>CM068370.1:479027621-479627621 GCA_034769895.1 Magicicada septendecula
TATTATCAGTTGTTGTCAGAAAGTAATTCAATGCCTTCCATATCTGTGTCTGAACTTGTATCATCACTTGTATCAACGACGTCGGTGATGTGGGCCAGTTGCCATAGCTTATTATCTTACTTGATTATATGCTGCATACAATGACTCCACTTGTCCGCCGTTGTTTCATTTAACGCCTTCTCAATAAATTGTTTTATATCAAGCAGCTAACGTTGTTTTGTGACGGGAAACATATCCTTTCAACTTGCTCCATATTAATTCAATACGATTCAGAATACAGTGAAAAGGAGTAAGTCTTACAACGACGTGGCCCGATTTAAGTGGTAAGACAACTCTCACATGACTATTCAGACATTCTGCACATGCGCGTAATACATTACTGTGTGAACAGTGTCAACGCCCCTGACCAATAGCGTTTCAGTTGAGCCACGTGGGTTTGTTTACATCAGGATTAAGCTAACAACGGAAACAGCTTACACGTGTTCATACAGTATCAACATTATATTGTTACGACATCACAGAACAATCTACGTGTTTATCGAACGTTCCAGAGGGATCCAGAATGTAATGCGGTGGCCTACGTGACACTTGACATGTGAGGCAGTATCACGTAATGCGGCACGTCTCGTGCGTTCTGGAACCATCTCAATTAGCCCAGCGGTCCGTGTTTCTGCGAAGGTCGCGCTGAAGTGTCCTCTAGAATCTTCGATGGCGTGTTAAGGACTCATGTTATGGAACACTGTAGACTATAAATAGCCCATACCTGCTGCTTAGTTTTCAGTTATTGTAGCGCGATTACAAGTGATATTACTGTGTGCGTTCAAGTGGTTATTAGTGAAGTGTTGTGTTTTATAATCAGGCGGTATATTGTAATACAATTGTGTTTTAATATTAGTTGACATTTATTTGCGTGTGAACAATTTTTATTTGATTTGTTGTAAGAGACAGTGTTGTTAATTACGAACTGTTTAACTGTGAAAATTAAAGTTGGTGATTAGTGAATTAACTGATGTCTTGTATTTTGTTTCCACTGTAGACCGACGAACAAGTAGACCGTCGTAACAGTTGTGTCAGACCTGGGATAGAACGGTTAACAGTGTAAACAGTGGACACTTTGTACAAGACGAGTGTAATTCGTAATTAATTGGAAAACTATGGATGCCAGTCAGATGATAGAAAATTTACAGGCGCTGCTGTTACAGACGGAGAAACGACAGGATGAGAAACGCAGGCAGGAAAGAGAAGAGGCTGAGGAACGTCAGAAAGCACTAATGCTAGAAACAGAAGAACGACAAAAAGAAGAACGAAGACAATAAAGGGAAGAAACAGAGGAACGACGTAAACATGACACAGAAGACATCAAGGAGTTAATACAGCAGCAAAAGCAGACACAAGAACAAACCGCTGCAGAGTTGGGTCTCCTACGAGGTGAGCTTAATAAGCAAGTTACTAAAATATCGGAGGTACAAGAATCAATGACATTAAAAATAGCTGAAGTAGAAAAATCTGTCTCTATTGTTGAACAATCGATGTCTACAAAAATATCTGTCACAGAAGAATCTGTGTCAAATAAAATATCTGCAGTAGAAAACTCAACGGCAAACATAAGAGAACAAATTAAAATTTTAGTTGAGCAGTGCCTGAAGATGCAACCAAAACAATTTTCTGAACAGACTGTACCAATGATAAAGACACAAAAAGATACAGAAAATAAGTTAATAGAGAAAGTCACTTTGCCTGCAGTGAGGACAGTTCATGTCAAAGCTCCAACCTTTGACAGAAGCAGTCACTGGGCAACGAACCTCCGCCAATTTGAAGCTGTTGCATGCGCAAATAATTGGACGGAGAAAGACAAGCCAGTTTCACTCATTCTCTCATTAAAAGGACCCGCGGCAGAATTACTACAGGAAGTGCCACCTGTCAGCCAGAACATCTATGCCGAGTTGATAAAAGCTCTAGAATTACGGTATGATGATAAACATTTGCGAGATGTGTACTGCACCCAGTTGAGACCAAGGCGACAGCATGCCGCGGAGAGCCTTCAAGAGTTTGAAGCAAGTATCGACAGACTAATTAGACTGGCCTATCCTGAAGCGCCAGAAGATTTTCGAACGAGTTTTGCGATGCAAACATTTACTGCCGGTGTCCGAGGTAACGAACTACAGCAAGTGTTACGAATGGCAAGAGACCAGAACAGTGCGGACGCCTTGGTACATGCTTTGCAATTTGAGGCCGCCAAATCAACGTCTGGTTGGACAAGTCATAAAGTGCGCGTGCTAAAAGATCGCGACGGCACAGACGATGAGGAAGAAGAACAAGGAACAGAGACTCGACAGTCGGCGCCACAGAATAAAATAAGAAAGGATGGAAGACCGAAGTGTTATAGATGTGGGAAACCTGGACATCTACAACGAGATTGTCGGGTTATAATTCAGCAGCAGGGAAACGAGCAGTAGTCGGTAGAACGGGGCGTGTGCTGCCTAACTGGAGGAACGAAGCCCCTAGAGAATACGCAATTTCTACACTTCAGAAAAACAGCAGGAGCTTGGTGGTTACCGGATTAATTCAAGAAATGCCAACCTCGATTACAGTTGACACAGCCGCAACATTTTCTATTGTGCGGCCCGACGTAGTGAAAGATCCCAACCAATCTGGTCCTCTTGCAGCTTGCGAACAGCTACTGGACGGCCTGTAAAAGTATTTGGAAAAGTGGAGATACACCTACGCCTCCATCGACTTGAGTTTAATCATCAAGTACTTGTTGCAGACATTGTGGATGAAGCAATTCTTGGTGTGGACATTATGAACGCATACGGATTTATAGTCGACTTCAAAAACAATGTCTTGAGAATCGGAGGCGAAGAGGTAATGCTATCAACAATGACGACAGCAGAAAAATCGATAGACGTCGTAAACCAAGTGGCCGTAACTGTTCTGCCAAACTCCGAAAAGATCATCATGGTTAGAACCGAGGTAGATACTAGGGGCAACCAGTGCTCTATATTCGAACCCCAGGTAGTCAGCACACCGGGCATACTAATTACCAGAAGTTTAGTAAATCCTGACGAAACCAGAAATGTACCTATTTAGAGTGGCGAATATTTTGGATCAAGATGTCACTTTACAAACCAATACGCTCCTAGGCAAATTCACTCCTGTGGCCTGGGTAGCCGGAATAACGCAACGAAGATCCAGTTGTGCTTCGGATACTTCCAAATTACCAGAGGAGCAGCAGGAATTACTGAACAGATCTTCGACCTCTCAAGGGGTGAGGTAAAAGAACTCTGACGGTTTTTACATGAATTCAAAGATTCTTTTGCAGTTCGGGGACAGTCACTGGGAAGAACCTCTCTTGTACAACATCGCATCAATACCGGGGACACAACACCGATACGCCAACCTCCTCGAAGGACTCCATTATCTAAGCAAGAGGAAATGTCTTGGTTAGTACAGGACATGTTGACAGAGGGAGTAATCGAACCTTCGTCAAGTGCGTGGTCTTCTCCTGTAGTGCTGGTAGCGAAGAAGGATGGTGGATTGCGTTTCTGCGTAGACTACCGGAGGTTAAATGACGTTACAAAGAAAGACTGCTATCCATTACCTCGCGTTGACGATACACTAGACACGTTGTCCGGAGCACAGTGGTTTTCCACATTGGACCTGAAGAGTGGATATTGGCAAGTGTGTCTTCATCAAGAAGACAAGGAAAATACCGCTTTCTCGACCCCAAGTGGCTTATTCCAATTTAACGTCATTCCAATTGGACTCTGTAATGCACCGGCAACATTTGAAAGATTGATGGACCTGGTACTCCGAAGGCTGACATGGAAAACTTGCCTTCTTTATTTAGATAGTCATCGGGAAGACTTTCCAAGACCATCTGGAAAACCTTAAGGAGGTTCTAACTAGAATTCACGGTGCCAAACTGAAGCTGAGCCCGAAGAAGTGTTCTCTATTCCAGAAAGAAGTACAGTATCTGGGCCATCTGGTTTCGGCAGCGAGTGTTAGCATGGATCCTAGTAGACACCGTAAGAGACTGGCCAGTTCCGAAGAGTAAACACAGAATTCGGAGTTTCCTGGGGTTATGCTCATATTACAGACGTTTTGTGAAAGGCTTTTGCTACTATTGCTAAACCACCACATGAGCTAACGGAAAATAAACGAAACTTCCAGTGGTCGAGAGAGTGTGATCAAGCATTTAGGACTTTGAAGATTGCATTATGTTCGCAGCCAATTCTCCCTTTTCCAGCTTCCGAAGGGAAGTAAATCGTAGACACAGACGCAAGCAATAGGCCTACTGGTCTAGGACCAGTTTTGTCTCAAGTGCTGAACAGTGAAGAGCGAGTAATAGCGTATTAGGCCTACAGCAAAACGCTTTCTAAACCAGAGAGAAATTATTGTGTTACAAGGAGAGAGTTGTTGGCAATTGTCAGAGCTTTGTAGCACTTCCATAAATACCTCTATGGAAGGAGTTTACAATTTACCGGCCATGCCGCGCTTGCATGGCTCTTGAGATTTAAAAATCCGGAAGGGCAGTTGGCAAGGTGGCTCGAACGTCTGCAAGAATACAACTTCAAAGTACAACATCGACGGGGGCGCCTGCATGGTAATGCAGATGGCTTATCACGAAGACCGTGCCCAAAAGACTGCCGACATTGCCACAGAAAGGAAGAACAAAACCCCAGCGAACATGTTCAAGCCATCATAGTAGATTTCCTGGCAGACGGCTGGACGACAGAAGATTGTCGACAAGAACAGATGACTGATGAAGACATCGGACCGATCTTGACAGCAAATGAGGAAGGTCGCCGCCCGGATTGGCAAGATGTCTGCCATGGTTCGGAAGTGCTGAAGGGCTACTGGGCACAATGGGAAACTCTTACCTTAGAAAACGGATTGCTGAAAAGGGCTTGGGAAAATGCAGATGGACGAGACGTGGTCATGCAGTTGATAGTTCCCCGAAGCAAAGTGCAGTCTGTTTTGAAGGAGATGCATGATGGAACATCTGGAGGCCATCTTGGCGTTAACAAAACCCTTGACAAAATACGGAACCGATTCTATTGGCTTCATCTTCGCCATGACGTAGAGGAATTGGTTCCGACATGTGAAATATGTGCTGCAAGCAAGGCCCCACAAACTAGAAGTAGGGGAAAAATGAGACAGTATAAAGTTAGACTGCCTTTCGAGAGAATTGCCATAGACATTGCTGTACCATTCCCAGTTACTGACGATGGAAACCGGTACATCATGGTTGTAGGTGACTACTTTACTACGTGGGTGGAAGCCAACGCAATTCCAAATCAGGAGGTTACCAGTGTGCCAAAGGAGTTAGTTCACAACTTCTGTTGCCGTTATGGAGCCCCTATGGAAATCCATACGGATCAAGGGAGAAATTTCGAATCACGAGTGTTTAAAGAATTATGCCGTCTACTCGGAATTCGAAAGACCAGGACAACGCCTCTGCATCCTCAGTCGGACGGAGATTCAATAGGACACTTGACCAGCATCTTTCGAAGATTGTTGGCGAGAACCAAACAGACTGGGACCAGCGTATACCACTATTCCTCATGGCGTATAGATCATCAGTACACGACACAACCGGCATGACTCCAGCAAAATTGGTGTTTGGGCGGGAGATTCGTCTTCCTGGGGACTTGAAGTTCGGATCATCTGAGACTCAGTCCCAAGAGCCACAGAACTATTCTCGCAATTAGAAAACCAACTGCGAGAAATGAATCGCTTGATAAGAGGACGGCTGAAGATTGCCAGTGATAAAATGCAAACTCGGTATGACATTCGCATCAATAGTGTGGGTTTCCAAGAAGGAGATCAGGTCTGGTTGTTCAACCCAAAGCGCCGTCGTGGTCGCTCACCGAAGTTGCAAACTAACTGGGAAGGACCCTATAATGTGAAAAAAAGAATCAACAATGTTGTTTATCGGAGCAATCTTAAACCCCGAATAAACAGTAACTCACACAAAATTTTTATAACCACTAATTATACAAGCTTTATGCCTAAGATTTTGTCCCCTGTATTGCATAATAATGGTTTTACTGTTGCATTCAGAACTAATAATAAGTTACTAAGCATTCTCAGACCAAAAAAACACACACCTCCAGAAGAAAAAACGGGTATAGGCTATATATAAGTTAATATGCAATGATTGCAACTGCTTCTATATTCGACAGACGGGGAGATGTTTCCTCAAACGTTTTCGGGAACATATACCCAAGAAAATAAAGAAATGATAACAGCATCAAATCTAATTACGCCCGACACCTAACTTCACACAATCATAATTACACAGACTTTAATTCCAACTTAATACCGTTGCATGTATGTCAGAAGGGCCGTTTCATGAATGCCTTGGAGGAGTTTGAAATGTATGGTGCGTACGCAAACCTAAGGGGCCGCGATTAAATGACCAACTGAACGTTGGAGCCAACCGCTTGTACGACACCGCCTTGAGTCTGCTCGCTAAGACTACGATAAAGTAACAACCGCTGAGTAGCAGATTGAACTTGAACGGGTGCGCACACAACATCGCGTACAGTTCATATTCAAATTGACATTTTTTATTATTTAACGATCTCGTAAGAGTGATACAGTTTTATTTTTTATTTTACTATCTGGAGCACAGTCTCCGAAACGCGTAATAGAAGAGATTTATAAGAAGTCACAAGGCGGATTATTGAAGGTACATTAATTTATTAAATGGTTATTAGTGTCTTGTATTTTGTTTTCCACTGTACCGTACAAGGATCAGGGCAGGGGAGACCGTCGTAACAGTATTTATACTTCAAACGAAGCAAATAAATGAAACAAAACGCGGAAGGTTTGCAACAAGCAGGGCAGGTTGAACAATCGGGTTTAGAATAAACACCCCCATCCGTGTGTCGTAATGCCACTATCGGGAAAACGTGAAGACGTGAATAGTTTTTGTACGGCAGAATCGATTTTGTGTCAGATATCGTTTGCCGAGAGGTGTCTCCGCGTCACTGGCACAGTAACCCCATCCCCCCCCCATTTAACTTCAGTCAGAAGAAAACGTGTTACGCTGAGACGCGCGCGCTCGGATACGTACACCGTTAACGGCTCCAAACGTAGAATTTATCCAAACTCGCTGCTTTTAATGAGACTGCTAAATAAAGTTTTCGTCGCTGAAAGTTTGTCAAGAAGAAAGTTGACGATGGTGTGTATACTTTGCGAGCAGGATAATTGTCACCGTACTTCATCTTCATTTCCTAGACACATTCACATACATCGTACACAAACACAATTTATTAAAGTCAGAGTAATTAATCATGGCTTTTAATGATTACGGTTTAATTTTCTAAGTAATTACGGCTTAACTACTTACTCTCTTATATCCTCTCAAGCAAATTTACCATTGGTACCAAACGTAAATCTGAACACCTTCACAAGTTTTTGTGATTTCTTACCCGCCTCTTATCCGTCCTAAATAGTTTGTCGAAAACACCCCGACGACGAAAGTTGCAAAGTTGGAGCTACACTAGGCTTGCCACTTTTTAAAAATGAAAATACGGGACATTTAAGAAAATAACCATGTATGCCTAATTTTTGAAGTATTTAATTAGTATAATAAATCTTACAAACAGAATAGCGTTACAAAAGCAGACCCTATTAATAATTTTATTATTTATTATTTTTTAATTTATTTTTGTTTTTTATCGTTTTAACTTCAATACTTGTTGGAACTCTTTGCGATTTTCAAAAAGTTTTTATCTTCCAAAATACTGCTGTAGAATTCAGAACACGACTTCCTTTCGTTGACTAAAATCTGCAAAATAGCTTCAACTGTAGATAATTCTAAGCGGTTGCGCTCCTTCGTCCATTGCAAAAACATCATTGAAAAAATCCTTTCCACATGTGCATTATGTGCAGGGATACTGAAAACATACTGACAGATTATCAGCAGCTGCGTGTACTGACATTTAAGTTCACAAGCACTTAGGTAACGAACCCACTTATGCTGAGTTGAAATGTCAGTCCAGTTTTCTTTATTTTTTTCAAGCTCGTTTGTAACAAATTCACGAAGATTGCTCCATTCCGTGAAAAGTTCATTGTCGTCAATACCTACATTCTTCTCTTTTAAAGCCACACAACTCTCTTCCAATTGCTGCCATGTTGGTGAACTATTAAGCTTCATCCACGAATATACGTCATATTTATTCAGGGCGTCCATCCAGCTTCGAAGGTAATCATAACCAATTTTATAAAATCGTTGGACCTCAGACAAAAACTCTTCTGCCTTTTCTGGTAGTATATCTTCCGATTTAATTAGAGTTTTTACACTGATAGGAATAAAATTTGCATCATGTCGTTCCTTAAAGATCTTCTCTGTTTCTTTAAAGGTGCCCAAAACATCTACAGTGCTCTTATCTCCACCCTCAATTTCTAAAATCTTCATTTTGAGAGCATGAAGGAGGCTGTGTACTACATTCAAATAGCACTCGCTTAAAGGAGATGAAAAGAAAGCAAACAGTATCTTTGGCGGGTGTTCAAGCAAAAGAAAAAATATGACTTCAAAGCTGGGAACAGTTTTAAAATTCTCTCAATGGCATTTGACAATGACAGCCAGCGCGTCTTAGAATGCGATACAATTGTTCGATACTTAACCCCTACAAATTCACAAAAATCCTTCAGACGTTCATTTCGCACAGTATATGTACTCATTACAATAACTTCTACATCAACTGACAATGTATCTGCAGCTGTGCGCATTGTATTGTGCAGTAAATGTGCAGGGCAACCAATTCCTTCCATGTCACCATTCAAAGTTGTTTTCAATTTATAAAAAACATTATTAGCCCCAAGACGTTGACGGCCGCCAAAGTTCGTATTGCAATTATCGCCGCAAAAGGCTACACATTTTTTTACATCCAACTCGCACGATTCTAAAGTTGTAGTAGGCCCTACACAGTTCTACAATAGCGTCAGATGTTTCATTTGGCAAAGAAGAAACTTTGATTAACTTAATTTCCATACCATTTTTGGGGGTGAAGTATTGTACAGTAACAGGAAATATTTTTTCGTTATTATGATTAGAGACATCGGTAGAAATCCCATAGAAATTTGCTTCATTCTTTACAACAGTTATGAAATGTTTTACTGATTGAGGTGCAATCACATTTTTAATTAAGGCTGTACATTTAGTTCGGGCACTAGAACATTTTTCGGCAATTTTTGAGTCCGGGAATATGGTGCTGAAAAGTTTGTTATTGCAGTCAATGGAACTGAACGATTGGTGATGTTTAGGCCTAATAGTGTGATACGCCATTGTCATTTCAGCTGCAGTTAATTTGTCATCTTCATCTGAATGTCTTTTTAAAAAATAACTACTTACAGGTTTCGAGGATGATGGAACTGGAATCTGATTTTTGTGTTTTTTTGTTTGAATATGTTGTACAATGTCTGCTTTCCTACCATGACCAATACTAAAAGTACAACTGCACAACCTACAGTTAGCTTCATGTTCTTGTTCGCCTCTTCGAATAAAATCCAACTCTTTAGTATAATCATCGTTAAAACAACACTTACGTTTTGGCATTATATTATAGTTACAAAATACTAATGAAATTAATGATTTACCGCAACTGGTAATAACCGGCTACCGGCAGCAACACACAACACTAAATATCGCACAATTGAACCACGCAAATATAGCGTAAGAAAGAGTTGAGACGTGACAACAGATGATAAACTAAACAACAAGTGATTCATATAACAAGCTGATGACAACTAACGGAGGTTGGCCTTGACTAGGTAGTGTTGCCAACGGTTATGCGGTCGTCTGAGCACCTCTACTTAAATATTAATTTATTTTACTGCAGTTTTGAATAAAATACGGGACATTTGGGTGTCCCGAAAAATATTTTCGGGACACCGGGACAGTTCATGAAAATACGGGACAATCCCGTATATACGGGACGTCTGGCAACCCTAAGCTACACACAAGTGATTGCTCCTTTCGTAAAAGCGGTGCGCACATGCTCGAACTACGGACTGAAAGACGGCCGGAATTTTCTAGGTTGCACACACTCTGCATACGCGAGGACAAGTAAGTGAAAACAATAGTTTGTGAAAAGATTCTGAACAAGGACTATGAAAGTGTTTCGTACGCTTAAAGATCTGAGTCAATGTTGTTAAAATCACTTCCCGTGCTGTTTGGCCGTGGTCCAATGTTTTCTGCAAACCCAACGTTTCGACAGTGCCTTCGGCTGCCATCTTCAGTGAAAATCGAGTAGCTAACGTGAGGTGGTATACGTTAGTGACCACAGTACTGTGGTTAAGGCTGAAAACATTGGGCCATGGCCAAACAGCCCGTGAAGTAATTTTACAAAGGATAATCACAATATACACGCTAAGGTGGGTTGGACACATAGAGATAATGGAGGAAGGACAGCCTACGAACCAATGGG
This sequence comes from Magicicada septendecula, assembly GCA_034769895.1. Taxonomy (NCBI): domain Eukaryota; kingdom Metazoa; phylum Arthropoda; class Insecta; order Hemiptera; family Cicadidae; genus Magicicada; species Magicicada septendecula. The sequence goes on from CM068370.1 coordinate 479,038,064, forward strand.
TAGTAGAAAAGGGGAAGACCCCGAAGTAGATTCAAACACCAGATAGAGGAGGACCTCGGAAAGCTGAACATAAGAAACTGGAAAGCCAGGGCATGCAATAGGGAAGAATGGAATCGACTCTTGGAGCAGGCCAAGACCCACCAAGGGTTGTAGAGCCACGGCTGGTGATGTAATCTTCATAGTTGTTTCGGATAGATATCTGTATTCATTCAAACAGCCAGATGGATACACATATCTGTCCTAAACGACTATGCAAAATTACAGGTATTAAAAAAACAATGTTAAAAACATAACGTAGGCCGTACATTACGTATATGATATTTATAGATATCAAAACATGCGTTTCGAAAATAGTAAAAAAATTCCAAAAAAGACTAATTTTCTGTCAGTTTATTAATTACACACAACTGAACACGGACAAAACCATGGCGTCAAACGAAACAGTTGAATAAACGTTAACGAAACAAAGTATAAAAATAAAATAAAGAGTGCACAGCACTCAGTGGCTGCGAGCGAGTTTTTTACTCGCTCTGTTGTTGTAGGTATTGTGAGAGTGACCCACCCCTTGTCCGACATAAATCACTGCCCTGACTTGACCGGTTAGCACAAAAACACTCATCTGTTTCCACGTCTCAGTTTCTTATTACACACGAGACCCCCCCCCCTTCCAGCACAGAGGGCGACGCGTCTTCTTACAGCTACAGTCTCAGTAGCGACTTCATTCTCCCCTGATAATCTCGGTTTTTATTAAACAGGTCACTGTTAGACCTCAAACATGGCAAGTATTTAAATATGTATTTGTGTTTTTTTAGGTACGGGTAGTTTACATATTGTCACGACGGTCTTCCTGATCGTCTATGCTACAGTGGAAAACAAAATACAAACCCAGTCACTAATACCCAGCTTTAATTATCACAAATACAGTTTATAATAAACTTGTACAATAATCCGAGCACAACTTGTCCGAACGCAATAATAATATCAACTAATAGAGTCCCGCACAATTATAAAGCACATAACACTTCGCCACAATACTTCGAACCTCGCTAGAATAAATCGCCACTTAAACAGAGGCCTCTAAGCGGCAGCTGTAGTTGTTTACATAGATAGCACAAGTGTTCCAGAAAAATCCATAATACGCGTCAACACTACTCGAAAACAGCAGAGCGTAATTGATTGCGGTCTTCAACGCAGTGCGCCGACCGGTAAGGTCTGGAATAGCCTCGTTTGTTGACGCATGTTAAGTGTCACGTACGCACACAACATTACAGCTGGGATAGCCGAGAAGCGTATAGAACGTCCTGTAATAGCGTAACAGTATTCTGAGGAAGGTACAATGACTCCATGACCTATGCGACTTTGTTGACTCTTAAGACTACAACAATGCTAAATAAAATTCCCGACGGTTAAAAAAAAAAGGAATAAGAATTTAGAAAATATTTCCAAACTCGACATCTATTTTAACTCGGTGCCATGGCCTATATACTAAAGCTCAGACGCTTGTATCGTTAATACAAAGTGCAGCTGTTTGTGGTTCCGAAGTTTGGGTGTTGGATAGAAATTTTAAAACAGAAATCATCCCTTGGAAAATAACAGTGTCGGAGCGTGGACCCAAGCACTGGGTAATCACTAAAAAGTCATGAAGTTATGACCCAGTGAAATAATAAAAGTTCCGTTCGTTAGAAAGTGGAGTATATGACTGAATTTAGATAGAACATATATAGAACAAATATGAACTGTAAATAGTAAATAAGACACTTTCAATGCGAAACGTAAATAATAAATAAAACACTTTCAATATGAACTGTAAATAGCAACTGTGGTATTTTCCAACAGTGAGCCAAAAGTGAAACGAGGTCCATCAAAACGGTCATAGTTTCTCTCTCCCTTCAATCTATAAAAGAGCAATTGTCCAACTGTTAGCCATCTGTCTCGATAGACTGTATAAACGATATAGTTAATCAGTCTCGATAGGCTGTAGGAGTAGTGTCAGCTCGTAGACTGCCATAAGGTTGTCATTAGAGTCAAAGTAGTGTTGTTAAATTAGTATCACTAGTAAAGTTGTCAGCACTTAAGAAGAAACTACAGGAATTATTTATAAACAGCATATCAGTCTAACTGTGTAATAAACTTTGTGTTGAACGAACTTGTGTTATCGAGGACAGACTCGCACCAACCACTACTAGCACCCAACCGACTCACCTCGTATATCCAGGGGTACAACAATGACCTCCCCTCTTCAAAAAAAATTCAGTAATGGAGACATTAATTTTCTTTATAAGCAAACTGTGCAGTGAATATAAAGGGGCCAGTCGTATGCATTATAATCGCGTCTGGTTTTTCATTATTAATCAAGAATTTGAAACAAAAAGTAATCCAGTAGTTACAGGAATATCCATAAGGACCATGAAACAAATTAAAAAATTGTGGAATACATCGACACGATGTGTGGTGATGTCACCGTTTTAATTTATAAGTACACACGAGGTACGCATGAGTAGGTTTAAATGGAAAAGGGAAAATCGTAGAATACATAACGGAAGAAATATTGTTTATGTAGGGATATATATTTAAAGAGCGTGTTTAATTGGTATGCTATACCGACAGCAAAGGCAGCAACTAGAAGGCTCAACAACGCAAGACTATCAGATGATTTACCGTTGCAAGAACAATTTATGTTTAGTACAAAGTAAAAAGAGCAGCCGCAAATTACACGTAACAGACAGAACGCCTTGTCTTATCTTGGCTGAACGCATTAAAGCTGTCACGTGCCGCAAGAGAATAAACGCGCGATCCTTATAAATGATATACAGTTTACATAGTTGTGTATAAATTATACACAGGTTGCGTTGTCTTGTTACGCTTTGTATTAACCGACTGCGAGGTGAGGTATAGTACAGGGGCGAACATAGCGGGGATATATATGCGGGATATATCCCCCAACTCGAAATCCGAAAAAAGACTAGTTCCGTGTTTTTTGAAATGTAATTGTTTTCCAAGTTTGTCCATTTTAAAAAACTACTATTTACGTAATTTTGCTAGTCTCCCATCGGGCGCCTCCCCAGGTTGTGGATAGAGGAATGCTCGCCAGGTATGGTGGGTACCGGGGAAATAGAATACCCGGGGCGGACCAAAACTAGCAGCTGCTGCCTTCTAGTTGGATATTGGTTGATCAAAGGGTAAAGGAAGTAAACCTTGATTAAAAATTGCCTGGTCCTCCAGGTTGGAGGTTAATGCAATGGGCCAACTCCCCATTCATTGGAAAAAAAGAAAATGTTAAAAAATCAAATAGATTGCAGCCGGATGGATTCAATAAAGGTAAACGACAAAAGCTACGTAAGGGACTATGAGAATTGGAGTATGGAATATACAAGGTTTAAGGAAAAAATTAGGGGAAGTTATTAACGAAAGAATGACACAGGAAAGATTGCCATGGAGAGTTATGGAATGGACCCTACCAGGAAGAAGGAAAAGAGGAAGATCACCTATCACCTGGATAGAAGAAATTCATACTGTATTGAGGGAACGAGAAATTGAAGAAGGTCTTTGGATGTACAAGCAGCAGTGGAAGATAAGAATTCAATCACTTCTGTAATCTTTGGTTACGGAAAGGGTATAAACATTTCACAGCCGGAAAAATAATAATAATAACAATAATAATAATAAAGAATTATCTTGGAAAAAGATAGAAAAAGAGGTAGGGGACTACGTACAGAAGGTACAGAAGGCTAGTTACTTAGAGAATTTTGTACGGCCCGAATAATAATAAACTATTTAGGTTAATGACAAGTTTAAATAATCTACAATAATAAGCTTTATTCTCAATAATAAATAATATAACAGACGAAAAGGAATGGTGAAAAATGAAAGGAAGTCGTGTTGAAAGAGAATATGAGGACACGATTTTCCGCTGGTTATAAGCAACTTGAAACATATGATTCATGTAACGACGTGCTTTACACTATGCTTGAGGCGTGTCAGCTGATTTATTTAATTCCGCAAAGAAGGAACTGTTTGCTTTTACCCGCTGGTCGGCCGTAAACCGAAGGCTATGGAGCTTACGACGATTTTTGAAGTCACGTGACGCTAAGAGTTGAACAATTCCAGTGTTATCCTATGTACTCGCGTAATTAACCCACTTTATTTGACCAAATTTACTTAAATATTTCTCCACTTTTTTTTTAATTAAACATGTAATAAACGTATAATGAAACATGTGTAATTCACACATTTTTACTTCCATGTCCCATAAGGAAATGGAAGTATGGTCATGGCGAAAAAATCGTGTTCGAGATAATGGCAGATTCTTATTGTACTACCCTCAAAACATGAAAGAAAGTCTTTTTTCGAAAAGTGTCTGTGTGTAGAATTTTTCTATGTCAAACGATAACTGCCGCAAATTCAAACAGAATCAATTAATATTTTGCATACCGTTCTGAATTGTAGAGGACTGGAGGCCTATTGATTTTGGTGAAGATCGGTTAAGGGGAAGGAGTAGTTTACCTGCAACGTTTTACGTTTTAACAAGAGTAAAGTGCTTAATTTTGATAAATAAAGTATCCTTAAAAGAAGGTCATAATAATCCACTGTAGAAAGGTAGATGAAATATCTATAAATGAAAATGGTAGTTGAAGGGGAAGGGGTAATTTTCTATAAATGAAAATGGTAGTTGATGATGGAGAAAGTAAATTGTATAAGTTTTATATGTGTAATACGTTATTGACAACAAAGAAGTAGTTCTATGGAAACACTTCATTTCACTTTAACAAAATTTTATATTTTTTCATTTTAATTTAAATCATGTATGAGAGAAAATATGTCGTTCGTGGCAGGGAAGCATATCTCAATTATCTAATGTTTACGTTTCCATTTTATTATTATGATTACCGCAATAAAAAGGCAGGCAACACACACACACACACAATTCGCGTTATTTCTGGCCTCACTCATGTTTATTTTCTTACATTTGCACGCTTTTGTTATCGATTTGCTTCCTGTGGATCGCTGGGAAGTGTAACTACACGTGTTTAGAGGAGGTTCATAGACAGACTTTTCGTCTTTAGGGAATGAACCCTCTGCAAGATGCTCAGGGTCCATGAGTGACTTCGGAGCGCTTCGGAGGAGGGATGATTATATGCGTAGTTCGGTTTCTTTATAAGAATAAAGTAAGCCTACCTAATTTTTATGGATAAAGTGACTGAAAATAACATATTAAACGACTACCCCATAATTACAAAAATATCTATAAACAGTGAAATTAGTTTGAGGGTGGACGATATTTTTTTAGAAATTACCGAACCGAATTCAAGTAAATTATTTTAAACATAAATCTTACAACATGGAAATCATGTATGGTTCTCCATACCGATTTTTTTAATGAAGGATAAATAAAACACTTATTTATCAAAGTATATAGTAATATTTATTTATACGTTTTTTATATTTCTTTCTTTTTCTATTTTTCCTATTCGCGAAGACTGACAATCATTATATTTTTTAACAAAATTATTTAAGCCTATTTTACGTCCTGTAAAATTTATATCTACAACCCTATCATACACATTTCTATCCACAGCATTTATATACATGCTGTTAACCCTCACTTTATTAATTTTAACGTTCTCTTTAAAGTATGTAAATTCCACGTAAAGGTATTATATTAAGATTCCAAGGCAAACTGAAAGCCTATCTGATGTATGTTTTTAATCGATTTTAATTAAATTAGTGGACTACAACTATTATTTACCCATTAGTTTTTATTTATTAGTACGATTTTCATTATAATATGAGAAAAACAATACCATGAGAAAACGATATGTGATTCCTCCTCCCCCCCCCCCAGAAATTACATCCTAGGTTCGTCCCTGGTATAGTATATGCGGTTGTTTGAATGTTTCATGAACGCAAAACGTAACGTGAAGCGTTAAATAAAATACAAAATTAACTCAAAATATTCGGCTCGGGGTGCCGAATTACAATGTAGCATAGCGGTGGCATTACGTAATTTGTTTAAAAACGACAAATGGGGGAATTAAAACGCACATCGTCGTTGGCAGAAATCCTCTGACATTAATGGCATTACTGTACCCCACAGCGAAGCGACACTGGTTTTCATTAAATGCATATATAGCCTACACTGCGGGCGTAAATACGCAAGTAAGTATTTACAACATTGCGGACATGTTTAATCTGTATTTACCGGCAATGAAAATATTATGTTTTGAAATTCATATTCTATTGATTTACGTGCTTGTGGTATTGTCACGAGTGAATCAGGATAAAGAACCACAAAGGAGGAATAGGGAACGTCGAAACAAAAAGACCGGCAGAACAAAGTCGTAAAGTTATATGTTCCCGTTGTTTGGTGGCGCAAACACATGGTGGACTCAGTGCCTAGCTATGAGTCGGTATATAGGTCCTAAAACCTGCAACTGGAAGAAGAATAAATAATATCGAGATGGATTACGTAAGATATAAAGTGCAAACAGTATGCAAAAAATTCTCCAATGAGGAGAGCCGAAGAAGAATGCAAGCGGTAGAAACCACAGTAGCTCGTACTGAAAATAGGGGGCTGAAGTGGTTTGGTCATGTAGCGGATACTTCAGTGGCCGAAGCGAATACTTGAATGGCGAAACGGATACATCAGTGGCGAGGCGGATAGTTCACTAGTCGACGCCAATACTTGAGTAGCGAAGCGGATACATAAGTGGCGAAGAGGATACTTGAGCGGCCGAAGCGGATACTTGAGTGGCGACGCGGATTCATAAGTGGCGAGGCGGATACTTGAATGTCAAACCGGATACATGAGTGGCGAAGCGGATACATGAGTGGCGAAGCGGATGCATCAGTGGCGAGGCGGATACTTCAGTGGCCGAAGCGAATACTTGAATGGCGAGGCGGATAGTTCAGTAGTCGACGCCAATACTTGAGTAGCGAAGCGGATACATAAGTGGCGAAGAGGATACTTGAGCGGCCGAAGCGGACACTTGAGTGGCGACGCGGATTCATAAGTGGCGAGGCGGATACTTGAATGTCAAACCGGACACATGAGTGGCGAAGCGGATACATCAGTGGCGAAGCGGATGCATCAGTGGCGAGGCGGATACTTCAGCGGCCGAAGCGAATACTTGAATGGCGAGGCGGATAGTTCAGTAGTCGACGCCAATACTTGAGTAGCGAAGCGGATACTTGAGCGGCCGAAGCGGACACTTGAGTGGCGACGCGGATTCATAAGTGGCGAGGCGGATACTTGAATGTCAAACCGGATACATGAGTGGCCGAATCGGATACTTCAGTGGCAAAGCGGATACTTGAGTACGAAACGGATACTTGAGTGGGCGAAGCGGATACTTCAGTCGCCGAAGAGAATACTTGAGAGGCCGAAGGGGATACATGAGTGACGAAGCGGACACTTGAGTGAACATCACCTGAAAGACGGAAAGGGGAAGACTGTGCCTGAATTCTCAACAGGAGTGGTACTTTGTGTTAATTAAACTTAGACAAATTCGGTCTGTTATGTTTTATTAATTTCTTTCATGACTTCTCTCTAGTAACAAACTTGAACAAAGTGAATTCTACATTCAATGTTTAAGTGTTATATAAATCTTTACAGTATTTCATATGGATGACCAAGCGATGACTCTATTCTATACTGAATTCATTTCTGAAAAGATTCTACATGAGAGTTTATTTAGTTCGGTCGGCAAGGGGAAATACAGTAATCCCAAAGTCACTCACCAATGTAGACGAACTGATATTGTTACCCATGGCAGAAGTATTTACGCAGAATATCGCAAAACCGTCGGACCCATGTTCTAACTGCCGAGACTGTTCCGAATGATCGAATGATGCTATGGCCAGCAGAGCTCGAGAATTTATTGGGATCTGGGGCCGCTGAAGCTCCAAGATTCCAGAATTCTCTCAATTAGGAAAAGAGAAGACGTCTATGGTTAACGTTCAGACAGGAGCGTTAGCCCAGAAGAAGTGTTGAGGTTTGTGAAAATACGGTTTATTGGGATCTGGGGCCGCTGAAGCTCCGAGTGCGCCCTTCAAGTTGTTTGTGTAAAGGTTCCTGAATTCTCGTAATTAAGAAAAGAGAAGACGTCTGTGGTTAACGTTCAGATAGGAGCGTTAGCCCAGAAGAAGTGTTGAGGTTTGTGAAAATACGGTTTTGATTGACAACAAACGGGTATTGAGTAAACATTTGTTAAATCGAATCTGCAAATACTCTGGATTGCAAATATCCACACAGAAGACCAAGGTGACGGCTTTTCGTGGAACTGATCCCGTACGAGCAAAAATTGTTATAGATGGTACTGTCCAGGAACAAGTTAGCAATCTTGAATACCTGGGTAAACAGTGTTTATAATACAAGAAACGACGTTGTGAATAAGTTGCATAAGTTCAACCTTATGTGCGGGACCATTAGGCGAACCCTTAAGTCAGCAAGTAAAGGAATACGCCTAAAATTCTACAAAGTGATGGCCCTTCCCACACTTCTTTATGGGTCTGAGAATTGGACTTTAACGAAATGCCAGGCCAGTCGCTTCCAAGCGGCTGAAATGAGATTTCTCAGGCACGTGGCAGGGTATACTCTCCGTGATCATAGAAGAAACACAGATATACGGCAGGAACTGAATATTATGAGTATACTCGACAGGATCGCCCAGTACCGGCTGAATTGGTGGGAATAAGTGCAGATTAGCCACTAGTTGCACACGTGTATCCTGTATGACGAAAGTTTAGTAAGAAAACAACGAATTAACAATCTATTTCGTTTTTTAACATTCCAATGGATGGGGAGTTGGCCCATTGCATTAACCCCCAGAAATACAATCCAGAATTAATTTTGGAAAGATGGCTATCTCTACATTAAATGGAATCCTGTGGGATAAGCAAATTACAGCAGAAACTAAAACCAAATATTTAAAACCACTGTTAGAAGTATCATGACTTACGGCTCAGAAGTTTGGACTACTATTAAACACACAAGAATAAAATTAATGACAGCAGAGATGGACTTCTGGAGACGTTCGGCAAGAGTATCCAGGCGTGAGAAATTAGAAATGAAGTCATTAAGGACAGAATGAATGTAAAAATTCAATTGCTGATTTTATCCAAACAATAAAATTATAATGGTATGGACACACGAAAAGAATTACAGAGGAAAGATTGCCAAGGAGCCTTATGGAATGGACCCCACCAGGAAGAAGGAAGAGCGGAAGGAAAAGAGGAAGACCACCTATCACCTGGATATAAGAAATTCAGCCTATACTGAGAGAACGAGAAATTGAAGAAGATCTTTGGATAGACAAGCAGCAGTGGAAGACGAGAATTCAGTCACTTCTGTAATCTTTGGTTGCCGAAAGTGTGTAAACATTGTACAGCCGAAATAATAATAATGAATTACCTTGAAAAAAAAAACAGAAAACAGGTAGGGGACTACGTACATAAGGCTAGTTACTTAGAGATTTTGGGTACGACCTTGGTGAGTCTGGACACTACAACCGCGAAGACTTTGAAACGATATTGTGCGAGAAAACGTGGAAGCTCGCGATGCCCTGGATTGGTACAGATGGCGAGGAGCTGTATAAATGCCGTTAAGAAGAGAGAATTATAAAGAGGAATATCTCTTCGTGATTCACGGTAAAAATACAAGTGCGAGTACTTGGCCCGAGCTGAAAGGTCAAAGTGTATACGCTTACAAGAACCGTCGGAAAGAGGCGACACGTTATGGGGGAAAACCACACACTTGACCACGATGAGAGGCAGAGTCAGAGCGGCGAGACGAAGATAATGACTTGACTTAGAAACACCCACACCCACACCCACCCATACGTGCTACGTACAATAGTTAGCCACTCACAGACGCGTTCTCCGTAAAGTATTTAATTTTGATAAATAAAGTATCCTGAAAAGGTCATAATAATCTACCGTAGAAAGCTATATGAAATATCTATAAATGAAAAGGGTAGTTGAAGAGGGAGGGGGTAATCTTATATAAATGAAAATGATAGTTGAACGGGGAGGGTGTAATTGTTTACATAAGTACTGCGTTAGCGGCAACAAAGAAGTAGTTTCTATGGAAATACTTCAATTCAATTTGTCAAACTTGGAAAATTTTTCAATTTATATTTAAATGATTTCAAATATAAATCTTAGAACATGGAAGTCATGTATGGTTCTCCATATTTAAAAGGTTTTTAAAAGGTTAACATAAAATGCTTAAAATTTTTAATGCGATTTAAAATTGCTTAAACTTTACATTGCGTTTTGAAATTTTTTTATTATTACATTTATTGTGTTGTAGATATTGTGGGAAGTAAATACAGTGGCCAGCAAGCGGAAATGGATGTTGTAGCTAAAAATATCTAAATCCGAGTTTCGACCCACCCACTCTCTGGTATTTTACACGTGCTAGGAATTATAATATCTCCAAGTATGACGCACGGAACAAACATTTTGGTCAAAGACTGAGCGCCTGTCAACAGACAAACACATTAATCCGCAAAAAGGGAAGAAAATTTCACAAACGCATCGTATCAAGCCTGAAGAAAATCATAAAAAGATATTATAATTTTCTTCTCAGTTTCTTTAGCAATTTCTGTGTCCCAAGAGACAACTGGTTAAACACTTTTATTATTAATTTCAAAATTCTTCTAACTTGTTCCTACGTTAAGCTCTCTGCTCATGGAAAAAAAGGATTTCATAAAGTGTATAAGAGGTTGTGCGGAGTCTTCTTACCGGTTGCTATGACAACGAAATAATACGCTACGTGGCTGTATCAAACGAAATTACTTTATTTCAAACACACTTCTCATAGCGTTTGAGACACGTAATCTTAACGGTCAAATAAAACCTAGTGTTTTTTTTATTACATTTCAGCAAATGTGTTTCGATATTCAGCACTTTCGATATTTCCATTATGCGGTTCTTCGCAACGAATGTAGTGAACGTTGCATGTAATTTTAATTAGATAACAAAAATCGTGAAAATATATTTGCGTATGTTATAAAATAACTTCTTGACGATTGCCATTGTTTTCTATTTTCAATTTTTTTTTTTACGACATCAGTACAGTTGTAGAGACCAGTTCAGTGGTATTTCCTCTGCCTGTCTTTTTTGTTAATCTACGTTGGTGACTTGACTACAGCCTACATCGCTTCTGGGATACCCAATGTTATAGTTTGCTGTTTACTTTACGGCAGAGGATATATTACACCTGATAATCACTGATATATTACATAATCACTTTTTGTGGTCTATGTATTTAGACGGTTAATGCGTTTTGTTTGTAGTGCCATATTTCTTTTTCGCGTATGAGCCACTAAATCACTTTTTGTGGTCTATGTATTTAGACGGTTAATGCGTTTTGTTTGTAGTGCCATATTTCTTTTTCGCGTATGAGCCACTAAATCACTTTTTGTGGTCTATGTATTTAGACGGTTAATGCGTTTTGTTTGTAGTGCCATATTTCTTTTTCGCGTATGAGCCACTAAATCACTTTTTGTGGTCTATGTATTTAGACGGTTAATGCGTTTTGTTTGTAGTGCCATATTTCTTTTTCGCGTATGAGCCACTAAATCACTTTTTGTGGTCTATGTATTTAGACGGTTAATGCGTTTTGTTTGTAGTGCCATATTTCTTTTTCGCGTATGAGCCACTACGTTTAGTTCAACTGGTTCCTCCCTTCTTCTCCTCTCCCACATCTCCTTCATTCTTCATCGATGTCTCTCGCTTCTTTCGTCATTCCAGATGGCACCTGTCCTTTTCTTGGGTCTTTCTTGAAAGCCTTGGGCATTTTTAAATTTCTTTTTGTATGGCAACCATTCAATATCTTCTTGAGTAATCTGGAATTCTTCTATGTCTGTTTCTGTTTCTTTGAACCACGTATTGGACATTTTGATCTTTTTGAAATAGTTAAAATACTTCCCTGTTAGTCTGTCAGGATTCATTCTTTGAACATGTCCGTAGAAAGTAGTAATTCTTCCTTTTCTAATTACGTCTTTTCTCAACATGTGTGTACAGCTGATTATTATTGTAGTAGTGGCATATTATGTGGTTTAATTTTTGGCGTAATTTCATTTTAGATAAATTTAAATCTTTGATTTGCATATTCCAAACAAAAGAGTAGCCTACTCTGTGTAAGTTATCAATTTTCTCGCATGTATTAAAACTGGAATAAATAAATTAACAAAAGATATTATATGAAAACGCGAGCGCGCCCGCCAACATAAGGGCAGGATATAAGGACGGCGTTTGTCGTGCAATACAGTCTGTACGTAATTTATGTATCCTTCAAAGCGTAAGAGACTAATATCCCGTGACGTAAATTCTATACACAAAGTTGGACTTTTTAAAAGTTAAGAAAGTTTAAAGACAGTTCTTAAACTCGGCGAATATTTAATATTAAAAACGCGCAAAGTAAAAGAGGCCGTAATGCGGCCGGGATATACTAGTGTTCCTTCTTACATACATTAAAAACTTTCAATGAAAATTATAAGTTTACTCGACTGGTTCGGTCTCCAATTAACTTATCAGCTGATTTGTGTCGTCATACTGCTTCTACGCCCCCTTATATGCATCCGATGTATATCGTACGATAACCTACGATAAAAACTCGTACGACATGTAGAACAACAGAAACTAATGGGCCGTTTTATGCACTGTCGTACGATAAATTTATCGTTCCGAACTCGAAAACATATCGTTGTGTCTTAGGAAACCTATCTGATCAAAAGTCGTTCGAGTTGTCTACATACATGGGTCGTAATGGTTCCGTTTGTTGGATTGCGTTGTGGTAGTGAGGCATCTTTGCGCCCATGACTGAATGGCAGCTTCCGGGACGTGCCCGATGGCTGCCAGATGAAAACAGTGCTGGACTTTCACGAGACGGGGGCCTAAAACTGGGAAGGGCACGCCAACGCGGTTAACCGCAGAGGCGCCGGATATTTTTAAGCAATTAATTTTATTTTATTTAAGTTACATTATGCTTGTCAGCACTGCCTCTGAGGGCGAAGCGGACGGCAGGTGCCGCCCGCATAGGACAGTAGGCAGACGCCTTGAGGTGTTGGTCGTTCCCCGCGAGGCAGGGAACCTCCGTGCCGGTGGCAAACGGTAACTAAACCAGACGATGTAAGAGACATTCTAAAATAATTAAAAATTTGTCTATATCATCTTTAAACTTTGCGTATAGATTATGAAAAGCACCGTCTACATATCGTACAAGTTAATTGGATGAACATCCCAAATCTTCTTTTCCTTTTCCTCTTCAAAACGAACCGATAAGCGAGAACCGGGAGACGGTCTTCTGAAACGACCGCGCAGAGCCTGAGGAAGAGGAAATAGACGAGGCTAGCCTCCAATCGTCAGTTGGCGTCCAACTCCGTGACCGACTATTGGATGTGCTACGCCGTCATCGGAGGCAATTCTCCAATGGTCCGCTGCACGCCATATCTACGGCCAAACACGAGAGAATAGCTAACCATTTCGGCTACCAAGGTACAGGTCTGGGACGAGAAGAAGCGGACCATCCGCGACCAAGTACAAGAGATTTTTGGACAGCGGATCATCGAACCGACCATCTCTCCATATAGCTCTCGGGTGGTGGTTGTAAAGAAGAAGGACACCACACACGGGTTCTGCGTAGACTTCCGCAGCCTGAACGAGCAGACCGAGGGGACTGCTGTTGATCTACGAGACTATCAAGGACCTCAGCGGGGACAAAGTCTTCTCGATGATGGATCTGAAGAACGGATACTGGCAGGTTGGATGAAGAAGCAACACATCATTTTCGGTACCAAATGCAGGTGGTATGCGAGTTCCGGGTTATGTTTTTGGACTGAATAACGCACCCAGCACCTTCCAGCAGGATGTGGCTCTTGTCGGAGGGTTGTCTCGTCTACCTCGACGATATCATCATCCACTCTCCCGACTGGGGTGCACCGGCTGAACTGCACCCTCCAGTGTCTCTTCAGCCGGGAAGAAGTTTCATTTCTGGGACACGTGATAACACCGGACAGCAACCTTCCAAAGCAGCAGAACCTCAGAGCAAACAAAGAACAGCCGGCGTCCAGCACCAAGAAAGAATTGCAACGCTTCTTGCAAACCTGCAGCTGGTTGCGAGAATACATTCTCCGATTCGCCACGATCTCCACGCCGATAATGGACCTGTTACGAACGAACAAGTGGTACTGGGACATGTCGGGGCACAGCGGGTCTTCGAAGAGGTCAAAGCCCGGAGCGAAGCTTGACGATGTTCCTACAAACGGACGCCCAGCCAAAAAGGCCAAACGAGAGAGACGCATCATCTTGTACGCCAGGGCAAAGCTCACCGAGGGGGAGAAGAAATATCACTACAACGAACTTGACTGTTTGGCATGTGTGTGTGTGAAATACAAACAAAATTTATATACATAAATATATAATATTGTGATGTTTTTGATTTACTTACAAACCTCTGATGATGCTGATATTTTTCAGCGAAACGTGCGCCAGATAACAAAAACGCAATACACTACTTGCAGAAGAAACTATATTTAACAACATGATAATATTATATAAGTGGTGCAATAAAATTCGAGTTACCTATATAAAAAATATATATATATATATAAAATTAATTTTGTAGCCAGTATTTTGTGGTTTCGGAGTGAAACAATTTGCTGGTTTCTTTGCCAGCACCCGTTTAATTTTCAAAAGCTTTCAAGGTTGCCGTACTTTTCCCTACTGTGCGTTAATAACGACATTGTTTCATCACTGGAATTCTCTACAAACTATGTACACAAACAACTGGTTATAATTAAATGGTGTACAGCCATTACGACAGTTGCAGGCTTAAAACTAAACTTTAGTTACCAACAGTAACCTTGAAAACAATAACAGGCAGTAGTTAAAGAATATGTCGACACACAGTCTGAAGAACCTTTATTGACTACATAAATCGATTACTTACTTCAATTTTGATAATAATTTACACTAAATGTAAATCACATTAACGGCCATAAGTCGCTTGAAACTGGAAGTTGCGTTTAGTGTAGTAGCGACCGTAAATCACTGCTGAATGATGAAAGGTTTTGTGAATTTCGGCTAAGATATCAGCTAAGATACAATTTTAAAACGTTTGAGTAAACGGTTTCCCATAATCATGACCGCCATACGGGCGATACATGCCTACACAATCAATGCTAATGAGCGAGCGCGAGCGTGTAGCGTATATTTTGTATTACGTTACGTAAAAAATAATAATAACAACGATTACATAAATATTATTACATCCATATTAACATATATATATATATATATATATATATATATATATATATATATTGTAGCATCACGAGATGGTACAAACCAGGAAACTCAATTTAATTAACAAAAATATAGGGAAACTACTCAAATAGATAAATACTATGTAACTGAATGAGGAGTGCAATAGAGAACGAGTGGTCAAATGAGAACAACCAAAAATAATTATATAAAGGAAGAATTATAATAACTAAACCATGAATAACAAATAAAGAATACGTGTTACAGATGCATGAATAAAAGAAAAACAGGAATTAGCCATGCAAACAAACACAATAAATAACTTGACAAAACAGACATAAAAAAAAACTAGACTGGACGGTGTCTTTGACACAAAAAATTACCCAACAGATTAGGGAAGTTGATTTTATATATCTTGTTATAATATTGTAAATAGTAATGTTTTAGTACGTAAGTGAGAAATGTATTTAGGGTTAAGAAAAATCGTTTGTATAACCAGCCTAAAAGTCAAGCTAGGTCTTAAACCTAAGACTGTATTTGTAATTAGCTCATAGATAGTGTCATGGTAAAGACAAGATAATTATTTTTATAATTTGTTTATTCGAATAGAAAAGTGATAAATAATGATAATGAAACAGTGCAAATGACACAGTGTAAACAATGATAAAAATATAAAGTGTTGTAAACCAAGTATAACCATAAGGTGAGAATGGCATGTATTTTATATGAAGTGAACAAATAACAATAAAATCGACTTCATTAGTGCAAGTGACAATATAAAATTAAGTGAAATAAAAGCATAAATGGGATTATGTAAAATAATCAGGAAAAGTAAGGTTATACATATTAAAAACTTATGTTTACTGGAGGCAGACAAAACAGTCCTGAGACCGAAAAATACACCAACAAACCAAGACCTCTTATAGATGAATCTAAAATTGATTGTTACAAGGAAGAAAGCTTTGTCTAATGTTGGCGTCCCATGAAGAAGGAACAAATGGAAAATAGTTGCCAATCCAAACAAGATTAAATAAGAAGAGTGTAGTGAAGAATACCAGTAAAGTTATAGAAATTAACAGTAAACTATCGTACAAGTTGTGTTCAACCCACCTGAAGAAGAGACATTGAAATTACTATCCGAACTGGTGTAATACATCTTGTATTCGGTGAGATCTTTCAAACTTATAACTATATCGAAAAAGTAGTAACGTTTTACACCACACTTCAGTATAAACTAAATAACTAACACACTTAGTGTGACTACATTTCTAAACATAATATATGATATCAAAAGTGAGTGACACAAACTTATTTTGAACCAACAAAAGTGTAGAACTCATATAAATTTTATTCAACATTTCATATTGTGCATACCACAGAAAGCAAGATGGCGTCTGTCATTTTCTTAACGGTGGAGAAGGTGGAGAGCTGCGCGCCATGTTGAGAAATAATGAACTATGAAATAAAACATAGACAATTAAATTTTTATTTTATTTTCTTTTGTCAATTGTATTCCTAATGTCTGATAATTAATTATTTTCATTGTTTTATTAATGTTATATTCGTAATGGGTAATATTATGTTGTAAAATTATCTAATTAATTTCTTTTGTATAATCACAAGAACTCACATACAGCCATCAAACACAAACCAACATGTTCAATTTTTTTATTCATGTATGTTATTAGTATAATACTTGTTAGGTGAATTTATAATATTACTGAAGAAGATTTTTTTTATGTTGTTAAACCCTGAGATATATAAATTTTTTCATGCATCCGAGAGCTAGATGGAGCTGAACCCTTAAAAAAGGGAAAATGATTTGTTAATTAATAGAAAAAAAGGGGAACTTATTATAATAAGAAAAGCAGGAATAAATATTTAATGATTCAGAGCAGCAAAAGAAATGTGTTCTCATTTGTAGTATAATTATATGAATACACATGTTAAAGAAAATACATGTAATAAATTACACATTTATTAGAGTATATTTTATATTACAAATTTGGATCCCAAGAACGTAGAGCATCGAAGGCGTTAAAAGGTTAGTATAACCATCGCAGTTACATACACCCATTATACACATTATATTTAAGAAATATAAATTAATTGAATATTACAAAATTAGCACCAACAACTTGGGCTCTACAAAATACTACTGACATTTGAAAATTAGTTAACTAATTTTGTGACAACAACGTCACATTATAAAATATGTACATAATTATAATATTCCATAAATATTCATAAATGGCCAAATCTGTTTTTGTTATATATTTTATATTATTATTAATAATAAAACTTTTTACAAGAATATATTTCATTTTGTAAATTACGTATGTTTTGATATGTAATCCAAACTATCATCATCAGATATAAGTTAATAAATCCAATATAAAAAATGTATTTATTAATATCTGATCATGACAGTTGGATTACTGTCGAAACATAATATGTAATTTACAAAATAAAATATGTTCTTGTAAAAACTTTTATTACCCATAAATATAGTAAATATCAAGGTGCGTTTTTCAGCCCCCAGGTCGACTCAGCCTGTTGAAAATGAGTACCCGGGATAACATCCTGGGGATAATAATGGCGGCTGAAGCGTAGTGCTGGCCACACTGCCTTCCTTGTATGCTGTACGGCTCACATTAGGCAGCCTACCCTGTCTACTCCTAAGCTACTTCGGTGGTATACATGGGAACCATTATCAGTAGCGGCTCGTACAGGGAGGGCAAAAGGGCGCAGCCCTCCCACTAAATTTGCAAATTAAACTTGTCAATAATATAACTATAATGTGATAATGTGTAATATCCTTATTGAAAGATATTTTTGGGGCGACTAATAGCGATCACTCGATGTTTTCGGTATGGCCCCGCAGCCGGGAAAGTTTCGCTGTCGTCCTCCCTGCATAGGCCGGTCTTTCGGGGAGCGGGGCAAGAGACGTGTACACATGTATATGCATTTAAATGAGCATCCGCCATTACAGGTGGGGCTGTGCCCGATTTCTGATTTCGCAGCTAAATTCATAGAGAAACGGAGCGTTGTTCAAAACTTCTCTGTTGCTGTTTAAAGTGCAAATATTTTCTCTTGTGTTTTATATAGTTTTGATTGTGTTCTTGTTGTACTTTTTGTGTAAACGTAATGTTCTAATAATTTATTCTTTATTAGGCAGTGTATTCTGTGTACGATAGTGCTTTTGTCGAACCTTGCGTAGGCCTACATAAACGTGTAACTTATTCTGTGTAGGCCTGAGCCTGTGTGTTCTGTGCGTATTTGTTAGAAACGATTAAAATGGCTATGAATTCGGTAAGTAATATTAAAGGATTGATTATTTCAAATTCACTTTTGGTTTAACCAATGTGTAAGTTGTGTTCAGTAACAGACGTTAATCTACTGAACACGGCTTAAACATTCTGAATACTTGGAACTGATATGTTTCGTAGAGTTACGCGGCCGAAGTCGATGTTCTTAAAATCACTTCCCGGGCTGTTTGGCCGTGGTCCAAAGTTTTCGACAAAGCCAGACGTTTCGGCAATGCCATCGACTGCCATCTTCTGTGAAATTCGAGTAGGCCTACGCTAACGTTAGTACTGTGGTCACTAACGTATACCACCTCACGTTAGCGTACTCGAATTTCACTGAAGACAGCAGTCGATGGCACTGCTGAAACGTCTGGTTTTGTCGAAAACTTTGGACACCGGCCAAACAGCCCGGGAAGTGATTTTAACAACACTTGGAACTAGGGTTGCCAACCATACTTTATAATAAAGTATCCTACTTTATTTTTGGTGAATATACTTTATACTTTTGCATAAAAATAAAATATGCGAAAATACTTTATTTTGAGTCTTTACTGTAATGCACGAAACGAAACACTCTCATACGTAATTTCCGAACGATTTATCGATGCCTAAGATAAAACAGAACGGAACACACACGATTAACAATGATTATTTATTATTGAACGAAACGGCAGATGGCAGTCCATATCGGTTTCCTTTCTAGATCATTATTTATACGTTGTTGTGATCCTTGTGTGTTTGTTTGAAGAAAGGTTAGAGTTTAGAAGTATACATAACTTCTTTTGCATTGCTTAAAATGGCAAGTAATTCAGATTCTGATAGTTATACGCCAGTAACTCCCAAGAAAGCGAAATTAATAAAATCAAAACAACTACAAAAAAAAAATCGAGTGGGAAAAACAATATGACTGGATTAAAAGTGTAATAAATTAAACGATTGATGTATGTATGTTCTTAAATTGGTGTGTTTAAATTGGTGTGGCTCTCGACGTCTTACTGGCCTGAAACACTTCCTTAAGTTTCCCAGCTGGTCGAGTCCCAATGGTAGCAAGACTGGTCGAGTAGCGTAATGTTGATGAAGAAATGTATGTTCAGCTTCACCGAAAGTTTCAAAACAAAAGTTATTGTTTTGAAGAAAATTAAAAAAAAAATTATGTTTATAAAAAAAAAATTTAAAAAAAATTTTTTAATTTTATTAATTAATTAATTATAATCAATTAATTAATATAGGGCTGTGAAGTTTTAAAAAGTGTAATGCTCTTCTGAAAATTTTTATTAAAGTTTTGGTATATTTTAAATAAACTATCACCACTCATAAGATTGTCTTCAAACCAATCGATACTTGTTTACCTTTTTATTTTTTTAGGTTATCTTCACTTATAGGTGGTAAGTCCTGATAGATTATTAATTATAATTATATTAATGATAACTAGTAATATTTATGAAATGAAGAACTATTTAGTGCTGAAGAATATTAATGTTTTATTAATTAATAGCAATTTGACTCTTATCGATTATTATCGACTCTCAGGTTATCGAAAAAGTTACAAAGTATATTATATAAAAATTATACAGGGTTCTTTAAACAGCCAATTATTATCAAAGTCAGAGAAATCGGGCTAATATTTAAAAAGTATAACGTTACAATCAAATTAATAATTATTACTAAACACAGACATTGAATAATAATTTGAAAATAAAATAATTGTTTTCACCGAACAGCTGGGTTGAACTAGGAGAAGGCACTGGGATCGTCAAAAGCAAATGGCGGCCATCAAGTTGATCAAAATGTTGCTCGTTCCTGCTGCGTTCCAAATAATGTATTTTCTGGCAGTATTCCTGTTCTTGTGTCTGCAAATCTCTTGTTAAATGTTGTGTAGTGACTGGTGTACTGTTTCTGAGTTGTATTTAGTGTATCCGTGTAATTATTAGTTCAAACACTTTCCCCGATTCCGTCACTAATTTGGGTTAATGTATTATACAGTTTTCTAGTGTTTTGTGGTGTTTTTCGGAGTAGATATGTATTGTTCTGTGTTATGGAGTGTTTCTTGATTGTTTCTGTTATAATATGATAGTTTTAGAAGTATTTTACAAGTCACTCACGATTTCACAATAACGTACTATACACTCGCTTTATATGACTATTATAAGTTAGGTTAGGCACGTTACGAAACGTTTGTCATGTTAACCGTTCAAATACCAATAATTAACTAACTGTTTCCTCCAGTTTCAATTAAACTCTTAGCCAATATAATATTATTCTTAACATTGTTCAAATATATTTTCATATCCTGTGCACACTTTAATATTTCACTATATAAATACCTAAACTTGGGTTATTTATCAATTTTATTCACTAGATGTTATTTAAATTAATCTTTCAGTTCATTCAGCTTATTTTCAGATTAAATAATGCCGTTTTCTAGTGTTTTCTGTCCAAAAAATAGTAATTTTACTTTCAGTTTGGTATACTCTGAAAAGTCAAAACATCAAAATTCACTTCCTGTCATTATATAAATTCAGCCATTTTATCAGTTATATTTAATATTAATAATCCTATATTGTATTAAAAGGTTCATATTCCCTTATTTTCTGGTAATTAATTGAATTAGTTGTATTCTGAAACATTATTCTGGAATATATGACTCCCATGTCTAAATTTCTGAGTTTAGTCATTTTCATTTTTATTTATAATTCTGAATATAATTTATTAAAATCTTTCTAAATGGTATGTGCAATTATATGGCTTGATCTCAAGTTTATTTTGTCTAAACCCCTTTTGTTTATTTGCATTTAAATGAGCAATTTCTCTGTTTTGATGAAGTTTGGTTTCCATTCTTTTGGCCTATGATTTTTTAACAATTTTTCTTACAAAATATTTTACAAACAATATATGATGTGTGATACCCTCTCTGACTTTTACATATAGTATTATAAATTAAACATGTTTTCAAATTACACAAAAACAATTAGTATTGGTTACAATACAAATAATAGTTAAACAAAATAAAGAATTTTTTTTTTTAAATAAATGGTTGTCTTCAAGTCAGACATTTTGCAACAAAATCCCCATTTCCAACATGGAAACATGGTTTACAAAAAAGGTTTTTTACTAACTAACATCTTAATTACTCTCTACTATTTACAAGTGGTAACTATTTTTATAGTTCTGATGTTAGTTGTTTCAGACCCAAACAAATGGCCTTATATCTAAAACATTTTTAAACATTCTTGTACTATATACATAAAAACCTTATATTTATATTCTTATTTCTAACTATTATTATAAGTAGGATTCTACAGTTTTTATACCGTCTTTTATACATTGTCTTTGGGGAATTGTACCCTGTCATTAAGAAATAAATAGTATGAATTGTTCAAAAATTATTATGAAATCTGTTTTTCTTTTTTCATGTAAAACAAAATGTTATTTTAAACAGATTCATGTCTTATGAACAACATATTGTCACAGTACACATTTCAAATCATTGAAAAATGCATATTTCATTGCATCCAATGTTTGTGATTGCCAAGAATGAAACACAAGGTTCATTTTTTATAATACCCAAAACTATCACTGGTTCACTTGCACTTTTATATTATGTTAATGCTAAATGGTCGTATAGTCTTATTAACATAATAAATTGGTTAGCGTTTTTTTTCAATGGAGATTTGTTCCATGGGTACTATATTATTGTTTCATCTTAGTTCAGAGGCAACTTTTACTTTATACACTTCTCTCTCTTAAATTTATATACATGTGGTTTTTATTTCGTTATACTTTTATTTTTAAATATTTATTTTGGGGATATAGGGATTTGGGTGTCTTTTATAAGAGCATGACATCTTCTTCAGGATGCTGCCTTCTTCTTCTTTCATCAGTCTTCTTTTCTCCTGCCTTCTGGGACTGGTATCTTCTCCATCTTCTTCTTGATGCCATCAGGTTTCTTGGGATCTTCTCCATCTTCTTCTTTATTTCAGAAATACACCACCTGTATTGTTTGATCTTGGCTTATTTTAGGGTTTCTCTTCTATTTATTCTTCCTCGTTGTGGGTTTGGTCATATTCAGTACTGCTTTGTTATTTACTTTTTTACCTTCCTGGGTTATAGTTTGAAAACCTTTGGTTATGAGACTGGTTTTGGATGACTCATCACTAGTAACTCCTTTTACTTGAACTTGTGTTTTCTTTATAATAATGATTTCTTTCCACAGTTGCTATGAATTAATCTATTTATATTAAACTTAATGCTTTCTTCCAAATTTAAATATTATAACTTCATTATTCTAATGATCAATTGCCATTCAATATTATGCTTATATCTGTCATGTTACAGATTGCTCCCCTCTAGAAGTAATTATTTCAGACATGTTTATGGATGAAATAATTTCTTATGATAATTTCATCATTTCCTATAATTCATTTTCTTCTCCATCTTTAT
Organism: Magicicada septendecula; assembly: GCA_034769895.1. Classification (NCBI taxonomy): domain Eukaryota; kingdom Metazoa; phylum Arthropoda; class Insecta; order Hemiptera; family Cicadidae; genus Magicicada; species Magicicada septendecula. Next base: position 479,061,079 of record CM068370.1, read on the forward strand.
ATCGACTTTTTTATATTAGAGTTTTATTAATTTTATATATATGGTTACTTGTCTTACTACTGATCCTTTTCGGATAGTTAGTGTCTTCTGAGATATATTATAATTGTAATACATTTTCTTTCTATATCAACTTTGTGTTGTATCCTTGGGATATTAATTCCCTAACATTCCCTATCACGTGGGCTGGGGCAGATCAGAGGGGCACTGTACGCTACTTCTCTGCTGGCCATACACCACTTCTATAAATTGAGTACAGAGGCATATCCATCCCTGCTCAAAAAACATAATGCTGCTGGAATTATCTTCAGTCAGTCATCGAATAAATAAATAAAAAGTAGTCTCATTTTCGACTAATAAAAATATCTTTGGATTCTCCACTTCGTAGTCTCTCAGATTATCTCACATTTTCTATCTTAATAAATCTTCATAATCATTATTATACTCATCATATATATTTTTTCAAAACTCTTAACTTGTCTGATATATTTAATTTAATTATGGTTGAAAACCTTTCATTTAATAATTCTGGTTACTGTTTACAGTGTAACTCTCTTTCTTCTCCATCTGAATTCTCTTTATATTTTCTTCTGGTTACTCATAGTATTAGTATGGTCTTTATATATAGTCTTTCTTATTCATTATTTGAATGGTCTTAACATATTATATTTAATTTTTTAACATTGTATCTTTACATTAGATATACAGGTTGTTATATTGATCATTTTATTTAAACATTTTGGTTATTTCCTTTCTCTTAGAAAGTTATTAATCTGCCTCCGCATTCATTAACATTAATTCATTTATATCATATTTCATGTGGTATTTCTTCTCTTTGCATTTCATATAGGTTTTATTATTATCACTTGTTCGAAATCATCTTCTCCATCTGTTTGGTATGAGTTGTTCTTCTTTGCTCTTAACTAACTGTTTTCATTATCGTTGCATAGGTAATTAGTCTCTTTGCTTCCAAATTTTTTCTTCTCTTGCATATTACACTCTTCTTTGTTATTCTTCTCTACCCCTTCAAATGCTATTGTGAATGTCTAGCATTTATTCTGGATTAAAATTAATTCTTTTTTCTGAATTAATCACTTTATTTTCTTCTCAATTCAATCATAATTGACACATAATTATTTTTTGGAACTTGGTTAGTTTTAATGTAAAATTCAAACTATTCCTTTTATTTAATTGAAAAATATTTCTCATAAATCCTTGTAATATGTTGATCTTATCTTGTTTCAAAGTACTGACGTTCTATCAACATTCAAATTCTGTTTAATTCATTTATTCCCAGAATTGTTTCATTCAGAATTGTTTATAGTACTGTTATCTTACTATTATTTCTGAATGTTTTGGTATTTTTCCAAAATCAAATTCTTCTTAATTATTTACCATAAAGTTTTCTCATAAACTTAGTTATAGTAAGTTGGTCTTACTTCATTTTTATATTTTTCGTATATTAACTACAAAATTCCTTTCTTCTTAATTCTTCAAAAATGTTTTTCTCATAATTCAGTGGTAGTAAGCTGTGCTTGCTTAATTTTAAATTTTTTAAAATTAAGTTCAAAATTCTCTCTCTTTCTCTTTCTTCCATAAAGTTTTGTTCTAAATTATCAGGTTGTAGTAAGAAGTACTTACTCAATTTTAAATTTTTATAAATATATTTCAATTCAAAAGTCTTTCTTTTTCTTTCTTCCATAAAGTTTGTTCCAAAATTATTAGGTTGTAGTAAGATGTACTTATATATTTTAGAATTTTTTCAAATATTAAATTAAAAAATTCTTCTTCTTATAATTCTCCAGAATGTTCTTCTCAAAATATTAGGTTGTAAGATGTACTTACATTATTTTAAAAAATTATTAATTAAATTAAAAGTTCTAAACTCACAACTCATTCTTCATAATATTTCTTCATAGAAGCTTGATTGTACACTCCTTTGATTTTTCCTGAAACGATTTCCCTCAACTCATATGTATTGTTATGCTTATCATTTACCACAACATATGGGCCAGTGTATAGTAATAGTAGTTTTTTGGTTATGCCTTCTAAGGTGCTAGGCAGCTCTCTATTTTTTAGGAGGACTTTTTCACCATCTTTATATGTTACAATTCGCCCTATTGCCTTCTGGTATTTGGCTTGCCGTTTTTCCTGATCTTCTGCTACCTTATTGTAAAACTTCAACTGGTTGAATTTCCTATTGTTGTTCGTTGGAAATTCAATGATTTGTTCAATGTCTCGGGGAGTCGGCTTCTCATACATGGCTGAGTATGGTGGAATTCCTATAGCTGGATGGTGGGCATAATTTAGGAATGTTTCTGTCGCTGCTAGGTACTCTTGCCACTTTTTCTGTTGGTTGTGACAGTACGTGCGCAATATCCTACCCACTTCTCTTAGTACTCTCTCAGCCGGATTGCTACTTGGGTGGTAGACTGATGTCTTATACGTTTTGACCCCAAGTGCTAATAAATTGTCTCGCCATCTCCTCCCCTTAAACTGTGTACCATGGTCGGTAATAATAGAAGATGGTCTACCGATCTCTGGGATATACAAATCAATAATCACCGCCAAAACCTTTGCTGTTGTTGCCCGATTAACCGGATATAGCTTTATATACTTGGTGTAGTGATCCATTATAATTACCAAGTATTTATATCTGTGCCGACCACCACTACGGGGAAATGGCCCGCAGATATCCAAAAATACTTTTTCTAGTTTTGCGTTGGAAGTTATTGGTATCATGATACCCTCTGTCTTTTCATTGTTTACTTTTGCACATTGGCAGATCTTACAGGACTTGATGTATGTTCTCACCTTGCGGTTGATATTCTTGATCTTACAATTTTCCTCTAGAGCCTGTATCACTTTTAACGCTCCCATGTGACCATACCTGACATGGTAATCGATGATGACCTCCTTTTCGATTTGGTGTGGGATTATCACCTTCCATGTCTCATCGTCCAAGGCGGTTTTTATGAATAAAATTCCCTTGTTAAGGTGGTAATATTTAGAAATGGTTTCATCATTGGCTTCCAAACGACTCACAATGTTTTTCAGCTTAGGATCAGACTGCTGATGGATTCGGATATTTATTAACAAAGCTTGTAAATCGGCTCTGGTCGTGAATATGTTATAAATTTTTACTAAGCTCTCCTTCTCTCCCTCGAAAGTCTGATCTTCCAGATTTATACGTGACAACACATCCGCTACCACGTTCTTCTTTCCTGGAATGTATTCCCATTTCAGGTCATATTCTTGTAGGGCGAGTACCCACCTAGCCAATCGGCCGTGACTCAACTTGCACCTACGAAGGAACGAGATGGATTTATGATCAGTTCGTACCGTGACTTGATATCCGAGAATGTACGTCCGGAACTTGCTGCATGCGAACACCACGCTCAACAATTCCTTTTCTGTCACACTGTAGTTCTTTTCGCACTGGTTCAGTGTGCGACTAGCGAAGCTTATTACCAGATGTTGTCCCTCCTCATCTTCCTGGTATAATGTCGTTCCTAAGCTTAGGTCGCTAGCGTCACAGTTTAGAAAGAACGGTTTCTTAAAATCTGGGTGACGAAGTATGACACTCTCCAGAAACTTCTCTTTTATCAATCGGAAAGTAATACCTTGATCTTCACCCCAAGTCCATTTGTTTTTGGCAGATAATTGTGGTTGAAACTTGGCGGTCAACTCGGAATATCGGCTCTGAAACTTCCTGTAATAGTTACAGAGTCCGAGGAAAAATTGCAATTGTTTCCTGTTTCTTGGTTGCGGGAACCTCTGAGTTGCCTCCACTTTTTCTGCTGATGGGGTAATACCTCGGTCGTCTAGGTTGAAGCCTAAGAATTGTACCTCGCGCGCTATGAACTTGGATTTCTCCAACTTCAGTGTTATGTTGTTCTGCGCTAGTTTGTTTAGTACAAATTCCACTCTGTAACAGTGCTCCTCCCAGGTTCCGGATGTAATTAGTAAATCGTCAACATAAACGGTGGTAAATTGGAGCGCTTCTGGTCCCAAAATCTGGTCCATGCATGCCACAAATATGGCGACAGAATTGACAAGTCCGAAGGGCAGTCTCTTGAACTGGTAATTGCGCCCTTCGAAAATGAACGCTACGTATTGGCGGCTTTGTGGATGCAGCTCTACCTGCCAATAACCACAGACCGTATCCCAGGTGCTAATAAATCTAGTACCATGAAAACGTTTTAAGATTTCTTCTATTTCACCGGGAGAGGTTCTGTCATTCACAATTGTCTTGTTCAACTCACGCGCATCTAAACAGAGCCGGACTTGTCCGTCTTTCTTTGGAACAGCAATAATTGGACTAGTGTAAGGTGATTGACTAATCTCAATTATGTCGTTTTCAATCATCTTGTTTATCTCTGTTCTCACGGCTTCTTTGAGCGACTGCGCTATTGGATATGACCTCCGGTTAAACTCTACGTTTTCTTTAAAACGAAGTTGGCACTGGTAGTTTTTTACCTTCCCTGGTTCATCAGAAAACACCGCCTTGTATTTCTCATATATTGCAATTAGACGATCAGCCAGGTGCGTTGGTATTTTCTTGTTATCGCTTCCGCACTGGAAACTCCGTATTTCTTGGATCTTAACTGACCATAAATCCTCTCCTCCATGATTGTATATTATGGGTTTAGAAAGAGGGCTGTTTCGAATAACATTTATTTTACGAAGTTGTTGATGTATAGGGCTGGGAAGTATAGTTGTGCTTCCTACCAGATCTGCGGTCCATGTTACTCCGTCTGGGAAAAGTGATACTTTATTTAAATTAAGATCGATTACTGCCGAATATCTACGAAGAATATCGCAACCGACTAAGATGTCAAATGGTAATCCGGTGGCGATTAAAAATTCCATGTCCAAAGCTATATCACGGCTAACGACACTTAAGGAAACTTGCTTCCTAATGGTTTTATTCTGGCGGCCAGTTGCACCTACCAACACAATGTTGTTGACTGGTAACATTGGCAAAGTTTTACCACATGTACTCTGTATTCTCTCCAACTCATTGGAGTTTATTATTGAAATATTAGCTCCTGTGTCTATCATTATTTTAGCGGGAACTCCTTCCACCTCCGCTGTTATAGAAATTATCTCATTATTACTGTTGCTGAGACTCTTCTCGTTCTCTTCCAAAACTTCAGTTTGTATGTCTTTCAGATAATGGTTACTTATGATAGTGATAATCTTATTATTGTTTGCTTGTTGCGAATCATCCTTTTCTAACCCAGGAAGTATAAGCAGTAACGGGTCATCGTTGTTGATTACTGCCTCCTCTCGTTTAAAGTATTTTGGTCAGTGTTTATGTTATTATTGACCGAGGCATCGTTCGGGAAACTCTGGTTTGTCTCCTGACGTTCTGTACCCTGGTTGATGTTTAACGCCCTGTTCGGTTGTCTGCCAAGATCTTCCAGGCTGGTACTTCGTCTTCCCTCTTCGTGTCTTGGGCCGTCTCGTTCCGCACTCCTCCATCTTCGGTCTGCGCCGTGGAAGCTGCTCCTCCTCGGTTGATAATATCTCCTAGGTCCGCGATCTTCTGCTCTTATAAAATTTACCCTAGGGCGCGACACTCGGTTATTACTATTGCTATTATTGTTATTACCAAAATTATTATTATAGTAATTTCGGTTAGGTGGGTAAGGTCTGTCACCATTATTGTTGGGATATGGATTTCTCTGACTGTATGGGACATTATGATTTTGTTGATAAAAATTGTTTCTATTATTTGGGTAGGGGTTGTTATTCCTCACGCCGTTAAAATTACCGTTAAACTGGTTATTACGCGGCTGGTTGTTAGGGCCGTCGTAATTACTGGGCTGGTTCCGGTTACTTGTATGGTTATTGCCGTTATTGGGGTAGGTAGTCGGCCTTGCTTCTGGTCTCTCATTTCTCTTCCTGCTCTGCCGATAATACTCTTCGTTCTCGTATCCCTCCAATAACTCGGTCATTCCCTGGATCGTCTTGATCTGACTACCTCTCCGGGCCCTGATAATGTCCTCATCATAGTGATACGATATTTTGTTCACTAAACATTCTTCTGGGATTGCTGGCTCAAGGTGTTTTGCCATACACACCTTCCCCAAGAAATATGCCGTCATACTGCTACCTAATTGTGACCTGTATCTTCCATTACAAATATTGTCACGGATCAAGTTCTGGGTGGTCTCAGACCAGTATTTTGTCTTAAACATTTTCCGGAACTGTTGGTAGTCGGAAATTTCACTCCGGTTGGCCATCCACCAATTATCTGTTATGTCTCGGAAAGACTCGTCGAATATCTCCCTGCTATGGCTCCATTGAGTAATTTTATGCTTGGTCAAATATTCTTCTACCCTAGCCAGGAACTCCATCGGCTTGCGTTTGTATTGCCGGAAGTTGAGCCACTCTCGGCTTTCGTTGACGGGCAATCCGGTGAAATGAGTCGGTCTGTTTCTAATCGCTTCCATCTCCTCTCGGCTTTGTCGCACCTGACCGGTGATATTGGCCATGGTCTCTTGTATATCATTACATCGTTCTGTGACCTGGTTGCGTACTTTTCCGAATTCTTCTTGATTTTCCTTCCTCTGTTCTTCTACCTTTCTACGACTATGTTCTTCGATATTTGTGAACTTGATGTTCACCACTTCTTTAAGCTCATTCACCTCCTTTTCGGTCTGGTTGCACTTTCCATCAATCTCTCGAATCTGTCAATTGACCATTATATTTTCTTCTTCCATCTTCTTATCCATCGCTTTTTTGTTAACCTTGATTTCCTTATTCATTTCTTCTCGCAACAATTCCATTCTTTCGTCCAGTTTGTCCAAATTCTCCTGATTTACCTCCCTTAACTCTTCCCTTAGAATTTGATTGTCTTCTCTCAATTCTTCCAATTTCTCCCCCATCTTCTCTTCCAATTTCCTGTTATCTTCTTTCAACTCTTCCTTCAATTGTCGGTTGTTCTTCTCTATCTTCTTCCTGGTTTCATCTATTTTCTGATTGGTATTTTCAATTTTATTAATCAACTCTTCTTTAGTCGCCTTGAATTCTTCCTTGAACGATTGGTTGTCTTCCTTCAATTCTTCCATGCTCTTGTTCATCCCAGTCAACTCTTCTTTTGTGGACTGATTATCCTTCTTCAATTCTTCTAACTTTCCTCCCATCCTCTCTTCCATCTTCTTGTTTGTTGTTTCGATTTTATTTCCTAAATCTTCTTTCAAGGATTGGTTATCTTCTTTCCTTTCCTTATCACTTTCGTCCATTTTCTTGTCCCTTTTCTTGTTACTCTCCTCCATTTTCATTAACATTTCCATCATTTTCTCTAAAATTGGACCTTCTGCTGTTTTGGATTTCTCAGGTTGTTTCTCTTGGAGATTGACATCCCCTGTCTGTGTGGGTATCTCCGGTTGTTCCTCTTGTTGTCCAGTTTGTTTGGACAACACTGGTGGTAATACCTCTTCCGCCTCTACTGGCGTCGCCTCCTTGTTGTCCATGTCAACTTCTATTTCTTTCTCGGCCTCCGCCGCCCGTTTCTTAGATGTTGCACGTCGTTGCATTTTCCCTTGAAATTCTCTGGCTTTGTAGCTGTTGCCTAGCTCCAACTAGTGATTGTGCAGAATGTATTGGCCTTCCAATCGCTAATTAAAGCCCCTAAAGTTGTGCGCCAATTTGTAATAAATTAAACGATTGATGTATGTATGTTCTTAAATTGGTGTGTTTAAATTGGTGTGGCTCTCGACGTCTTACTGGCCTGAAACACTTCCTTAAGTTTCCCAGCTGGTCGAGTCCCAATGGTAGCAAGACTGGTCGAGTAGCGTAATGTTGATGAAGAAATGTATGTTCAGCTTCACCGAAAGTTTCAAAACAAAAGTTATTGTTTTGAAGAAAATTAAAAAAAAAAATTATGTTTATAAAAAAAATAATTAAAAAAAATTTTTTAATTTTATTAATTAATTAATTATAATCAATTAATTAATATAGGGCTGTGAAGTTTTAAAAAGTGTAATGCTCTTCTGAAAATTTTTATTAAAGTTTTGGTATATTTTAAATAAACTATCACCACTCATAAGATTGTCTTCAAACCAATCGATACTTGTTTACCTTTTTATTTTTTTAGGTTATCTTCACTTATAGGTGGTAAGTCCTGATAGATTATTAATTATAATTATATTAATGATAACTAGTAATATTTATGAAATGAAGAACTATTTAGTGCTGAAGAATATTAATGTTTTATTAATTAATAGCAATTTGACTCTTATCGATTATTATCGACTCTCAGGTTATCGAAAAAGTTACAAAGTATATTATATAAAAATTATACAGGGTTCTTTAAACAGCCAATTATTATCAAAGTCAGAGAAATCGGGCTAATATTTAAAAAGTATAACGTTACAATCAAATTAATAATTATTACTAAACACAGACATTGAATAATAATTTGAAAATAAAATAATTGTTTTCACCGAACAGCTGGGTTGAACTAGGAGAAGGCACTGGGATCGTCAAAAGCAAATGGCGGCCATCAAGTTGATCAAAATGTTGCTCGTTCCTGCTGCGTTCCAAATAATGTATTTTCTGGCAGTATTCCTGTTCTTGTGTCTGCAAATCTCTTGTTAAATGTTGTGTAGTGACTGGTGTACTGTTTCTGAGTTGTATTTAGTGTATCCGTGTAATTATTAGTTCAAACACTTTCCCCGATTCCGTCACTAATTTGGGTTAATGTATTATACAGTTTTCTAGTGTTTTGTGGTGTTTTTCGGAGTAGATATGTATTGTTCTGTGTTATGGAGTGTTTCTTGATTGTTTCTGTTATAATATGATAGTTTTAGAAGTATTTTACAAGTCACTCACGATTTCACAATAACGTACTATACACTCGCTTTATATGACTATTATAAGTTAGGTTAGGCACGTTACGAAACGTTTGTCATGTTAACCGTTCAAATACCAATAATTAACTAACTGTTTCCTCCAGTTTCAATTAAACTCTTAGCCAATATAATATTATTCTTAACATTGTTCAAATATATTTTCATATCCTGTGCACACTTTAATATTTCACTATATAAATACCTAAACTTGGGTTATTTATCAATTTTATTCACTAGATGTTATTTAAATTAATCTTTCAGTTCATTCAGCTTATTTTCAGATTAAATAATGCCGTTTTCTAGTGTTTTCTGTCCAAAAAATAGTAATTTTACTTTCAGTTTGGTATACTCTGAAAAGTCAAAACATCAAAATTCACTTCCTGTCATTATATAAATTCAGCCATTTTATCAGTTATATTTAATATTAATAATCCTATATTGTATTAAAAGGTTCATATTCCCTTATTTTCTGGTAATTAATTGAATTAGTTGTATTCTGAAACATTATTCTGGAATATATGACTCCCATGTCTAAATTTCTGAGTTTAGTCATTTTCATTTTTATTTATAATTCTGAATATAATTTACTAAAATCTTTCTAAATGGTATGTGCAATTATATGGCTTGATCTCAAGTTTATTTTGTCTAAACCCCTTTTGTTTATTTGCATTTAAATGAGCAATTTCTCTGTTTTGATGAAGTTTGGTTTCCATTCTTTTGGCCTATGATTTTTTAACAATTTTTCTTACAAAATATTTTACAAACAATATATGATGTGTGATACCCTCTCTGACTTTTACATATAGTATTATAAATTAAACATGTTTTCAAATTACACAAAAACAATTAGTATTGGTTACAATACAAATAATAGTTAAACAAAATAAAGAATTTTTTTTTTTTAAATAAATGGTTGTCTTCAAGTCAGACATTTTGCAACAAAATCCCCATTTCCAACATGGAAACATGGTTTACAAAAAAGGTTTTTTACTAACTAACATCTTAATTACTCTCTACTATTTACAAGTGGTAACTATTTTTATAGTTCTGATGTTAGTTGTTTCAGACCCAAACAAATGGCCTTATATCTAAAACATTTTTAAACATTCTTGTACTATATACATAAAAACCTTATATTTATATTCTTATTTCTAACTATTATTATAAGTAGGATTCTACAGTTTTTATACCGTCTTTTATACATTGTCTTTGGGGAATTGTACCCTGTCATTAAGAAATAAATAGTATGAATTGTTCAAAAATTATTATGAAATCTGTTTTTCTTTTTTCATGTAAAACAAAATGTTATTTTAAACAGATTCATGTCTTATGAACAACATATTGTCACAGTACACATTTCAAATCATTGAAAAATGCATATTTCATTGCATCCAATGTTTGTGATTGCCAAGAATGAAACACAAGGTTCATTTTTTATAATACCCAAAACTATCACTGGTTCACTTGCACTTTTATATTATGTTAATGCTAAATGGTCGTATAGTCTTATTAACATAATAAATTGGTTAGCGTTTTTTTTCAATGGAGATTTGTTCCATGGGTACTATATTATTGTTTCATCTTAGTTCAGAGGCAACTTTTACTTTATACACTTCTCTCTCTTAAATTTATATACATGTGGTTTTTATTTCGTTATACTTTTATTTTTAAATATTTATTTTGGGGATATAGGGATTTGGGTGTCTTTTATAAGAGCATGACATCTTCTTCAGGATGCTGCCTTCTTCTTCTTTCATCAGTCTTCTTTTCTCCTGCCTTCTGGGACTGGTATCTTCTCCATCTTCTTCTTGATGCCATCAGGTTTCTTGGGATCTTCTCCATCTTCTTCTTTATTTCAGAAATACGCCACCTGTATTGTTTGATCTTGGCTTATTTTAGGGTTTCTCTTCTATTTATTCTTCCTCGTTGTGGGTTTGGTCATATTCAGTACTGCTTTGTTATTTACTTTTTTACCTTCCTGGGTTATAGTTTGAAAACCTTTGGTTATGAGACTGGTTTTGGATGACTCATCACTAGTAACTCCTTTTACTTGAACTTGTATTTTCTTTATAATAATGATTTCTTTCCACAGTTGCTATGAATTAATCTATTTATATTAAACTTAATGCTTTCTTCCAAATTTAAATATTATAACTTCATTATTCTAATGATCAATTGCCATTCAATATTATGCTTATATCGGTCATGTTACAAAAGTGATCCTCAAAGTAAAAATTCAGCTAAATGTATTCTCTGAGTGGCGAGAAGCGAGAAACAGAGCGTCCATAAATTTAATAAAAAATGAGTTATTTATTTACTTAAATCTAGATTTATATTGTAATACTAGCTATCAAACTCTCAAAGATAACCAAAAATTGTTAGCTTGTGCTAAAAGCACAAAAAAATATGTATTTAAGGCAATAAAAAACTTAAATTTAAATAATACTTTTTCTCTTACAAATACTTTTTTTCCTCTTCCAACAGACAAGTTACGTTATTTTCCTCAAAAAAAGTTGTCAACCCTACTTGGAACTAATATTTGTAAAACGGGTTGAATGCGCTTGCTGAGCGTCCGTCGCTAAAACCTACTGCAGTTTATTTAGTTGAAGGTTCATACTACGATGATTTGGTTTAGATGAACTCACGTCAAACAATTAGTCAAAACTTGTATCTTAAAGACAAAGACATCGCCTACAAATAACCGTCGTGGCACACGAATCTGGGTGGAAACGAAAGGAAAAGTCGATTAACCTGTCTAATAGAATAAATGTTAAATTCAACACTAGGACTAAAAAGCCGGGCCGGGCTGTTACGCCGTGGTCGGTTGCTATTACGTCGGCAACGTTTCGATTCTCCGTCGAGAGTCTTCCTCAGGCCGCTAAGAAGCGACAGAGAGTAAAGACACAATAGCAGCAGATGTACGCCGAACAATACCCGATGCCTGTATCACGTAATAGCAACAAAGCGGCCAGGTAACAAAAGTTACCTTTATCATCTCGCCGGCCAGGTATAAATATTGTTTTTAAAAACGACTCGGAAAACAAGGAATGACAAGGAAGTTTGGAGTAGATTCTAAGAATCTGTATGGAATTAGTTATGCAGGTAAAAAATAAACATTTACTGATCGACTGGTCGCTAGGCAGTTGGTAGTTTTATATTATACAGGGTCCGCCAGTGAAGCGGGAAAATTAAAAGTACCCAATTTTTTCATGAAACATTTATTATCAGAATTTTTTTTTACAGATTTGAGTTGAGTAAAGTATGCCATTATTTTACTTTTTTTAAAAATAACGCCGCTCAAGTGAGAGCCATTTCTGTGTAAACATTCTTCTAATCTTGACCGAAAATTTTCCATCACTCGACGAAGCAGGTCAGGTTGAATCCGTGCAATTTCTTGTCTGATATTCGTTTTCAATTCCGGTATGGTGTGCGGTCTATCAATGTACACCCTGCTCTTCAGAAATCCCCAAAGAAAAAAGTCGCATGCGGACAAATCTGGGGATCTTGCAGGCCACGAGATGTCGCCATATCTGGATATGAGTCCGTCCGGGAAGAGTTCTCTTAAAGCAGCCATGGACACACGAGCAGTATGACTTGTGGCCCCATCCTGCTGGAAAAAATTAATTTCCGGAAACCTAGGGAGCTGTTGCATCAAAAATGTTCTGACCATGTATGTGTAGCGGTCTGCATTGACAGTTGTGGTGTTTCCTCTATCGTCTTGGAAAAAATATGGCCCAATAATGCCAGATGATGAAACTGCACACCACACCGTAACTTTCGGACTATGTAATGGCTTTTCATGCAACTCACCTGGGTTTTCATCATTCCAATATCGACTATTTTGTTTGTTTACACATCCATTCAAATGAAAATGTGCTTCATCTGACATAAACATGCGGTGAATAAAGTTTTCATCATCATTTACACGTCGCAATATTTCTTCGTTGAAAATCCTGCCAGCCAGCATATCGCCATCTTTCAACTCCTGGATTACTTGAATTTTGTAAGGATGAAAAGATAAGTCTTTATGCAAAATTCGACGTAACGATGTGTCACTAATGTTTAGTGCGGATGCATGTTTCATTGCAGAACGTTGTGGACTACGCGTCAATGCTACTCGAACTCTTTCAATGTTTTCCTCTGTTCTTACAGACCTTGTTGCTCCTCTATGCTTTAAGTTTAATGTGGAACCAGTTTCTTCAAACTTTTTCATCCATGACATAATTGCATGAGCGGACGGCACTCTTCCATGTCGTGGAATATTGAAATGATTACGAAACAATAGTTGTACAGAAGTCACACAGCCACCATTCTTATAAAACGATTTTACGCAGAAAGCACGCTGTGAACCGGACCACTGCTCCATGTTTAACAAATGGCATTAAATGTAAAACAATAATCTAAAACCTCCACGCCCTCTCGTGAGCATAAAATGAACTATTGGACTTTCAAAATTTCCCGCTTCACTGGCGGACCCTGTATATATTGTTTTCAAACATTTTTTGCTACAGTCTATTTCTTGATGCATATATAGTTGATTTAATATTTATAATTTCTTTACCTCAAGATGTTTTTTCCCTTATTTGGAACATATTTCGGGAATCCTGTTGTTCCCATCCTCAGCTTTCTTAATTTTGTATCTTGTTCAGTCTTGTTAGTTGTTGTTATGGTTTCCTGTTGATTTCTGCTATTTTATACTGGTATATTATTGTGTGTGATTGTGGTGTATATATTAGCTTTTTGATTATTTTCGATGTTGAGTGCTTTGAAAATTGTGTCATGTTTTGTATTGATTTGTATTTGTTCACGTATTAGTTTGTTTAGAGCTACCTGAACAAATACAAAACAACACAAAACATGACACAATTTTCAAAACACTCAACATCGAAAATATACAAAATACTAATATATACACCACAATCACACACAATAATACCAGTTTACAATACCGAAAACCAAAAGGAAACCATAACAACAACCAACCAAAACACAAGTACTCAACAAGATGCAAAAATAAGAAGGCTGAGGATGAGAACAATAGGATTCCCGAAACATGTTCCAAATAAGGGAAAAACTATATTGAAGTACAGAAATTATAAATATTAAATAAATTATATTTTTTTTATATATTTTACACTATACTGTGAATTACATGCAGCCTACTTATACTTATGAATTGGTTCCTGTAAGTTGGCTTGGACACAACAGCTTACTGTATACGATTTATAATTACCCAGTAAGGATGCTTTGTTTCGTTCCAAACTGTAAGAGATCTCTCACCTTTGTTCACTAACCGTTTAGCCAATTGTCCCCTTTGTCATACTTTAATAAAACTATTAACGAACGAGAATAATTGCCACTAATTATAAACAAAACCTATTTAATATAGACTCATACTATTGACCAGATAATATAAACTTAGAACTTATTAAATATGGTGGTATTTTGTTACGTTCAAGGATCCTACATTTGCTTAATATGTGTTGGCACCAGACACGCATATCAAGAGAATGGACAATGTCGAAAGTGACCAACAATGAAAGAAGTGTTATTCTCTTAAATTCATGTTATAAGCACGTACAACAACAAGACTACACAATATAGAAACTCTTTTAGAGGAAGAACAAACGTGGTTTCGGGATAGGACGCTCTTGCATAGACTGCATATTTACCATACAACAAGTGACAGAAAAACGACGTGAAAAGAATTTAGAAACACATATTGCCTTTATCGATTTCAACAAAGCTTTTGATAGAGTGATCAGAAGCTATGGGGCATACTTGAAGATAACAGTATACAACACCTAGTTCAGGCCATAAAGAGTTTATATAGACACACCGCGGTAATCAAAGACAACGGAGAAGAATCTATCCCGATTGAAACAAACCAAGGCGTAAGACAGGGTTGTTGTCTGTCACCACTACTTTTTACTTTACTTTAAGTTAGTTAAAATCAAGATACAGATATAGAAAAAAAGTGACGAATTTCACAAGAATGCGTGGATCGATCTGAAGAACGTTGGGAAATATAAATGTGGAAAAGAAAACCAAATAAAATTTTATAAAACAATGGCAATACCTACACTACTGTATGATTCTGAAACTTGGGTCATAAAGAAAAAAGATGAACAGAAGATACAAACAGCAGAAATGTAATTTTTAAGATCAGTTAAAAGGTGTAAAATAGACGAGAGCATATAAGAAATGAGGAGATAAGAAGTGATTCAGATACTTTTGCAGTTAATGAAAGGATTAAAGAATACAGAAGAAAATGGATTCAACACACAGATAGAATGTAAGAAAGTAGAATACCGAAGATAGCGAAATATTACAACCCTAGAGGCAGAAGAAAAGTTGGTAGGCCTAAGAAAAGGTGGACTGTCGAATAGGAACAGGTCACTAAAGCCTAAAACCGTTAAGAAGAAGATGATGATGATGATGATGATGATGACCTATTTAATATACGAATGCTTCCATAAGTAACTGTATTCTTGCTGCATTTATTGTGTAAACTAACATGTCAGTTGTCAGGGCTCAAGTTTCCTATTCTTTGAAATGTCGTCCGCTGTTAATTAATTCTGTCGTTCGTGCACTTTTGCTGTCAACAAGACGTGTCCAGTTTAAGGGAATCGAGTGTGAAAGTATTTAAGAAAAGAACTGTAAACTATTCCATATCCCATTTAACGAGAGTTGAGAATATGCAAGCGTAAAACCAGCTGTCAAGTGTATTCATATTATTATCCCACGTTTCAAGTAAATTCATATTCTTAATATATTTCACCTGGTTTTGTGTATAACATTATCGCTTAACTCTTTTCTTTATTTAATTAATAAAGTTGTGTTAGTGGTTATAATCACAAACAGAATTAACACTGTTACACACCACTATAGAAAAATTATTCCGATTAGCGCTTTCAAGCTTCACAGCTCGTCATCAGAAATCTGATGATTAGGTGTGAAGTTTGAAAGCGCTAATCGGAATAATTTTTCTATAGTGGTGTGAACAGTGTTAATTCTGTTTGTAACTCTTTTTTTATCAACTTAAACCATTACCAATACGATACAAAAGGAGCAAATAGGTAATAGGAGCAATAGGAGCAGATAGGTAAGCACTGTTTTAGTAATATTTTTTTTTACATATTCAGTCACGGAATTATCAAATATAAAAAAAATTTATATTAACACATATATTATGAATAGTTCTTCAAATATTAACTACTTCTGCAAGTATAATTTATTATTGTATTTTCACCTGACGTACATTTCACTGATTATATCAGTATCATCAGAGGTTTATAAATGAATTAACAAATAACTGAATTGATTCGATTTTAATATAAAAAATAACGAATAATCGAATACAACATTTAAATTATTATATATATAAACTTTCACAATATGAACTTACTTTCTTTATCACTTCCCCAAACGTTTCGAGGTGATGTGCCTCTTCCTCAGTGGGAGTAAATACTGAATGTCAGTTAACAGAATAACGGTTATGGGCTTAGGTGTGTGTGGTGGGGGTTGATGGTGGGAGGGAATTGGCGCTGAGGTTCAAACTGTGTGTTTGGATCAGTGTATCGAATAGTGTATGTGATCTATAATGTAATTGTTCGTTTAATATGTTGTTTGGTTGTAGTGCGTGATATCTGCATATTTCAAATTGTTCAGCTGTGTTTAGTTTTCTACTTTTAGGTAAATAGTGTAATATTTCTATGTTGTGTTCTATGTTTGTGTAACTGTGGTTTTCGTTTTGTAAATGTGTGGCAAATGTGGAATGTATGTAGTTTGTGGTGAGGGCTTTTAAATGTTCTGAAAATCTGGAGGAAAAAGATCTTCCCGTCTGGCCGATGTAGAATTGGTGACAATCATTACAAGTTAATTTATATACCCCTGTTTTGTTGTAATTTTTAAATTACAATAAATTTTAAATCCTGCAACTTTTAAATTTAAAATTGGTTATATACAACATAAGATAGTACCAATTTATAATATAAAATATCTAATTATATTTGAGATCTTTATAGTACCAAGTTATAAATCTAACTCAAGACTCATATTCAGAGGCTTAAGGTAACCATGTACTACCTATACCGCGCATGTGAATAATATACATATTTCGGTACACTTTTTTAACAAAGTACTTTAGACAGGGCATTGCAACTTTGCAGACTTGTTTTTTATAGGCTGTCCCATCTTATTAACCTAAATTTAATTTAATCCAAGTAATTTAACATGACATAAATAATTTTTTTTAAATACAAAACAAAATTCAAAAATTTACTCAATTTACATTTTTTTTAAAATAATTTAACAAACCTTTGAACATTAAAGTAGGTTAACATTGTAAGACACGTTTCTGAGAATAGCTAGAAAAAATGTCAGGCCTTTAGTACTTATGGTCTAGGAAAAAAGTGTACTTACATGTGAAAAAAATCAATTTTTCAGGAGAGCGGAAAAACAAGTCATAGGAAGTTCACTGCACGCTAAAAGTTTCCTGCACCATAGTCATTACACTTTTCCTCATATATTTCATCTTTCTTCCTCTTGATGTTCTTGGTGGTGTCATAAATTGCTCTGTTAGCTTCTAAAATCCTTGTTTTATCAATATGCTTTAGTCCTACAACACAGTTCCTTCCAGCATCACCACACAAGCTTTCTAAAACTCTAACTTTTCCAAGGGCCCCATAGTTGAAAGTAATAATGGCATCCATGACACCAACTCTTAGTGTTGGAAGAGTCACAAAGTTGTTTTTGGAAATTCTAGTCCAAATTAAATTATTCAACGCCTCGTTCGGGTTTTGAGTACGTCCATGCGTGCATTTTTCCAGGAGGTTTTATCTGTCAAATCTTGAAAAATTGGCTTGATAGTTGTTGCATTATTTTATTTTTTATTTTGCCTCATCACTCAGTCTTTAAGGGTTCCAGCATAACCACCAAGTTACGTGTTGTCTTCGACGGCTCCGCTAAAACGACAAATAATGTGTTCCTCAACGATACTCTGATGGTCGGTCCCACGATCCAGCAGGATCTGTTCTCGATCATGGTTCGTTTCCGTACCCACCGATACGTCCTCATTGCAGACATAGAAAAGATGTAGCGACAAATTATGGTTAACCCGAAGGATTCCAATTTGCAGCGTATCGTTTGGCGTGACGCACCGCATAAGGAACTCCAACATTACGCTTTAAGGACAGTCACTTATGGGACTGCAAGTGCCTCTTTTCTTGCAACTAGCTGTCTGGCTCAGATAGCCCACGAAAGTAAATCCGACCACCCTATGGCTTGCTTAGCCATAGCCAATGATTTTTATGTAGACGATCTTATAACGGGATCGGACGATCCGAACGTGCTATCTAAAATGAGGTTCGACATCGTGGATTTGCTAAACAGATATGGTTTTACTTTACATAAGTGGTTTTCTAACGACCAGAATATTATGGCCCCTCGCGCCCACGTTTCCCATGACTTTAGCAAAAATCAAAACGTGCGTACATTGGGAATCCAATGGAGCGTTAACGAAGACAGTTTTTTATATACCGTTCGGCGTGATGACAATTCGGCCGTGTACTACGCCGGTCCCGTACCTTTACGCCATGGCGGGCAGCGCTCAAAATCCACGTCAAAGGCATATATCGCGTTATTTATATGCATGTGCACAAAGGCCATCCATTTAGAACTTGTGTCAGATCTCACCTCCAACGCCTTTATAGCGGCCTAAAAAGGTTCATCGCGCGCAGAGGTATTCCCGCGCAGATATTTTCGGATAATGGTACGAATTTTCGTCGTGCCAACCGCACCTTACACGATTTGTACAGATTTTTAAATTCTAAGGGAGTTGAGCAATCTACTCAGGAGTTTTGCGGTCTCCGTGGTATCAAGTGGTCCTTTATTCCTCCCTCAGCCCCTCATTTCGGTGGTTTGTGGGAAAGCGGTGTGAAAAGTGTTAAATATCATTTACGTCGCGTGATTGGCGGTACTATCTTGAATTTTGAGGCGTACTCTACTATTCTTTCTCAAATAGAGGCTTGCCTTAATTCACGCCCTTTATTTGCTGTGTCCAACGATGCTAGGGACCCTGAACCCTTAACTCCCGCTCATTTCTTGGTCGGTGCTCCACTGACGGCACTTCCGGAGCCCGACTATACCCAAATCAACACTAGTCGTTTGGGCAGGTGGCAGCTGCTCCAAAAATTTACGCAATCCATTTGGAAACGATGGTCCAAGGATTATCTGCACCCGTTGCAGCAACGCAACAAATGGCGCACGACGTTAAGGAATTTAAATGTTGGACAGCTTGTCCTCATTCTAGACGATAATTCCCCCCCCCCCACATCAGTGGAAGCGAGGGGTAATTACTACTGTTTTTGCGGGTCAGGACTCCATAGTGCGCGTTGCTGAAGTTCGCACCGCGCAGGGTATCCTACGCCGGCCCATCCACAAATTATGCCCCCTTCCGGCGGCAACAGACTAGTCGCATGTGCGTCATACGATACGTACCAGGAATGTGAACTTGTCACATTGCCTTGGAACACGCCCGGGACATTCCCGGGGCGATCATACAAGTCAACTGTATTATTATCATTGTAATTATTATTACTACTGTCGGATAGCTATTATTGCAATAGTTACTGCGTTTTCATTGTATCAATTATTTTATATTTGTTATTGTATTGTTATATGATTATGTATTCAAACTTTTGGGAATTATTATTGTTACTTTATTGTACCAATTATTGTATGTATGTATTGTATTTTCCAATGGTCATGTATCATTGAATTTATCGGGGGTTTGTTGTGTCAATATCATGATTGCAATTGTTATATTTTTTTATTGTATTATCACTCATTATTTAATGCTGTGTAAGCTTTATTGGGTATTATATGGGATAGATCCATGTGTCTACTTAATCATTTTATTATTGTGTATACTGTGGTGCTATTATGAATTGGGTAATTTTATTGTCAGTTTTTCTTTGCTATGATTATAAAGGTCGATTTCTTGTGTACCTTATAATTATCACTTGAATTTATCATGTTAGTCATATTATTGTTATTAATTATCTAACTGTCATTGCGCTGTAGCCAATACGCCAATTGTTATGTTCCTTTTTGTCATGTAAAATTAATTACTATATTATTAACTTAATGCATAAATTGCAAAATCGTCCCGATTTTGAGCGGGCAGTATGTTCGAACTTTGTACTGTATTTCTATATCTGTGTGTTGCAACCACCGCATTGCGGCACGCGCGGATGACGTCACTTTGCTTACCAACCGCCGCCGGCCGTCAGCTGGGTTCACGGTGGTCAATTTTAGTTCAGTTACTTCAGAAACTCCGAGCTGTGTACTCGTTAACATTACTCTTCCAGATTCGGCTTCTGGATCTTATTATTCAATTATTCGTCATGTGCAACTTGCACTAATTTAATCAGACGACCTTCGTCTATCTATTATTGGCGTTTGACTTTTATTAAAACTTAATTAACGGGCGTTATGGCCAGAAAACATCCGCACGTGTCAGCAATAGCATCGAAAATATAAGATTGTCAATAAATGAACATTATATAATCTCAATACAGTCCACTTCATTATACTTCAAAACCAGCCCTTTTCATTTAGCGTCTTTGGAACAACTCGAGAAACTTCAAGAGCTTCCAGCACGCAACAATAGTTGACATTACTGCTTCTGGCACAACTATTTTTATGTGTGTACTTTTCACCAGTGATGAGGGACTTCTGGTATTTGCACCAAGAAGTTTCTCCTTTGGGGCACAACGAATGTTGTGGTTTATCGTCACTTGACAGTTTATGGAAGTATGTCGCCCATACTGCCGTTCTCATTTTTCCACATCATCCAAATTATCTCTAATGGCTTTCCCATAGTATACCTGGAAGCTATCAATTACTGCATCTGTTAATCTTCCTCTTCCACTTAGAGGCTTACCATCTGATAACTTTATGCCTCGCATTTTATTTTTGCGGTCTACTTCCCATTCTTTTTTGAATGTGACCTACACATTCCAGTTTGCTGATTTCTACATCTTCATAGGGCTTCTCTGCAATAACTGATGAAAAAGCATTGCTATCACCTCCCCTAAGTACTTGACGTAACGTACAACACCTCTTATTTTAGAGCGGAACACCTCTTTTGCAGCAGCAACCTCCATTCCACCGCTGGACCCTTCATAATTTTTGCTACACTTCTCACTATGTTCCACAGTGGCTTTCTTCTTATTACTACAACTGCAGTATTTGGACAGGCAGACAGCATGCAGCACTTTTCCTGTGTCTATAGATGTCACTGTGAAGACACCATTTATTGACGTATGCCCTCGCTTCTGCCATGTTCCGTCAAATGCAGCCGCTATGTCGCTACTTCCGTCATTCTCAATAACTGCCTCATACGCAGCTTCAATCATAAAATCTTCTGCCACACTTTCAACTGACTTACTAATAATTTCATTGTATTTTTGGAATCTCTGGTGGCGTAGGCAAGTCCATTACGACACACATCACTTCGGCTGCAGCTTTGCCTTTTCCAATTGACCGATGGCCATAAACACACCGAATGTTTATATCATAGACATTGCTTTCAGTCTTTTTGCTGCTATAAAAACACTTTTGAAACTTACAGTTTTTACAGAGAAGAATAAACTGAACAGCTAAGCCTTTTCTGTTTGATGGCACTTCACATATTTCTATGCTATTTGTACCATGTTTAAAAGGAATAATTCCAAATGTTTAGTACCAAGCCACGTGTTGTTCAATCAAATATATTGCAACTTACCGTCTGCGGCTTTTAGACGTCTAAAAGCCGCAGACGGTAAGTTGCAATATATTTGACTATTTGTACCGTCACATTCTGCGCACTTTACAGAATTCAACAAATTTTTGTTTAGTATTTCTAAATCAATTATAAAATTCCCTTTTGTATTTTTCTCTGGCAGGTACTCATTGCCTTCCCCACACATTTTCAAAAATTTTAATTTTCTCTCAGATGGTGATATATTTAGTTCAGTTGTGCTTCTGTCATCTAGGCTAGTGCTAGAGCCTTCAAGACTAAGGTTAGGTATATGTTTACTACCAGAACTAGCTAAAGGACCATTCTTATCAGTTGTTATACTGAAAGGAAACCCTCCACTTGTAAATTGGTTACCTTTGAACTTGTTTTTACCAACTTCTTGATCCTTGGCATTTTCCACGAAAAACTAACAAAACTCACCAACACAAAACTCAAAACAAACACACAGCTGTTTTAACACTGAAAAAGACAACTAAGGCAGTACTGCCAACATAGGTAGCAAAGTAAATACAAATAAAATATGTTGACAAGCAGATATATTATATAAACGTATAAAGTAACACAAACTTTGGCTTTTAGTGCAAATCAGCTAGTCCAAGCCGTTTGTAACACATAACTTTTTTAATTTTTAAATCGAGTTAACCATTATTTAACATATATGTATTATATATCATACGTAAAGAAAAGGAATAAGGACTTTTAATCGAACAGTTGTATAATAAGATAAATAATTCAAACATTCGCGCGAGCGAGCACTCGCTTATTTAATATTTGTTATTTTTAACAAATAACAAATATAATTTGTTACAGAATATACCTATTTTGTATTCCACTGTTCCGACAGTATTTTTAACTGTAGATCTACTCTTAAGAAAAAATATTCTATAAAAATATATTCCTGCAAAAAATAAAAAATATTCATTATTAATTTTAATGAGGGGTTCGCGAAAATCGGACAAAAAAGTATGACACAAATTTTAAATTATTTGTGTCGACGTTTTGACGATATTTATTGTCATCATCAGGACCTGTGTACGGATACTAGAGAAAATATCAAACACAACAGATAAATTAGTTAAAGTGAATGTGTTTGTGTGTGTGAGAGTGAGCGTGTGTGCGTGTATGTGTGAAGGAGTTGAAACAGTTTGTTTTACATCATCAAAATAATTGCATTATTACCTATTGTTTTCCTGCTACACTTTTTTGACCGATCCTCGCAAACCCCTCATTAAAATTCATCGATTGACGGTCACTAGGAAATTAAGAATTCAATCATTATTAATAATTGTAATTGTAAAACAAGAATAATCATGTCTCAAAACACTCACACACAAACACAGAAAGAGACACTACAAAATATACAAAATGTATTAGAAACACAATCTATCGGTTAAAAATGCATTTTTTAATCATTTCTACTGATGGAAGTCTTCAAGAGGTTCATACATTGATTACACACAATTTTAAATAGCTGTGTCAACTTTTCAACAAAATGTAATGTCGTCATCAGACTGGTGGCGTACGGACTGAAAAGGCCTGTATATGAATGAAATATTAATATACGTTACCTTACAAATATTATCTAAATTTTATATTAATTACATATAAATATTATACGTGTAAATGAATATATAAATACCTGAAATATAAATATAATATATGTTATTATTTATTAATGCTCATATTTTTCTTGTACGTGTATAGGCTATATATTTTATATTGTTATTAATAATACCAAAACTTTTATCAATAATATATTTTTATTATTTTGTTAATTACAATGTTTCGATAGTATTCAACTGTCATCATGAGATATAAAATTGTATATTATATTTATTATTATTAATAATAATATAAAATATATGTTATTAATATAAGAATAATAACACGTGTGAAACAGTTATTGTTATTCCTCAAGTTATTCACTCAAAAAACTATTCATTTAATGTGTAGCACCATTATTAATTCCCTATTTTCCGTTAGATAATACTTCGCGTCCCGTGATGCCGAAAATAATTTTTTACGAAACGTCGACACAAGTGTTTTAAAATTATGTTTAGTTAGTAACGAAACCTCACAAAATCTTTCATCGTTTACTAATTTGTCGGTTAAATCTACTGTTAAGCCGGTTATGACCAATCTGTATGTGAATATAGGCTACACTACAGTACAGTAAAATCTGGTAAATTCAAACTTCTAGAAAAAATTGGAATTATCCAAAATTTAAATTAACAAGTTTTTAAATAAACATAATTAAATCACTACCGACTCGGAACATAAAGTTTTTTTTGGGTAAAAACGTAAAAGTTACCCATAAAAACTTTGTGTTCCGAGTCGGTAGTGATTTAATTATAGTTAGTTAATTAACGGACACGTCATTGCCAACGAAATCCAAGAATTTACCAAGTTTATACCTAAGTTCATTGACTAATTAACTATTTCAACTAATAGTTTAAAAAATTCATTTCTCGACATGTAGGCTTCGCCTAAAACGGCGGTTAAGGTTGAGCACAGTAGCGTTTGAGATGGGGTTTCGAGAGTGCGAACAACGTCAAAGCATGTTTATCGTTTACTGCACATCAATCTATGGTCTACACCTGCAGTTTTATTACGAAAGTCTGACAGGTTTTTCATACCGTTACATTTTCCGTGCCGTTATTAAATGTGTAATTTTTACTTCCATGTTCCGTAAGGAAACTTAAATATGGTGATCGCGAAAAAATCATATTCGAGATAAGGGCTGATTCTGATTGTACTACCCTCAAAACATGAAGAAAACTCATTTTCCGAAAAGCGTCTGTGTGTAGAATTTTTTCTATGGCAAACTGCCGCAAATTCAAACAGAATCAAATATTCATTGTGTGTATGGTCACCAAGTTGCAATAGTTAATCTTTAAAATAGGTTAAGATACCTGTTATTCCTTCATGCAACTTACTTTGGTCTCGCTAGGCACGACGCGTTTCAGGATCAAGGTCCCATCTTGTGGTGATGATCACTCGGGTCGAGTTCGTCAGTTCATAAAAAACACATACATAAAAATTAAATTCAGTGTTTATTAAATTCAGTGTTTTTTATGTATGTGTTTTTTATGAACTGACGAACTCTACCCGAGTGATCATTACTTGAAGATGGGACCTTGATCCTGAAACGGGTCGTGCCTAGCGACCAAAGTAAGTTGCATGAAGGAATAACAGGTATCTTAACCTATTTTAAAGAGAATCAAATAATTTTTTGCATATGTACCCGAGTTGCAGAGGACTCAAATCTATTGATTTTGGTGAAGATCGGTTAAGGGGAAGGAGTAATTTACCTGCAACGTTTTACGTTTTAACAATAGTAAAGTACCTAATTTTGATAAATAAAGTATCCTGAAAAGAAGGTCATAATAATCCACTATAGAAAGAAAGATGAAATATCAATAAATGAAAAGGGTAGTTGAAGGAGGAGGGGGTTATTTTTTCTATTGATTTTATAAATTTATTCGACCGAAAACTTAAAAAAAATTCAATAAAATATTAACAATTGATATCGTTCCATGCTATGTCACCACGGATACGTAAACAAAATAATTTTTCGTTTTCAGAAATTCACAGAAAAACACTGGGCGGTATTCGCTTTCTTTCGCGTTGTTTAAATGAAAGATAATAATTTAATCAAATTCATTCTTATTTTTTAAAATATTAAAAACTAGGTACACTTCGTATTTTGATTACCTTTCTCAGCGTTTTTACCAAGACCATGCTGATATATTTAGTTTCGTTCTGAGTGCATATATTAAAAATAATTTTATAATTAATTAGAACATGGAAGTCATGTATACCGATACATGAAACCGACTCAATACCGATTTTAAAGAAACTGTTTTAACACAAAAAACACTTCTCTTGTGATACATGTGTTCTTGTGTTCAACTTCCAATTTAACCAAATTTATGGGTAAAAAGTTGGAATTAACCGTAAAATTTTAGCACCAATTTGAATACGAAACTCAAGATAAAAAACTGTTCATCCTTCGAATGATCCAAAAATTTGCATTAGCCAGATTTTGCTGTAAACGAAATGCTTGTAATCACTAACATATTATCATAAATCCGTGTAATAACAAAATTTACAATTTCTGCGTACTTCAGATGTTACAGTGATGTGTTTGCCTCCTACCAATTCCATTCACATTAACTTCGACCAATCAGAGGAATTTTTCTTTGAGCACATCTACACTTAACTCTCAGTAAAAGAAACACAGATTGGTTAATTTTATTTAACAAGCTGTGATGTCCGTTCTTCAAACCAGAATATAAACCAGAATTTAAAGAAATCTTGAATCACTGGATCAACAGCTGACCCTGACATTCGGACTGGACGTAAAACACAAACACTCACTGTTACTAAGAAACAGATTTGACACCCACAGAATCGTATGCACACAGTGCTTCATTAACCTGAGATACTCACCACGATATTGCTGTTCCTGAGGATGAGTCTCCTTCCTAATCTCTTCAAAGTAGTCTACATATTTACTGAACTGCACTAAGACAAAGGCCTCATAACAAAACTGAAATTGTAAACAGTTTTTTTGTTTTTTTTTTTATTTACCTAAAACTTAACAATTTTTTTGTAGTTAAACAATAATTCACACTGTAAAAAAAATGAAACTATTGAATTATAATTTAAAGAAATAATTTTAAAACGCGTATTTTCATTCAATAAAAATTTTCATAATAATTATTTAAAACGATAAAACAAAGTCTAGTGACAAGGTAATTAAATTTAATCTTATTAAATTTGGCAAAATAATAAATTTAATCTGTTTAGCCAAAGAACAAAAAGGTATTGTTGTTAGAAGTAGGATATTATTATTAAGAAAAAAAGGATTTTTTCTTAATATATTTTTTGAAACATCAGTTTTACGATTATTTTACTAAAAAAAAACATAAAGTAAATACAGTTAAATGTAGTTTTAAAATACTCTAAATATTACTTTTTTTTATTTAAACATTCCGGTAAGTGGATGTTAATTTCTTTTTTTTTAATTAACGTTATCTTTATATTTCGATGGGAAGTACCTAGGACATATCGCACTGTAGAAACACGTGGTACAGAAACGGTCGCGCACTGTCGAGGAACTCAGTTCCGAGGGTGCTGAAGTACTAACCCGACAACGGGCACGTTCACGTTCAACTAGTAGCGTTATTAATATCGATTTGCAATGCGCATGTGCGCACCCCCCAGCAACACGTGGCCACCCCCCCGCAATCATTGCAATTACGTTAAAAGCCGCACCGAAGAGAGAGAGCGGACGTGACCACCAGTACGATGTGTTCACGATGACGATCGTTTGATTCGATTTAATCGTAAGCTCTATGTAAATCTCTCAATAAGAAACAACGGCGCATTTCCCCTGCAATTTCTTATTTTATCCGTTCGTGCTGACAATCATCGCAGTTGACGACGATAATTTGGTTCAGTTTTAATCGTAAAGTTAATGTAAATCTCTCAGTAAGGTTTATGTGAGGCGAATTTATGTAACTTCCTCCACTCACCATCGGTCCATCCATTCTTAGCGCTATAGGCTATGTAGGGCCTGGACTTTTTCACAACACATCCCCCATTCCCTTCTGTCCTCAGCCTCTCGTCTTCACCTACCTCTACAGACACCAAGTCTTGTGAGGTTCTCGACACTACCTTCCTCTCCCCACGCATTTACCTATATGCATGCTTTTATGTCAACGAATTTAACCAATATGTTTACGTTCGTTTACATACATTGACTCGGGAATATCACTTCAGCGAAATGTTCATGTCAATGCATTGATTTATACAGATGAAAAGGTAATGATACAGAAAACAGAAGACCAGTTACAGCAGGCGATATTTATGTTCAACAGCATCATACAAGATCATGGGCTACAGATCTCTGCTACAAAATCTAAAACGATGGCATTTCAAGGCAGGTAGTTCCTATAAGAACTAAGATAGTCGTGAGTAATCAGATTTTGGATCAGGTTAGTCATTTCAATTACCTGGGTTGTAATATCTCATATGCAACTGATATTGATTGGGATAGTAAGCTAACGCATCTGTGAAACGGTGCAGGTTTATTGTGTACCTGAAAAATAAAACACTTGGCTGCCTTGGGTTATTAGTCTACTGGGAAGAGAGATGTTGGTAGACCGAGGAGGAGATGGGCTCCGGAACCGGTCTAAGGCCTAGTCCTTGGAGTGGCGATGATGACGAAGATGATGATTTTACATTCTTTTTTCTTCTTCTTCTTCTTCTTCTTCTTATCTTCCTTTTCCTTTTTCTTCTTCCCTTCCTCCAACTCCTTCTCCTAATTCTTCTTCTTCTTTTCCTTTTCCTCCTACACATTCTACTCCTTTTCCTTTTTCTTCGTTCAATCTTCCAACTTCTCCTCCTAGTTCTTCTTCTCCTTCCTCATCGTCATATTCTTCTCCTTTTCCTTCCTCCCTTCCTCCTCCTAGTTCTTCTTCTTCTACACCCCAAGTAATGAGCACTTCGCCCGTTACGGATCCCAACGATTCCTTGGACGACGACCAACATTCCTCCCACCCGTACATTTGTAATAAAAGGCATCACAGATTTTCAGATATTCTTTCAATTTCGATAGGTAAATAGACACATATTTTCATTTTAATATATCTATAGAGAGATAGGCTACTGTTACTCCATAGTATTCCATTTAATTAACGCACAGCATCATTTCCTTGATTGATCCTATTACCGATTTCTTTCGTACTGCGAACATTATTTATTGTTATTACATGAAGATATTTAAAATAATCTCTACGTTTAATCTCAGTGTCTCCAACCATTAAGTTGTTCCTTGAGTTTCCTGTAACTCGGTATTCCGTCTTATGGTCAGTTCCCACTTCTTTTACTCTTCATCTACCTTTCGTAGCATACAGTGTATATGACTTTCATCCTGTGCTAGAATCACTTGGTCATCTACAAAAGTCTCTCTTCTCCTACCGCTACATCCATTGACCCATATTTTCTCTTTCACTTTTTTAACACCGCGGCTAGATTTTTTTCGTGTTGTTTGAGACTTGCCCGGCGACAAGCCTCGGGCTGATCTGGGGCAAGCCCCTTTCAGCCAGATGGTAGGATATGGGGAGACGCACGCCACCTCGGGCCGGAAGCGACGAAGGTGGAGGCATATTTAAGGTAGAGTAGTGCGCGTGTGTGTGTAGATGTAGTTTGTAGCCATGTAGGTGAATATTGTTTACATTATTTTTCAGGGCGCCCAATACAGGGATGAATAGAGCAGGTAGCCAAAGCTGGAAGGAGGCGACAGAGAGGCGTCAAGGTAGGCGAGGGACACAAAGAAGAGGCAAGAGGGTTTGGTAAGAAGTTAGGGAAACTTAAATGATTGTGATCGGGAAGGATGGCAGGTTGATTACGTTTGTAATTTGTAATTAGATGTTTCTATGTGTTTCTATACCTCTGACGCTGACGGCGAGGAGTTCTGGGAGGAGGTCCATCGGCTACGGTAAGGAGACGGTTTATGAGGAAGGAAGGTCTGCGGGTAGTTCTGTTGATGGAGGTGGCTGTGGATTGTAGGGAAGTGCATTGTGAAGCGGTTCTTGAGTATTTCCAATTGAACTTGTACAGGAAGGAATCGAGGTTAGGGAAAAGTGTGTTTAAAAATGCTTTGTTAAGAAATCCGATATCGTAAAGTAGATTACCGATTGCGTGGTCCGCGTGTTTCACGGGAACGAGTAACTTATGGCGCGTTGAATGTTTTTTCCTCTGACAGTACGCGGGAACGTAGCGTCTTCCTCGGATCTAGGTGGTCTAATTTTCTCAACATTCTTGGACGTGATCTTTTCTATAGAGCTGACAGTTTTGGTACGACGGTCTAACTGATTGTCGTAGGGTACAGTTGAAAACAAAATACAAGGCACCAATGAAGTTACTAAAAACCAGCTTTAATTATCACAATTAACAATTTCTAACCAACAAGATAGTCTTTTACGACAATTCAAGTAAGAATTGTTCACACGGAATAATATTATCTTCTTCTTCTAGGTTAGGAGCCCATATAGGCTGGTTGGCAGCAGCTCGCCATTCTTCATGCTTCTCTGCTTTTCTTTTCAACTCACAATATGATGTGCAGTTCATATCGACCATAAGCTGTTTCATGTAGTCTAAACGGGGTCGACCTCTGTGATTCTTCCTTTCAATTGTTCCTTCTATTATTCTCTTGTGTCGTAGTATACAGTATGCCCTATAAACTTAGCTCTTCTGCCTTTTAAATTTCGTAGAAAGCTCTTCTCCTCCTGAGCTCTTCTAAAGACGTCCTCATTCGTTGTCTTCTCCCTCCAGCTTATCTTGAATATTCTTCTATAGCACCAGGTCTTAAATGCTTGGAGTCTTTCTTGTCACTTTCTCCAGTTCTCCAAGATTCACTCCCATATAAAGCAACACTCCACACGTATGTCTTAACTAGATTCTGCCTTATTTTTAGGCTGATAGTGTTTGAAGTGAAGAGGTTTTTTTGTTTGTTGAAAGCAATTTCAGCCTGGTTAATTCTGATTATAATTTACTTACTGCTTCGTCCATCACTTGTGATTTTACATCCTAGACATATTCTTTAACTGCCTGGAGAACATTATTTCCAACAGTTATTCTGACTGGATCTTCTTCTTTCTGACTACAGACTAGGACTTTAGTCTTTTGTTCATTTATTTTCATATTGAATTCATTCTTCATTACTTGATCCATTGTGTCAAGAATCTTTTGTAGATTTTTGTTGCTCTCTGCAATCACTGCTATGTCATCTGCGAACCTAAGCGTGCCCACCTTTTCCCCGTGTATGTTGATGGGTGTCTTCCCTTACTCTATCGATCGCGTCTTGCATGCACAAGTTAAACAAACATGGAGACAGAGAACACCGCTGTCTTACTACTTTCTCAATGTTCGCTTCCTCCTGATGGTTACAATAATATGCTTATAATAATGTCAACTATAAAGAATTCCGCACTAATAACAATAACAACACTTCGCTACAATGCTTCTACAAACATTCGATCCGCGCCAAGGAAAATCGCTCACGTAACTGACTTGACAACGCCAGACTCTCTTGCTATTATAGGTCGCGCAGAGGTCCAGTATAGCTTTCCCTCCTTACTGCACGCCGCCTTAATGCGTATCTCAATTGTTCTTGAGCACACTAGAACACCTGCCACACTGGACGGGGGGGGGGGAGAATGTTCTGGGCTGTTCGATAGGTTTCTCGTTACACTATAGTTTGATGAAATATATTGACAATATAAACGGTAATTGTTTATTGTTACCCAAAGTAACAAAACAATCAACAAGTAATTGCAAATAAAGCACATAATTAGAGACACACGGAGAAGTGAAACATTTACTTCCTGCTTTGTTTGTACGGCTCCGTCTACACGAGCGCGATTTTGCAACCAAAAGAATTCATTATTTCGACTGTGAGGGCAGTCTACTTATTTAGCGTTTCAGACTTCGAATACAAACAGTACTTGTTAACTGTTCGGCAACCGTATACAATTTCCTCCCGAATGCTCAAATTACTGCCTCCTTTTCTTCTTATTTTTATTTTGTTCCTGCTTCCAGAATAATCGTCTGGAGTTTAATTTAAATCCACTCGGGTCGTTAAAACAAGTGTAAACAAACGCCGCCGCCAGGAAAGGAATTCGTAAATTTCTTCTTCTTCTTTTACACTACAGCCCAACCTGAGCCCCAGCTTTCAACACCAATCGTCTCCAATTGTGTCTCCTATGCGTTGCTATCTCACTGTAAGCTCCCACGTCCATTTGTCTGAGATCTTATAAGACATCATTCAACCATCTTACCCTAGGTTTTTTCGTGCTGTTTGAGACTTGTACAGAAGGACACGCCTCGGCCTGATCTGGCCAAGCCCCCGTCAGCCAGACGGTAGGATATGGGGAGACGTACGCCAGCGCAGGCCGAAAGCGAGGAAGGTGGAGGCACACAGAAGGTAGAGTAGTACGTGTGCGTGCGTGCGTGTGTGTGTAATTAAGTGTATATGTAGTTTGTAGCCATACAGGTAAAGGAAGTGGCTGATGGAAGTGCCATTAATTATTGTTTATTTATTTTTCAGGGCGGCGAATACAGAGACGTGTAGCGCAGGTCGTTAAAGCTGGAAGGAGGCGACAGAGAGGCGTTAAGGTAGGCTTGGGACACAAAGAAGAGGGTAAAGACTTGGTAAGAAGGTGGGAAAACATAAATTATTGTGTGATTAGGAAGGATGACAGGTTGAATATGTTTGTAATTTGGGATTAGGTGCTTCTGTATGTTTCTGTTTCTCTGGCGCTGGCGGCGAGTTCTGGGAGGAGATCCATCGACTATGGTAAGGAGACGATTTATGAGGAAGGGAGGTCTGCGGGTATTGCGGGTAGTTCTGGTGATGGAGGTGGCTATGGATTGTAGGGCAGTGCGTTGTGAAGGAGGTTTTTGAGCATTTCTAATTGAGCTTGTTCAGGAAGGAATCGAGGTTAGGGCATAGAAAAGTGTATTTAGGGCATACAGAGATCCTAGGTCGGCCCCTCTTTCTGGTTTTATAGACTTGCGCCCTCAAGATTTTTTTTCGGCATACGCTGATCATCCAACCGCTCTATATGACCTAACCATTGTATTCGCTGAGCCATCCTTACAATGTCCTCATGCTTAATAGCTTATCTATCTCCTAGTTATTTCTTATTCTCCATTCGTCGTCTTCTTTAACCGGGCCGTAAACACATTTTACGACCTTTCTTTTACAACCGTGATTACTTGGGACCGGGACAAACCATTTTTAGTTTAATCCTTGTTGAAGATGATGACGAGAAATATCACCTGCAATAAGCAATAGCTTTTTATAATTTTTTTTAGCGCCACGAGCCTCGCATCAGTACACGGCACGTTAAATAGAAAAAGAAAACAAGTAAGCAACAATAAGTAATCCTCTGTATTGCGCGCGCGCACGTGTATATCTGGTAAAGTATATTTCAGCCTCGCAGTTAATTAATACAGAGTGAGTGTATTAAGATCACATCAGTCGTGTACACGTTTCGTTGCATCAGCCACAAACAGGGGGCCCCGACTCTGCCACTACGCTCAAATGTCAGAAGTCACATAACTGCATTTTAACTTAATGGAATTTACTTACATCAGTCTTGAATTTCAGATTACGTGGAAAACAGATTAATCGAACGGTTCTGTGTGAACTCAGGGTTCATTACTGAAAACCTGAACACAACTAAATACATTTAGTTATCAATGACGACTCCTTGAGGGCAAAATTTCGCAGCTCATCCATTTTCTATTAATAATGTGGCCATAACCGTACATACCTTAGGGACGGCTAGCCCATAAGATTCCCCTCTCACCCTCAAACACACACACACACCGATGGATCCAGACACTCATGACAAGCTTGATTTAGGCACTTCTCCTATTAATCGAGTTGGATGCAGTACATAGTTTTAAACAGTCTCTTACTAATCTGTTTGCATTTATTTTGTAATTTATATGCTACATGTGTACGGGATTATACGTAGGTAAACCTATTCTATGTAAACCTGGGTACACTGTGGTATATTAACAAAAACTGTGTGATTACAATTATGTTTGTAAGCTGTGTTACACAAAAACTTTATATATATATAGTCGTCAATTATGTATATTTCTGAAAAAAATAAAATATAGGTGTGGGCTAGATATCGATGGAAGAATAGAAAAACTTAAAAGTTAGGTATAAATTACTTGTCATTTATGGTAAGAAACCCTACCTAAATTCAACTTGAAAACCCAATATATTACACTAGAGTTTCGTTTAACCGAATTTGATTGGACCAAGGGTGATTCGGTTAAATCGGAAACATAATACTGTACTGTAATTTACGTAATTTTAGTGAGAAAAACGCTAAAGAACAACAAGTGCCTTTGATCGTTTTTAGGGAAACTAGCGCCGTTATTACATACTTCTATTAAAATGCAGAGTCTTTGAAATCAACGGGCTTTAAATACTGTAATTAAATCATACAATATTACTGTAATACAAATTTAAAAAGAACAACTTTATTTTAGTTAAACTAAAAACTATTACTCACAAGACATTTCAAATACAATAGTACGTATTTAAGTCATTACAGTAGGTGTACGTTAAAAAAATAATGAACGAGAAAAATCTATGAAAATGAATGAATGAAGTGAAAAATAGAAAAGAAACCTTATTATCTCAATCGTGAAGTACAATACAATCGGTCATACAGTACCGCATATAGTACACTCCGTCACACAAGTTGTAAAGGCTGTAAAATTTAAAATATGCAAACTTCTTGAAAAAATAAAATTACCGCATCATCATTCGGTTAATCCGAAAAGTCGGTTGACCGCGATTCGGTTAATTGGGACTGTAATGTAGTTCAGCAATTTTAGTACCTCAGGAAGCTTTTTATAGAGTAGTGCTGTGCAATTTATAGACCTTTAGTACTAGTGCAATTTGTATTTGAACAAACCTCGTATTGAAGTAACACTGTACAACCGCATTTCAAAGTCAATCATTTTATTTACGGAACCTATTCCGTAAATTTGGTTACGGAATAGAATTAACAAGTCCAATCGTGTCCTGGCATGTACTGCGCTCCATAAAATGGTACGTACACTGCGATAAGAGTAACAGACATAAAAGATAAGCAAAGAGTTGAGGATTATGGCGTGGCGTGAACGTGTGAACCTACAGACAGCAATAACACGCAACATTAGTGCGAATGTGATGCTGCGGGTAAATGTCAAAGTAGCAGAGCTGAGCTGTTTTAGCATGCCCTTAATAACAGCAGAGGTCAATTCGCAAAGGTTATGAAATTATTCCCATTGTTTCTCCAAACAATACATTTTTCACGTTATGCCTCAATACCAGACAGCACATATGGCGGCAATCTCCTAATTCAAATTTTCAAAATCGCAAGTACAAGTAATATTGAGATTATCCAGCGCTTTCAGTCCAAAACACTTAGATCAATAGTCGATGCTCCTTGGTTTGTCTCAAATAACTATACACCGCGACCTCAAAGTTTCAACCGTGAGAGTAGAAATCATGCGCCTCTGCAGGACTCACATCTCCAAACTAGAACAGCATCCCAACCACCTGGCAATTAACTTGTTAGACAACAGTGAAGATATTTATAGACTAAAAAGACACAAACTATTAGACTTACCATTCAGGTTTAACTCATAATGTATTCTCTGTATTTTCTGTATTGTACTGTCTGTGATATCTGTTCTGTATATTTTTGTATTCGTGTCATTCATACGTGTTAATGTCAACCTGTATATGTGCCTTATGGGCCCAGTGTTTAATATTTGAACTTATTGTATCATGCCAGCAGGAAGTGACAGTGACTTTTGTTCATTTGTTTACATGTTTTTATCATTTAGTTTTGTATTTTGTTACCTCTTTAATCTATTATCAAAAACAAGAAGAGCTGTCAATGGTCAGCTCTTCATAATCCTGTGTGTGTTGTCAGCCAATTTGTTAAATGTTCGCTCAGTCGAACAGCTTACAGATCTCCAATAAATTAAAAAAAAAAATTTCAAAATCAAGCAAAAGCCTCTCTGGTATCGTATACATTCGTACGGCTATGAGATAGCTACTACGCAGCATCGTTGTTATGTTGGAGACATATTGTTATTTTGGACAGCATTGAGGAAATTCTCTAATGAAAAAAGAATATTTCGTGTTCATTGATAATATTTTTTAGGCTGGTAAGAAGCTGGCAAGTCGAACACTTTCCATTGCCGAAAGCCTAAAAGTGTTTGTAGATGGCGAATTAAGGAATTATATGAAATTCTGTAAAAATAGTACAATTTAGGAGCTCTTACCCTGCTATGGAAGTTCCGCAATTTACGAAGTCTCAAAGGCTTTAATGGTTGGGTCACGACGGGTTCGGATGAAAAGAAAGTCCAGAATGTCTTTCGTTGGAATACGGATTGCAAAAGAAAAATAAGACCAAAAAGGAGATGGTTGAAGAACGTGGAACATTTGATGGAAATGAGAATTAGTAATTGTTGGAACAGAGTGGAGGATAGAAAGGAAGTGAAGCAAATTGTACGGAAAGCGCGCTGAAGAATAATTAGGTAAGTATGTTTGCTACACAAAATGAATTTAAGCTCAAAATCTGTAGAAACAGTAAACCATTACTTAATATGCAAATAGTTTTTGGTAAACTAAAGTAAAATTATTATTTTAATTTCTGCGAAAGAAGGACAGACAGACAGACACTGTTGCTGTGTCTACGCGGTTGCGAATGAGTTTGTGTGACCTTAATTAGTGACGCCAGGCGAGCTATTGCAACCCTCTCTTAGCATCCCCTATCTACCCCCTTCTCACCAAGGGATGCAATCAGTGAATGAATATTTACCCATCAGCTGTCATCGAAAGGACTGCCGAGTTAAGTTCAGAGCCTTCCACTCAAGTAACGTTAATTATGTATTCAGTTATAACTCAATTTAGCTGGCGGATCCTCCACTAGCAACACAAGTGTAAAGATGTTTTTTTCAAGCTTGGATTTCTCTAAAAGCACTACACAGCAGAGTAGCTTCTAGGAGTTGCTGTCGTGAACATATTCAACAAGTGACATACATTAGAACTTTGGATACATTACTCTTTGGATTAATTAAACGATAATAATATTTACAGCCAGAAATATGAACTTAAGGGCACTCTTTATAAGAGCCACTCTTTGATTTGTATGTTCGATTTCTTAATTTGTAGGTCCGATATCGATACCGCGACGGTCGCACGGATCGTAGTCTTAAACAGTAATAATAAAATAATTGTACACCATATGAATCGTTAATCACAACGATCGAGGGGCAATAGAAGTACCATCGAGATCACCAGATTTCACAGAAATAGATTAGTTAAAGACAACAAAAAACCAAAAACAATCGAGGACGTGAATCGACCAATGAAGAAGCATTTGCAGACACTGATTCGGATTTACGGCTACACAAAGTCAATGTCCCAGACTCGGTGTGGGGTAAGTTTCAGTGCCTAAGATCGACTTTTGAGATGTAGCAACGCTGAAGGATAAGAATTTGAGAAACAGCGTTAAAAATAATTTTGTAGATTCACTAAAGTACCGGTCCTAGTTTAACCAAGTTTACCAGCAACGTTTTACGTTTAAACAAGAGTAAAGAAATTAAAAATCCATTTAAACTTTTTCAAACAATGGTAATTATTAAAAATAAAATAATTTTGTTGTCAGGCAACCAGGGTGTTCGGTTAGGAGGAAGGGGTAGTTTACCTGCATTGTTTTGTGTTTTAACAAGAGTAAAGTACTTAATTTTAATAGTGTCCCGAAAATAAAGTCATATTAAGCCGCTGTAAAATGGTAAATGAGATAATTATAAATGGAGTGGGTAGATGAAGGGGGAGGGGTGAATTGCTGTGCTGAATCGAGTAAAGTACGAATATTTAATTTTGAAGGATAAGGTACCTTAGAAATTGCATATGATAAACTATTACTCTATGAAAGTGTAAATATCATTAATGGTGGAGATCGGTTGAGGAGGAGGGATGATTATCCGCGTAATTCAGTTTCTTTATAAGAATAAATTACCTAATCTTTATAGATAAAGTGACTCGAAAATAACATTATATTAAACGACTACCCCATAATAACAAAAATATCTATAAATAGTGAAAATAGTTTGAGGGTGGGCGACATTTTTTTTAGAAATTATCGAACCGAATTCAAGTAAATGATTTTAAATATAAATCTTAGAACATGGAAGTCATGTAACTCCATACCGATATATCTATTTATTCATGGCTAGTGACTTTTGGATCACTCAGTATTTAAAAAAATAAGTCATCAAATGTAATTCACATATATCGTTTTTAATACTTGCGTTTCAACTGTGCCGGTGTTTGCCTAACCCGGCGATCGAAGGTTTTATAAATTTTGTGTAACATAAACGCGAGTACGAAGGTCGATTAGTACGACGATATCTAGACTGAACTGTTGAATCTGCCTGCGCCCTCTCGCGGTGAAATTTTGCTGGTGGTTGTATTGTAAGTGCACGTTCAGTCCGATTGCAGCTCTCACAAGGGAATCAACAGACTCTCCGACCCGGACAAACATTATTGCGTAGTTTCTTCTACACTAATGGCAAGCTAGATTTACGAGACTTCCCGGGTTCTCGCTCCTAGTCGGAGATTCTGGTCTAGGCTGGTGTTCCGACACCTTCACCAGCTATGAGCCATCATACACTCACCTGTTCGGAAGAGGGAGTCTGTTGACCAGCCACAAGACGCATCCTACGCACACGATTAAGGTGATATGCACTCTTTTTATTTTCGTTGGCCCGGCCTGCCGTTCACCTGAATTACAAATTATTTTCTTTTTAAACCATGTGCCCACGCTGCTATACAGTCCGCTCTGGGGTGTGTCAACTGAACATTCATTATGAACATCATGTGACTTTTATAATATAACTCCATAAATCTAAGTACTATGTTTGTAATTGTGTGCTGCACTGGGGGAGCGTGCCAGAGTTTTTTTCTACTCTTAAATATTTTTTTATATATATACAAGAGCCTCAGAGTCATTACACTATTCAACATAAAATCAAGTCACATGTTATGGGTTCTGTTCCGGCTGGTTCAGAACGGGTTCATATTTTAATTTCATTTCGGTTTAACATGTAAGGGCTGGGGGTTTCGTTTTTCAGGCTGTTTTCTGGGGGTAAAATGGACATAGTTTTTTTTCAAGTTAGGCACATGTTCATACAGTTTAGGGCAGGTCTGATTCCTGTCACACATGGTCTGGTACATGCTGGCGCGCTTCCACATCTGCTAGGATACAACAGGCGGTTATTAAAAAATCAATTATACACAGATGTCTGACTTTAAGAGAAAAGAAATTTTATATTTTGTGGGCATATACTGATAATTTTTGACCTTGTAAAAGCATATTGATGCTACTGATTCTTGTCAGTTGAATTAAATCATTTTCATTAAGGAACAATCTCCTGATAAATGTATCCATCGGGATTTGTAACACAAAATTAACATTTTAGAGAATCATGCCAATTGCTTAAACTCAGGTGATGAGGGTTTTTCCCACTTATATACTGTGCAAGAAACTTAAAGATTTTCATATGCTCATAATGGGCAATTTATCAGATGTTATCAATTCATATGGGCTGTCCGGCCTATCTTTATGCTTTTGTTAGTCATTATCATCCATTTGGGGGTTTTAACATTTTTAATTTAATGGAGTAAATGAATTATGGAGGGAAGTTAATGAATTATTGTGACTGGAAGTTGAATATTTATGATTGCTGGTTTTGGGGGGCTCTATAGAAATACTGCCTGTCGGTCAGGTCGAACATGGGTATTGTGATGCTATTATGAGTCTATGTGTCTTTGTGTTTCTATATGTGATGTCAATGTTAAGTGTTAGTAAAAGGGGGGGGGGGAATTTATATAATTTATGGGATGTTGCTCGATATATATATATATATATATATATTTATTGTCTATTTACACAGTTTAAGGAACATGTGGACACTACTTATTTATTATGTATTTTGTTGTTTATTGCTGATTGGAATGTGATACTTATGTGATTTAGGTGATACTTGCATGTAATGAATTATGGGGGCAACAATAAAAATTGTTATTGTTAAATTAACAGCCGAGTTTAATTGCAAGTCCCGTCATACTGGACCCAGCGCATTTTTGGCTTCTCTAGGCTCTCGCCTAGTTTTAAATAACTAGTGGCTTCTCTTTCAAAAAACAAATTTTAATAAAAAGAAAATAAATACAAAAAAAAATTTTGTTTTATAAAGCATAAAAAGGAAAGAGGGGTTACACAACGATGTACAGTAAAGTCGAGTTTACCGAATACGAAACTCACGGTACAGCGTATTCAGACTGACATATAGTATTAAACGTAATGTTATTTTGCAGTACACGACTACGGCTTGCATTTCACTGTATACTGTACATATACGACACGGCTACTGCCGTACGTTAGGATAGGAATTCCTTGTTTGCTCGCTTCCTTATTGCTGTGCACTGTGCACTGTTGCAATTGCCGTCGACGACGAGATGAAATGTCATAATGCACGTCCCTACTGCCCCCCCCCCCCCGAAACCTATGCAGTAGTACACCTGCAGTTACGCCTGTCTCACACTATGCTACTCCATTTATGATATTTTCTATATTATAGAAATTATAATTTATATATATATATATTTAGTCACTTTCTGCTACAGTCCGTTTCTTGATGTATATAATACTGTTACGACGGTGTATTCGATCGTCGTAGGTACAGTGGAAACAGTATAAGTACAAGACACCAATTAAGTCACTAATCACACCTTTAATTGTTATAGTAAAACAGTTCGTAATTAACAACACAGTGTC
This sequence comes from Magicicada septendecula, assembly GCA_034769895.1. Lineage (NCBI taxonomy): Eukaryota > Metazoa > Arthropoda > Insecta > Hemiptera > Cicadidae > Magicicada > Magicicada septendecula. The sequence continues at coordinate 479,101,182 of CM068370.1, forward strand.
TACAACAAATCAAATGAAAATTGTACACACGCAATAAAATGTCCACAAATATTAAAACTCAATTGTATTACAATTATACCGCCCGAATATAAAACGCAACACTTCACTACTAACTACTTGCACGTACACAGTAATAACCCGAACCGCTCTGTAAATATATCGCACTAATACTCTCGAACCGCACTATCCAATATCTCGCATTGAACTGAAAACTAAGGCCGCTACCCGATGTATTTATAGTCACGCTCACACACCAGAAGCTTCCAAACTGCGTCTTATCTCTCGTGAACTACGTAATTACTACGGCCTTGACACAGTCCGAGCGCCCGAGCGAAGCCCGGCACAGTCGAGAAAATTCTCGCAAAATGCGTCTAGTAGCACGTACACCACACGCTTACATCGAGATCTTTCTGGCACATTCGATAAACGCGTAGATTGTTCTGTGCTGTCGTAGCAATACATTTAATATTTATAATTAAATTTACCTCAAGATGTTGTTTTTCCTTATTTGGAACATGTTTCGGGTACCATCTTGTACCCATCCTCAGCCTTCCGGGTTTTTTGTCTGGTGAAGTACACATGTGTTGTTGGTTGACTATTATTATAGTGGCTTCCTGTTGGCTTCTGGTATTTCAAATTGGCTTTATTGTGTGTGATTGTGGTGCATGTGTTACTTTTTTGTGTATTTTCAATGTGGAGTGCTTTGAATATTGTGTCATGTTTTGTATTGATTTGTATTTGTTCAGGTATTAGTTTGTTTTCTGTTTTATGTTTGTATATTTGTAAATTTTCCCAAATGTTCATTATGGTGCCTTTGTGTGGTATATGTTTTATTAGTGTTACATTGGTTATGTCTGGGAATTCATGTCCTGTGTTTATTGCATGTGTGGCTAAATTGGATTTATATATTTCTGGTTTTTTGTATGCGTTTAGGTGTTCAAAATAACGTTTTTTCAGCTGTTTTTTTGTTTGTCCTATGTAACATTTATTGCAATCTTGGCATTCAATTTTGTATATGCCGTTAGTTGTTGTATTATCTTTGTTGTGTGGGCTATTTAGATTTTGTAATTTATTTTTATTAGTATTGTATGCTATTTTTATATCTGTGTTTTTAAATAGTTTTGTTAGTTTTGTCATTTTATTATTTATGTATGTGAATGTGGCCCATTTTTTGCCAAAAAAACTAATTTCATAACTTTATTTTATAACCCTTTATGAAGATTTTGGAAAAAAATAAGCAGGATCCATGGACACTAACTCAAAATCGGCAGAAAATTCCTCACTTAATAGACTAATTAGCCGGTACTGTTTTTCTAGTCAATTTCTATGTCACGCCGTTTTAAGGTATTGGCTAGTACAGCAAACTATGTCAAAGTATGTAATTGGCTAGACTGCTTTGAGGTTACCCGTCATCATCATTATCATCACCACTCCAAGACTAGACCTTAGCCGTGTTGCGGACATGTCTCTTCCCAGTAGGGTGATAATCCAAGGCAGCCACAGATAGACGAATATTATGCGTTCAATTCAAGTGTTTACACCATCTACTTCTGTGGTCTTAAATCTTCTGGTCCAATGATACAATGTTTAAATCGCGTCTAATATCCTCGTTCCTTCTCCGATACAAAAGAGAACAACCTTTCGTCCATTTTAGAAATTTCATTTCGGCTGCCTGAATCCTCTGTATGTCCGTTTTATCAAGAACCCATGTTTCACTAACATACAGGCATGTGGGGACAGCCACAGTTTTATAAAATTTCATTCGGGTATCCTTCCGTGTTTATTAAAACTATTGCGCAAAATGTCATCTGTGGGTGTGCGACGTGAAGCATTGAGACGCCTGTTGCTGATTGGTATTAGAAAGCTTTGTACTCAGCCTGTTGCTGAGTACCATAAGGAATAAAAAGAAACGTTTGTGGGTCCGGGAAAGAATAGGCAGAAGGGAGAAACTTGTACTTCACCAACAGTAATTCGAGAGCTAGCAATTTAGGACCCCAATCATACCATAACATCGTCAAGTTAACCGCACCAACGTTTCAGGAGTTGCTAGACTTATATTGTCAAAGCTAATTACAAAACAAGACACACAGTTTAGGCAAGCAATTACATGCTGAACGAAACTAGAAATTACGTTGAGATAGGCCTACCTTGCAAGTAGTGAATGTAATTATTTCATGATCCGTCCACTTTAAAAAATCATTCACTGTAAATGTAGATATAATTTTAGAACATTTTAAAGGCACAATACAACAACAACAAAACCAAAACCGGCCGCGATAAGCATGTGCCAAGGGATGCGCCACTGCACTGTCACACTGGGCGATTAGGGCGCTACTTGGTAGCGGCTAGCGAGTCACTTAGGTCTCAAGGTCGGCTACCGGCTACTTAGTAGCGCCAAAAGTTGAACACGTCCAACTTCTCTAGCTATTGATTTTTCATTCTCTGGCGAGCGCTAGTAGCGGCTACTATATACAGTACACCCTCTATAATCCGGCACTGCGGTAGTCCGTCGTTTTCAGGCAGATACTGGCGACTGTGGAGGGGGAACAAGTCGCTGACCACAGACGTCAGTTGCATCATTAGTCCCTCGCTGTGCCGTTTATTTGCAGTTGTTTGTTTTCTTGGAGTAATTATTTGCCGTGTTTACGTAATTTAAAATCGTGAGAACAAATATCGTCACAGTGCAAAAGAAAACATAAAACATTAACACTTCTTTAGAAAACGAAATTAACGGCAACACAGATACTGAACAGCTCGATTTGCGAGATACAATCGCTGAGAAACTAGTAGACAAAAAAGACGATTTTACAACGGACGATGTAAACACGTGGCTGGCAGCGGGTTGCGAAGATGAAAAAAAACAGTTATGACGGACGATGAAATAGTCGATGTGATGACCAGAGAAGAGAAGGAAGAGGACCAAGAGGGAGAATCAGCGACAGCTGTTCATGCATTAGACCATGATATGGCAGTGGACGGCTTCACAACGTCTATTAAATGGGCAGAAGAAATGGCGTGTCTGCTTGTGAAATTGTTCTCGTGTGGCAAAAACTGTAAGAAAAAGCGTTGTGTCGTTTCAATCCAAGAAACAGAAAAAAATTTTCAACTTTTGACTAAATTATAAACATAACACTAATTTGAATAATATTAAGAAAAACAGAAGATAATTTATATATTTTAATCTGATGTTTTAATCAGGTGAACGTTTTTTCATGTTTTACCATTATATACAATATACGCTACTTTTTGTCATTTAAATGCGTTTTTTCTTCTTCTAATAACCTTCCATTAATCTGGTATTTCCACTGATCCGGCAATACCCTGGTCTGATGTCTGCCGGATTAGTGAGAGTGTACTGTATGTCATACTAGGCTACTTAGAAGCCGCTACGCGAGGCTTAGAGTGTGACACAGGCTTAACTCTTAAATGCATAGTGTTGCCATTTGGCTACTCAAAAATGTTGAATTGCTTAACGTGATGAGTAACTAAACTTTACAACATAATGTGGGCGTTTGTCTACATATCGTAAAAAATATGTAGTACCTTTATTTTCCGACATACGGCAGCTGTTCAGTCATTGTTTACCATTTAGTCAGCTTATAGCTAACCTAACCTAAACAATCGTGATTTTTGTGCTTTTGAGTTTAGTTTGCTTATAGGCCTACTAATTACAATACTTTTAGAAATAAAAATTATTTTTTCTATCAACTAAGGTATGAACTTATATACTAGTAGTGTAGTGTAAGTACATTGTACGCATGGTGTTGCCATGCGGCAACAAAGCTTTTTTTTATTAAAAAAAGTGTTCAAAATGTTTTGTTTTTGTTTTTTACTATTTTCCTTTTATCAACATAGCCAATAAAACAAGAATAACAAATTTAAAAAAAAATAAAAAGGTTGTCATGCATTTAAGGGTTAAGTCACATCTGCGGTATCGTATACTAATACAGCAAAGCATCAATTGTCCATCCGTCCGTGTGCAATGTCGTCTCTCTCAAACAGCTGTTCCAATCATAACTCTTTTTCCTTCAGCTGATCGTCTGTGTCCTCCTTCCGTCTCCAGCCGTTCCAACGTGGTCATATCATATGAGGTGCTTTGTATTTACAGTGTCTCCTCAACGCGAAGTTGCCTCCTGATATCTTCATTTCTAATGGAAAGCACACCGTTTCCACTGCTTGCAGCCTTTGTTGTTTCAGCTGTCGGCAGAGTAAACCATCTTTTTGGTTTGTGGATTATTTTCCTCACTCCAAAGCACAACCTCAATTGTCCGAACTTCAAAAATCCGCAAATACGATTTATTTATTTATTATTTTGGACGACACACGAGAGACGCATTCTGAACCTCTTTCACAAAATTAATCGAATCAAGTTTATTCTAATTATTGAATTTAATGAGTTATCACTTCCTGTTTACAGAAAAGAAAAGGATACTCACATAATTCTGTAGCATTTCACAACCAGAATCGATCATACTTTTTTCTGGAGTAATGCTTGTTAACGGAGTTTTTGGGATATCTAAACCATCCCTATATCGGCCCCTACTCTGAACGGTCGAGTCGTCCAACCATCAGGCAATAACAGAGACACCGACTTTTATCATCCGCGAACTTTTCAACTAACCCTCGTAGTTAAGTATACGCCAACGATCCTAAACTCTCCACTAACTTAAAGATGAGATTTGAAGCCTAATTTGTGGCATTAAACCACAAGTATACTGAGAGGCCACAGAAAATATAGGTAAAAAAGGGCTACGTATCAAAAAACAATTATACGTGTGTGATATTTATTTTTCACACACAATCGTAATCGGCCATAATATTAAGCTAAATGAAACATGTTAAAAACTTTCCACACTTACACTTGGATTGCTTTTATGGGAAAACGGGAAAACCTGGAAGTTTCACTTACTTACTTACTTACTTAATCCTTAGCTTTTCTGCCTTTCGGTGTAAAGCTATGTTGGAGTTGAGTCCTCTGAGGTCGTCTTTTTCCACATATCCCTCCATTTCTTTCTATCTCCTGCGAGGTCCTTTATTTTCTCCCATTTTACTCCTCTTCTTTCTGCAGCTGTGCGGGCTTCATCCTTCCAGAGCTTTCTCGGTCGTCCTCTCTTTCTTTTACCTGTTTCTCTGGATTCAAACACTTGCTTTACCAGTCTTTCCTCCCCCATCCTCATTACATGTCCCAGCCATCTAAGTTGTGCTTGTTCTACTGTTATTGCTACAGGAAAAATATCTAACTTTTCCTAAATATTTCATTTCGAATTCTATCTTTTTTTGTCTTCCCTTCTATTTTTTCGAAGAAACCTCATTTCAGTACTAGTTAGCTTGCTTTTTATTCTCTCATTTGTTGTCCATGTTTCGCTTCCGTAAGTTAATACTGGCTTCATGATTTTTCTGACTATTTCTGTTTTTATCCTAGTGGGTATTTCTTTTTCACCCAGGAAACTTGATTTAATACTAATAAATAATCTTCCTGTTTTCGCTACTCTTTCATTTATTTTTTCCTCTAAATTCAATTTGCTGTTAATCACTACTCCCAGGTATTTATAACTTTTTACTTGTTCTAAATATTTTCCATCAAGTTCTATACTGTGTTTCTCTTCTGAATTTCCTATTGCCATAGTTTTAGTCTTCTGTATATTAATCATCATGTTTTTCTTTCTAAGTTCTTCATTAAATACCTTTATGTTATTCTGTAACTGTTTTTCTGTTTCTCCTACAATTATTAAATCGTCTGCGTAGCATAATTCTGTTATTGTTATCATCTTCATATTCCAGTATCCTATTCTATATTTACTCATACTTTCTTTACATTTTTTGACATCATCCAACACCAGGTTGAATAGCAGGGGGCTTAAAATACACCCCTGCCTTAAACCTATTTTGCTGGTGAAGGTTTTTGATGCCTCGTTTCTTACTCTTACGTAATTGACGGTGTTTTCGTATAGGCTTTTTATGCCCTCAATAAGCTGTTGTTCTACTCCCTTCCTCTTCAATATGTTCCATACGTCCTTCCTTCGTATACTATCGAACGCCTTCTCCATGTCCACGTAACATGCATGTATTTGCCATGGCAGCTTTCTCACATAACTGTCTTACTATGAAGATTTGGTCCACTGTTCCTCTCTTTTTTCTGAACCCACTCTGGCTTTCTTCCAAAGTGTGCTCTACTTTTTTCCTTAAACTGCTTTCTAGAATCCTCCCGTACAGTTTTCCTGCCGTGCTCCCTAAAGTAATGCCTCTATAATTAGAACATTCTTTACTGTCTCCCTTTTTGTATATAGGCGCGATAATTCCTATTTGCCAGTCAAGTGGGACCTTCCTTTCTTTCAATGCTTGGTTAAAATTGTTTAGGAGTTCCTCCTTTCTTTCCATGTTTGCGTATTTAATCATTTCTGTTATTTCATCATGTCCTGGTGCCTTCCCAAATTTCATTTTCTCCATTGCCTCACTGAATTCTTCTTTTGTTATTTCCTCTTCTTGTAAGTGATTCTCTTCTTGTTCCATGTTTTCAGTATCTTCTCTTTTTTCTTCTTCCTCCTCTTCAACGTTATCTTCGTTTTCGTTTTCCTCTAATAAATCTTTAAAATATTCTCTCCATCTTTCTATAATACTTGTCTCTTCCATTAGGATATTTCCATTTGGAAGTTTCACATTATTTAAAACTCAAGCCGTTACTTATTATAAACTTCCAGATCCATTTTTTGAAGGCAGTAAGCGTGATGCAGCTTCCTTGTCCCAACCTGTAGTCAGGTAGGCGGGTGATAGATCTGGCACCCTCCCGTATTCCATCACACCCTTTGGTTTTATGTCAGCCTATCCTCCCCTTAAACCAACCCCTTCGGCGAAATGGGTCGGCAAGCAGACGAGAAAGGGGGGTCGTCTGCGAGGGTTGTGGGGGTAATCCAGTCTGGGGGTAACCCAGATCCTGGCCTGGCAGGATGGCGCACATTGGCAGCAGGGTGTAAATCTAGTATGGAGGCGGAGGAACCTCTAGTAGGTCAACAGCTCCACACATGGGCTGAGTTAGTTAGTCTACTGCGATCGAGCAGAGAGCGCTCGGCAGCCGAGGTGAAGATATCTCTCTACAGGAAGAACAGCCCGAAATCAAAGTTCCTGGTCCTCCTGCTAGGGAATTGGGCATAATTCTAACAACCTTAGCCTGTAAAACAAAATTTGTTACGGATACAAAGATTGCCTCGGTTCTGAAGACCAAAGCTCTTCATGAGCTGTAGCGCCGTGGAGTAGTAGCAGTAGTAGTATCCTTCCCTTAGCGTTTAGGAATCCCTTCCGAACCGTCAAGAGAGACAGTGAAGGCAGTGCCTAGGCCTGTTTACTGCCGGTTAGGCAAACACATTTACATAACTGTTTGATTTTACAATTTTTTTTTTCAAAATATAAGACATTTGAATATTTATAACTTACCGTGTAGGTCTATTGAAAATTTTTCTACAGACTTAAAAACATATGTTTGCCGTTTCATAAATCCACACGTCTTCGTGTTGCATGCACACGTAACGTGTAGCATTATTCAGATTCGTTTTATACAGTTTCCGTGTATCGATTGAAAAAGTGTCTCGACTGGAAGTTATGGAATACATAATTTTGTATGCAGTCTGAAGCGAGGAGGTTTAAAGCAGCCGCAGGCCAAACAATGTCGTTTCCAACAGAAAGAGTGGAAAGCTCTCGTGGGGAAAATGCAGCTGCTGCAAGCGTGGGAATTTAAGTCGTGTTCACTTCCCGTCACAGTCAACACTGACTACTCTCTGTCTGTCTGTCTAATAACGCATGTCTAAGTAATGCAACTCAAACGCGTTTATGTTTTAACGACAACGAGTTGCCAGCGTCGATCGCGTAACAATATAATCACACCACAATCGAAATAATGCTTTATATTTATTACTCTCTCTCTCTCTCTACCTTCTTACTGAAACTGTCAGTGAGTACTCTCTTCCCACTTCTTGTAATTGAAACATAGTTCTTTGCATATCATCCTCATTTTCTTGAATAAGAACTATGTCAACAGCATATAGCAGGGAACCGATACAACTTGATTTGTTAAGCTGTATTCCCGAAGTCTCTCTAACTTTCCATGCTCTTAACGTGTCACCAATGTATATATTAAACAAGGCTGGGAAACACAGCAGCCGTGCCTAACTGTCTTACTTATTGGAATGTCACCTGAGAGCCTACCATTCAGATATACGACTACAGATTATTGCAACTTACAGAAGACAATAGTGGAACCATCTGCAAATGATGACAGAGGATCGACTGCCGAAAGCGGCACTGAAATATAAAGTGATTAGTAGAAGAGACGTGGGTCGTCCGAGGATGAGATGGGTGCCGGAACAGGTTTATATAACCTAGTCCTTGAAGAGGAGAAGACTAATACATTTTAGGTTATAACATTAAGAAAGATATAACGAACATCTTCCCAGAAGGGAATTGCATAAAACAACATCTAATTTTGCCAGACACCTGATGCTATGTAATCATAACTACAGTGATTTTGAGACAAATTTCCAGCCCTTGCATTGCTGCAGGAAAGGAAAATACATGGACGCACTTGAGGAATATGAAATATATAAAGCCGTCAAAATCAACAGTGATTATGTCTTGAACGATAAACTTACATTTTCACTTAACATATTGTACGACACGGCAATACTTGCACACGGGCGCCGGTAAATAGAAAGTTACAGTACACACGGGCTATAATAAACAAAACAGGTTTATCAGTGGCTATATAAACAGTGAATCAGTCGATCGATAATGTCCACGCGAGAAACATAAAATTTCATGTTCGCGTAGGTCTATGTGATTTTCCACTGTCGTAAAAGTGCACTTTTACTGTAATGATTTTGGTGTTTTTAATTTTTTAACGATCTCTAATGAGTGATTAAGATTTCTGAAGATGGCAATTCGTTGCCGAAACGCGTCATAAGACAAGAAAAAACGAAGTCGCACGACGGATATCTGGTAAATATCTATTATAGGAGAAGACTCTCTCTGCCAAATAGTTTCATAAATATCATTCATCAATCAATGTTTGAATATAACACATGCCAAATGACGGCCCCAGTACACCACACATTCTTCTAGGCGGTGTTTCGAAGGAGATCATGTATGGATGGAAATACTCGATCATGTATACAAAACTGTTCGCGTGCAACAAAATCTTGAGGCTAAACGTCATTCACAATTTGGAGTTTATAAGGATGAAGACAGTGATGTCGACGCAACATTCTCTTGAATGAACAGCCGGAAATTTAAAAAGTTGTAGAGTGTCGTCAGTCAGATCTTTTCCCGCTATAGCCAACAAAATGTTTTGAGGAAACTGTTACAAGCCACTGAAATGGGATACTGGAGAAGGTGCTGTAGCCTTATGTTGCTGGATCCGGTAAAAAATAATGACTTACGGGAGATAATGAATAGGCCTACATGTGCCAATGTAAATGATACAATAGACGCTAAAAGATTAAAATGGTACGGGTGTGTGTGTTGTGTGGGAAATGATAGATGGCCAAACAAATTACTAGACCGGACCGCTTCCGGAAGAAGAAAAAGAGGGAGACCGCGACAGACTTGGATGGAAGGCATAATAAATGCACTGGCATAGATAAATCTGAAGCATGATGATTGGAAAGACCGTAAAGTTTGGAAGCTAGGATGCGAACAAGGACTTTAAATGTTGTTGGAAAATCGCGCCCTCTCCCCCCCCCCCCACACACACACAAGATAGCAGCACGAAAGTTTTCTATCGTTTCTGGTGTTCACACTGCCCTTCTGGTTTAAGGTTACAATCAGACACTGTTAATAAAACGGAACTTACTCACCTTCTAACATTCCCATGACGTCTCAAACTGAAATACACTGCGCACCCACTATAGAATTTTTATTCGTGCCATAAGTTCCAACAGTGAAAGTACGATGCCCAGCAATTCATGTCGAACAAACAAACAAAATGGCAGCTCATTCACAAAAGACCGCCGCGCCATTTGCGCACACACGTTATTCACTGCCAACTACTCGGATCCGAGAAGCTAGCGTCTCCCAACAGGACCGCACTATACTCTCTTCCGTCACTAGTTTCTACGGGCGGAGAGAAGAATGCGACGGATCCGTAAGACTAGCACAGTTGAGAGCCTTGACGCTTGTGGTACTGAATTGTAATGAAGACAACCGATCATTTTACCGCGCTAATGAAAGCCTTGCGGGGGAAGGAGAGTACAGTGTGTTACCAGTGATTACCAAGGCAATGTGAGAATATGTTGCTTTATTTTAGTACGTATTACAGTTACAACAAATTTGACGTTAAATTTATGTTCAACATAAGTGATGTTCAAACGTATTATTATTATTATTATTATTATTATATATACAGGGTGATTCACGAAGAAACGGAAATACTTCGGGAGATGAATCTACATCGAAAAATAAGAAAAAAAGTTCATATAAACATAGGTCCGAAAATGCTTCGTTAGCGAGTTACAGTCCTGAATTTTTTAGGACGTTAAGTAAGGGGCGAAAGTGGTAGTTTCTTACGGTATTTGGCCTGAAAAATCGAATAAAACAGGCCCCAGAACCATATCTGCAATAGTTTTTGAGAAATCTGGTGTAGAACGGAAATAAATTGGGGTGAAACCCCCGTTTTTTATGTTTGACGTACAATAACATTGTTAAATGGGTAATAAACACCTAATTCTTTTGAACTAAATTTGTAGAAAATTTAATTCCGAGAGAATTGATGTAAATAAAGTCAACTACAAAACAAAAATAAGTTGCAAAAAATAAACTTTATTAACATCAAAATATCCGAAACTTGGCTGGAAAAATGCGTTAATTTTTATACTAAAAGAATAATACTTGTAATGTCCAAGAATGTCTTCAAATAAAACAATAAAATAAAGTAAATAAATACATAATTAAAAAGATCTTGTAAACGCAAGAAAAAGTTGAATAAAAAATAGTTAATAATTTTACCAACAAATTTTGATTACCAACAAATAAAAATACTGTATTATTGGACAAATACAGTAAATGGGGTTTTTTTAAGCATTTCCGGACCTATGTTTATATGAACTTTTTTTCTTATTTTTCGATGTAGATTCATCTCCCGAAGTATTTCCGTTTCTTCGTGAATCACCGTGTTTTTTTTTTTTTTTTTTTTTAGCAAGTAGGCTTCATTACGTGGACTCTTGTTACCTGAAGTAAATCCACACTTACGTGCCGAGCCGACGACCCCAATGTGATTAGTTTTGGGCGTACTACACGCGTCAGCATGTTCATTTTAAACTACGCGTAACGAGACCTAGATGTAGTTGGTCAGGCTTTTTACTTGTAACGTTTGAACGTATAGGCTAATGCTGTGTTACAAACCTGTTTGTATATTTAAAAAAAGAGTTACTACTATATTAACGTACACGGCTTAAAAAATAATAAAACACCATAAAAAGTAAGATTTTTTAAATTTATTTTTTATTGAAACTGGTCTAAAAGACCAACCATAAATTTACATCTAATGTTTGTTATAATTTAAATTACTTATACAGTCGCCCACTGGTGTACTATATATTACTTTCTAGATTTCTGCACACACTGTACTACACTAATTCAAAAGTTTTAGTTCTCTTCAGCCTTCCAACTGTATTGGTGTTGTCAAGCAGTTGAATAGCTTCTACATTGATATGCTGGTGTAGTCTAGATTCGTGCTTTGCAGCAAACCTTTTAATTTCACTGGCGACATCAGGGATCCTAAGGTCTCGATGTAGATCACTATTTCTGATGTACCATGGAGCACTTACCATGCTCCGTAGCACTCTATTCTGGAAGGTTTGAATACATCTAATGTTCGTTTCTTTCGCACAACCCCACAGTTGAATTCCATAAAGCCAAATTGGTTTCAGAATTTGGTTATATATCACAATTTTGTTGTGTACTGACAACTGAGAATTTCGTCCCAAGAGCCAATACAGTTTTCTATATTTGAGACCAAGCTCCGTCCTTTTTTTTCTGATGTGCTCCTTCCATCGTAGCTTTGTATCTAGGGTCATCCCCAAATATTTGGCAGTGTTTGCATATGGTACTACAACACCATTTAACCGGAAGAAAGGTAGAACGAATCGCCATTATAGCTGATAAAAATTAAGATGTTAACAAAATTCGTCAACTTTTTTCGACACTCTTGGGGGGGGGGGTCCAGTCGTCCTCCTCGTAAATACGCCCCTCATGCCCCCTCCACAAGTCTCATCGCCCCCCGAAGCTAGTTTCCCTCCCCCCAGGAGTATCTCCTAGTTACACCACTGATACATAGAGTCCAGTTGGACCACTTACAATATGTAGGCCTACCGGCGCGGCGTTCGCTTATAACATAACCAACGACACTAGTCTGCGTTGGCACGGAATTTCTTGATAATCAGAAAACAATAACTGAAAACCACTGCTTACACGGGAGCTAACCTAATTATAGTAACGACTGCGGCTGACGAACACTGCGGATAAAACCAATTCATAATGAACCCTGCACGATGAAAACGGAGACTCTCAACATTATTCTAAGAAACACATAATGCTGAAGCTGCGCAGTTTCGTTTCATACGATACAAGTTTAATTAATAATTAGCTTCTAACGTAGTCTCTTCGAAGCGAGTCAGTTGTGTTTATTAAAATAATAAAGTTAAGCCAATAAAACCCACGTACGAAGCTGCTTCGTTTAAACTGTAACACAGTTTATGGGTTTCGGCTTAAAATTGTTCGCTTCTCCTTCGTTAGCGTAAGGAAAATATATGTTGTACAGAACGACCCCTGTATTCTATTAAACCCGCATATTATATATTTATGTAGGCCTATATATATTTGCCGTTTTTGTTTCTGAAAATTATATTTTACCGCTACATTACTTATTATTTGTTTGTGAAGGGCTGAATTTTATGCAATGCTGAGGATCAATACTGACAAACTGAAAACCAACAAGAATGTAATCTCGTCAGACACAAAGTAAATAACGTCATGTCTCGACGGGATCCTCACTTTTATTTCTTAGACCGAAACTTTGTGATTTATTGTTATGAGAACTTCGGATTGCCGGGGTGTAAGGCCCTGGTCCAAGGTTGTTTTGGTGCAAACGTTTCGGCCGTGCCACCTTATAACATCTTAACTGGGGTTATAACATAGGGAACCCGCATTAATTGGTTCTGCCAATTATACAGGCTGCCTTCGTTGTAACAAGCTGAAAATTAATCAAATCACTAAAACAATTAATATACAAGGAACTTGGTGGGGGGGGTAGTCTGCTGATTTATGCACTCAATTTAGTATTGTACTAAAGATGACATCTCTTTATTTATGTCTATTTGATTATACATAACATATCAACTTTTAACTTACAGTCCAAATTGTAATGGGTTTTCTAAATTAAGATTTATAATACAGTTAGCGCATTTTACCTCGGATCCGAGTTTATATGTATTACTTAGGAATTTAAAGTTTACTCTACTCCATTAATGAATTACTTTATTACTCTTTGTACCATTTGAGGAATGGTTTCATTTAGTAGTGCAATGTTCCAACGCTACATCACAGTTTACAATTACTTTTATTTCAAAAGATACATATCCACGGAAGACAAGCCTCCGCGTCACCTCTTAGTTAAGGGTTTTAGTCCTAGTCCTCCACGCGTGATTCTTCGGTCCTCTCTCTGTAGTGGGTTGTCATCGTGGTAGTCTTTACGGTGAAGGTCCTCGGACTCAACTAATGTTGATTCGGATGTTACGGTGTCATGAAATCGTCCTGTTTCTCGGTGGTATTGTAAATACAGTTGAGGTCTTCGTCTTCACATTTTACAGTTATGCACATCACATTTGGTAATAGTACGGTTGTATCTGAATTTACATATACAACACTAAAATAACTTTAACTATATTTCTTACTGGGAGATGTCACCTTACGCACTTAATTTTCTACATTACTTTTTTCTGTTACACACTACATTCTCGTTGTATAACTCTTCACACGGTTATTTGAAACTAATATCCACATTTAACAAAAAGTACATATTTTGTACAGCGCTCGGCTTTGAGCTGCTTACTGGTTGAACGACGCATCATCTCTGCTCTGTAACTATGTAGGAAGGGTCAGTAAATCGCGCGGAGGTTACGCGTCGCAGCGAAATAGTTCCACATTTCTCCTTTATTTAAATGGTTGAAGTTTGACTTTTTAATTATTCAGAGATATTCTTAATTACAAACGTTATTAAAGTACACTAGTGTGGTCTTGTTTAATTATTTAAATAATGTCAAATTTACAAGTATTATTAGTTTGTTTAGGGGACGGTATTCAAGTTAATTCCGGTTAGCGCATGTCTATGCAGGGTTAATTAACAAGGTTTACCCTATCTGTACACTCGTATTCCTTTTTATTTTATTATTAAAACTCTTTATTAAATATTATTATAATTTTATGATAGCGATAAAATTTAGTTTAATTGTGCGATTTTATTAAAATTTAAAATTTCTCAGCCTTTACATTACCTATTTATTAATTACTATATTTTTAATTAATGAAATCGTCACAACCTTCAGTGCAGAAAGCTTCAAAACACCGGCAAAGGTTTCGTAGTTATTCAGTTAACAGTTCAGCGGTCACTGACTGCGAAACCTTTGCCAGTGTTTTAGAGACTCCTGCACTGAAGATGGCCGTCGAAGGCACGGCCTAAACGTTTGCACCAAACAACCTCAGACCACGGTCCGGCAAGCCGGAGTTCTCATAACGCTGAAACCGCCCGTGAAAGCCTCGGACAGAATTTGTGATTTATTGTCTGCGAATTTTAAACAGCTTTAAAAAAAAATTAAAAACTGTTCGTTCTGTTTCACAAAGTGGAAGCTGAGTACCGACCAGAGGCAAACAAGAGCTCACTAACTTATGATATTCGAAAAACGAATACTGGAGTCCTGATTTTATGTTAATTATTTAATACAGTTTTTTACTTTCAGACTGAATCGTTTAACTAGAACTAAGGATTAAACCGGTTTGATTTATATTATAAACAGTTGAAGGACCAATAATATGAGCAAAGTAGGGGCAATAATAGTTAAACGAATGGAACCACCTAGAATAGCCGAGAGCGTCCTCGACCCGTCCCCCGCCCAGTGTTGCAGGTGTTGTCTCAGTCAAGGCAGCGTTCAAGTACGTTCCAGAGTACTCTACAGAACACTTGAATACGCATTAAGTGGCGTGAACATTGAGGATGGAAGATTTCTAGAAGGGGCGTGTGCTATCTATAAAAAGCCATATCATTCTTCGTATTGTTTAAATTAGCAGCCATCCTTACTTTTCTTTTATAAAATTGCTAAACTGCTATAATTGTTTTTATTATTTAGACAAAGCTTTTCGTCATTACTGACATCTTCAGGTCTTAAAAAAAAAAAAAAAAAAAAAGCCATATCAGCCGGCATGTCAGTTCATTGTTATTGAGTTATTTCTTTACCGCGGCTCGAGTGTTTGTAGCGAAGTGTTATTGTGTTATAATTAGTGAGGAATTCTTTATAGCCGACATTATTATTATTGCGTGTGGATAAATTTCACTTGCACTGTTGTAAGAGACTATCTTGTTGATTACAAATTATTAATTGTGATAATTAAAGTTGGTTATTAGTGATTTCATTGGAGTCTTGTTTTTTTTTCCACTGTACCATACGACGATCAGTTAGACCGTCGTAACATTAGTTTTGGATCAGAAGCATATCTAAAAGAAACAGGAACAGATTAATAGCGGCTGAAATGGAGAAGTGGAGGAGAAGTTGTATTTTAACGAGGTTAAACATGAATATGAAGAAGAGCTGGAGAAGGTGTAGATATCATAGTTTTCAAAAGAATGGTAACGTCAAACGCCTCAGCCTTGGATATTGAACTTCGTTACGTCAACACGCATACAACTCTTTGATGTAGAGAATAAACGTGATTAATACGTATAAAGGTGAAACGCGGTAAAATAAAATGGTGTTTCTAAGAACTGCGACTGGTTTAAACATAGGTTCACAGGAAACGCTGTAGGCTTATTAGGAGAACAGCTGACAACACTCCTTTTGAAAGCGTATTTCTATCTTCCTTCAGAACACTATACGTAATTGGAAAAGCTTGATAATTCTTCATCGACTAATTATTTTAACAAACATAAACTGTAACACATTCATAACCGCAGCTAGGTTCCTTCCCGCCGCAGGAACATACATACTTTCATAACCTTAATTTGCGATCTTGTTCAGTATCATTTTACATAATTATTCTAATCTGGAATTATCCCTTTTGAATATTAAACTCACTATTTTTTATTAATCTCCTTTTTTTTAACTGGGTAAATTTTTTGAGTATAAACATTACTCAATTATACTCCCTGTGTTCCTGTAAAAAACATACTCAGTTACACTCCTTGTGTTCACTCATTTTTCCTGAAACTCGAATACAAGCCCCACCAATATATCTGAGTAAAAATCTAGCAAAAATGTGCGATCTCGTTATCGAAAACATACGGTAATTAAAGACTGATTCAGACTAAAGGGAATTTTAACCGTAAAAGACTGCAATTTTTATCAAACTAAAAATGTTAGTTTTAGATCGATCGGTAATCGCGTGGTGCACCACGACAACAGTGTTATTCATGTTTTTGAACATTAATTATGAGTTTACATATGTGTGTTTTCATTTTAATTGGATTTTAATATATGACGACCTCTTTTCGAGCAAGTGTCTGAGGATGGGTCAGATGACCTGAAACGCGTCACGCTAATATTATTCTAAAGATAAAAGTCACAAGACAGACCTAACAAAGGTAAGAAAATAAGAAATTAAAATACGTGACTTGGACCGTTAACAAACAAAAATGTTTAAAGCTTGAAGTAAATTTTAAATTTCAGACTGCTTAGCGTAACAAAGCAGCGGTGAATTTTGTCTCTACAACGGATCACGATTAGTAGTTCACTACGCAGGTAGAGTAGAACGAAGTCGTTTACTGGTAATTCTGTTTGAGCCGTTGCGTGAGTACGGGCCGTAAAACCAGCCGGTCCGGTCCACAGCGATTTAGAAGCTCCCACTGTGTAAACGAGAGGATTCATTATTTTGATTACATCCAGACTGGAGTCTCTTTCTGTTACTAGACCTTAATATAATTCGTCTCCTTTCTTTTTCCGAATCTTTACGTACTTACTTAGAATTTCTTACATTTTTTTCTCCCGATTATTGGCTTTTTTATTTATATTCAAACCTAGGATCGACTTGAAAAAGTTTGTAAGTGGTGTTAACAGAAAAACTGTACATATTGTTGTCCGTTATGTACATTTGTAAAAAGTATTAGATATAAGCCTATAGCTATCTATAGAAATATACCGTAGGCCTCTATATAAACGTACAGCCTACGTTAAATTATTTATTTAGGCATTATGGTTGTACATTTAATTAAAAAAAAACAAGGAAGTCGTTAATAATTTCTAGTATTTATTACATGATTATCAGCTTTACAATTGTTATTTTACTAAAAGAGAAAAATTAGTTCCGTAATTAGGGTTTTCGTAATATTCCGAAAATCATAAAATTACTTGGATTTCGTTGTCCATGACGTGTCCGTTACTTAACTAAATATAATTATTTCACTACGACTAGGAACACAAAACTTTTTATGGGTAAAAACGAAAAACTTTTACCTTACAACTTGAACCGGTTTCCACTTTTAAAAAACTTCTTACAGAGGTTTGTTGAACCTCTGAAGAAGCTTTTTAAAAGTGAAAACCGGTTCAGGTTGTAAGGTAAAACTTTTACGTTTTTACCCATAAAATGTTTTCTGTTCGGAGTCGTAGTGAAATAATTATATTCATAAAATTACGTAAATTTGAAAACCTAATAATAAACGTATTTTGTTTAAATAGTGTGCAGTACTGCGGTGAGAGAGCTTACTGCTACTACTACTAATACTACTACTACTGCTGCTGCTGCTGCTGCTGCTACTACTACTACTACTACTACTACTACTACTAAATATTATTATTATTATTATTATTATGTACATCCCCTTGCAACCCATTTGTAGTTAATTATTTTTAACCCCAAAACCGCCATCCTCTTATACTCTTGTAGAAGGTTTTGTAAATATTTTTTTTTTTATATTTCCATTTGTGATAAGTTTTTTGGTACTTAAAGACGCTGTCAACAAACATTTTGGTACTAATCAATAAAAAAAGCCTTTTATTAAAAAAAAAACAATTGGTTGTGTGGCCGAAATTCCTCAAACGCATAGTCTTTTTTAAATTTTGGTACCTTTATACAAATTTATTTATTTAATTTCATGAAACAAATTGTCTAATCCACGTAACTAACATAGTAAGGTTTACAAAGAGTGGAGGGAGCGTGGCTGGGACACACAATGGGGATAGAACAGCACACAATTTCCAAGAAAAAGTATAGATGGAGACCAGTAGGTTGGAGATCGAGAGGAACGCCTAGGAAGAGGTGGATCGAGGATGTTGAGGGGGATCTGAGGAATATAGGGATAAGAAGATACAGGGCTATGGAGGTATATGTAGCGAGAGGGCTGAATGGAGAAAAATCGTTGAAGAGGCTGAAACCATACTGGGTTGTAACGCCAGTAGAAGAAGAAGAAAGAACACGTCAAGAATATAAATTACGTCAAGGTTGTATAACGAAACTAATATACCTCCTCGTTTCGTTTAAATATAAATTCTGTTACTTCTTCAAAAGTACACTGATCAATTAACAAATCTTGTCGATTGTGTCCGACCGCATTTTGCTAGTTGCATTCACATATTCAGTTTTCTCTGCAATGACTCCCAGTCCCTTTTGCGACAGTTCTCCTACTATCGGAAAACTGCCTCCCCCCCCCGTTCTGGAGTTCACTAAACCCTCCAGAGTCAAGCGTAAAGTGTTTCTGTACTTTAAACGTGTATACCGTACGTAGGCACGCGTTTCCTGAACGGTAGGAACTGTCGTTTCAGGCATTCATTTGGTACAACGCTGCTGCTGCAGTGACAGGTACAGGTGTATTACAAACACGCTCCACAAATGGTCAAAGCAACACAACGCGTTATCACTTTTGTCTTCAATAAAAATCAAAGGTCAAATCGATAAATTATTAAATAATTCTCTGGGCGATACATTTCACACCCGCCCACTCAACACCACATTATCCGGTTATGAGAAGAGCGTCCCACATTTCCACCGCACGCTTCCCACGCCCACTTCTCTCTCTCAGGTCGACATATTTATTTGTCACCCAACGAATGTGTCTACCTTATCGTTAGCTATCAACAATGGATTCCTTTATTTACAGTGCTAGTAAAGTTTTAAAATTGTTTGCCGATTTAATTTACAGAATTCAAAATGTTGAATTATTTCCTTGTTCTTGAATTACAACAAAAATAGTTGTAGACAAACAAATTTTAAAGCAGAGTAGTCATTTTAATTACCTGGGATGTAACATCTCATACAAAAAAGACAAAGGTTGGGAACATAAGTTAGCTAAGTTCTGAGGCATCTGTGAACGACCCAAAGATGCTTAAAAAATAACGGAGGGGAGATACTCGTATGAAATTTTATACAACAATATCTGCCCCAACGTTCCTATATGCCAGTGAAACATGAACCATTAGTAAAAACGAAGAAAAGAAAATTCAAGCTGTTGAAATGAAATTTTTAAGAAGCATATATGATTATTCTCTCCTGGGTAAGAAGAGAAATGAAGATATTAGGCAGGAATTAAAAACTGAATCTTTGCATTTAAAAAGTAGATTAAAAACTATAAGAGGAGACGGAGCCAGCACTTGGACCGATTACCAGTAGCAGCCTTGAAATATGAATCTAGTGGGAAAAGGCATGTTGATAGACCGAGGAGAAGATGGTTTACGGAATAGGTCAATGGGCCTAATCTGTGGAGAAGAAGACTGTCATATGATGTACACCAGGAGTTTTAATAAATTTACTTTTATTAAAATGTTTTCTTGTTTAACCATTTTTTTGTTTAAGGTTTTGTTAGATTTAACGTGTGTGTGCATGATGACAAATTGTTGGTGACCTACCCCTATTGTCAAAAATTTTCACAAATTTATACGAAAAATACTGCAAAGCGTTTTTTGATTCGGTGTTCCACGTCGCTAAATATAAGCGCAAGGGTATCATAAAGCGACAGTTAATGTTTGTAACGTCTGGATATTGAACTCCGCACGTTTCTAATTTCCATAGATGGGGTGGGGAAGGGTCGAACTGGTCCTCAGTTATATATCCGCCCCCATAAATTCAAAGCTTGCCTATGACTGGTGTACCTCCTGAATAAAACTAGAATAGGATCGCAGTAGTGGCGTTAAGGGAGAAGACCGTTGCCAACATCGTGCTGTCCCTCGTACTAAACAGCTGGCAAAGTACTGAAAACGATAAACCCAATATTTTCATAGCGGGGTATTATACGAGTACAATACACGTATTATCGTATACCTACCAAAGGACGCGCGCCAGTCTGACTTAACACAAACTGTACGTGATATCCTGCGGAAACAGGAATAACCAAGTTAATATAACACTAAACAAGTTATAGTCAAAAGAGCTCTCTGAATACCCTCACTGGCTTCTTACTTCCAAACAGGGGTTGCAATCTGCGAATGAATATTCATTACCCTCGTAGCAGCTGCCATCGATAGGTATCCTCTATTACAGTCAAGTGCTTCTACTAACGTAAATGTTAATTATTCAGTTAATTGTGCCGAGCAGCATCTCAGCATCTCGATAGGAATTGATGTGATTTTTTTAAACCCCCTGACCTTCTTTATCTCGCGTCCCTTTCAACGTTTCTCATGGGTTTCTTGCTTCGTGTTGAAATTCATCGTTAATGCTTTTGTATTAAAGAAGAGAGAGACTCACAACTAACATTAATATGCTACATATAATGTACAATTATTAGATAAAAACTGCGATAATATTATACTTGTAAGTTGAACGTAAATTAATAATAATTAACTGAGTAATGCACAATTACTAGTAACAGAAAGAAAAAACTGCCTCGTTTGAGACCATTAGCTAAAAAAGGAACTACACAATAAAGTTTATTTATGTTTCCTATTCTAGATTTTATAATCTAAGCATAAAGTCTGTATATTGAAACTAAAAACTGAACGATTAAAAAAATAATTTCTTTAATATATGAAATCATGGTTAATAAATAAAAGATGAGCTGAATATTTTATCATCCTGCAGACCGTTAAAAAAATAATTTAACCACATTGTAGTTTACTAATATACACACATGCCTATCGTTAATAGAATAAGTTTTTCGTCCCACTTATAAAGCATATGTCTAGGTTTAGCTGTGATTTTCAAGTGTTTGTGACTTGTTTCTGTAACTGAGATATATTTTGTTATTTTTTGATTTACTATAACAGGATTTGTTAAATATAATATCGGATGTTGAGGATAGTTCTTCTTCTTTAGCATTACAGCCCAACATGAGTCCTCGCTTCCAACACCAGTCTTTTCCAATATCTCCTAACCGTTCCCATCTCAGCGTAACCCTTACGTCCAATTATCTGAGATCTTCCAGCACACCATCCAACCTCTCTTTCTGCTTCTTTAGCATTACAGCCCAACATGAGTCCTGGCTTCCAACACCAGTCTTTTCCATTATCTCCTAACAGTTCCAATCTCAGCGTAACCCTTACGTCCAATTATCTGAGATCTTCCAGCACACCATCCAACCTCTCTTACCTCTCTTTCTGCTTCTTTTATACACTTGTGCCCCCCAAGACTTTCTTTGACATACGCTGATCATCCATCCGCTCTACGTGACCTAGCCATTGAATTCGTTGAGCTTTTGAGAATCTTACTAGATTCCTCATGCTTCAACAGTCCGTCTATCTCCTGATTATTTATTATTCTCCAATCATCATCTTCCTCAACCGGGCCCTAATCCCTTCGGAGAATCTTTCTTACAAACCTTCTCAGTGTTTATTGTTCTTTTTGCTAATTATGTCATGGGTACCCAAGAAATTAGTTGACTTTCTTGTGTTGTTGTAAAGTGTTCAGGATATGTTTTCCTGGTACGTGTTAGTATTCAGTGTTGTCTATATAATGTTTTCAGTGAATGCACAATGAATGTGTGGCAAGGACTGTTGGCGACAAGAGGTAACCGGACTTACAGAAGACTGCTCTAAGACGACAGAATGATACTAACTGGAAGATTACATAAGACTGCTGTAAGACGACAGAATGATACAACAGTGACTTGAAAGCTTACAGAAGACTGCTGTAAGACGACAGAGTGATACAACAGTGACCTGGAAGATTACAGAATACTGCTGTAAGACGACAAAATGACACAACAGTGACCTGAAAGCTTACAGAAGACTGCTCTAAGACGACAGAGTGATACAACAGTGACCTGGAAGATTACAGAAGACTGCTGTAAGACGACAGAATGATACAACAGTGACTTGAAAGCTTACAGAAGACTGCTGTAAGACGACAGAGTGATACAACAGTGACCTGGAAGATTACAGAATACTGCTGTAAGACGACAAAATGACACAACAGTGACCTGAAAGCTTACAGAAGACTGCTCTAAGACGACAGAGTGATACAACAGTGACCTGGAAGATTACAGAAGACTGCTGTAAGACGACAGAATGATACGACCTGGAAGCTTACAGAATACTGCTGTAAGACGACAGAATGACACAACAGTGACTTGAAAGCTTACAGAAGACTGCTGTAAGACGACAGAATGATACGACCTGGAAGATTACAGAATACTGCTGTAAGACGACAGAATGATACGACTTGGAAGCTTACAGAATACTGCTGTAAGACGACAGAATGATACAACAGTGACTTGAAAGCTTACAGAAGACTGCTGTAAGACGACAGAGTGATACAACAGTGACCTGGAAGATTACAGAATACTGCTGTAAGACGACAAAATGACACAACAGTGACCTGAAAGCTTACAGAAGACTGCTCTAAGACGACAGAGTGATACAACAGTGACCTGGAAGATTACAGAAGACTGCTGTAAGACGACAGAATGATACGACCTGGAAGCTTACAGAATACTGCTGTAAGACGACAGAATGACACAACAGTGACTTGAAAGCTTACAGAAGACTGCTGTAAGACGACAGAATGATACGACCTGGAAGATTACAGAATACTGCTGTAAGACGACAGAATGATACGACTTGGAAGCTTACAGAATACTGCTGTAAGACGACAGAATGATACAACAGTGACTTGAAAGCTTACAGAAGACTGCTGTAAGACGACAGAATGATACGACCTGGAAGATTACAGAATACTGCTGTAAGACGACAGAATGATACGACCTGGAAGCTTACAGAATACTGCTGTAAGACGACAGAATGACACAACAGTGACCTGAAAGCTTACAGAAGACTGCTCTAAGACGACAGAGTGATACAACAGTGACCTGGAAGATTACAGAAGACTGCTGTAAGACGACAGAATGATACGACCTGGAAGCTTACAGAATACTGCTGTAAGACGACAGAATGATACAACAGTGACTTGAAAGCTTACAGAAGACTACTGTAAGACGACAGAATGACACAACAGTGACCTGAAAGCTTACAGAAGACTGCTCTAAGACGACAGAGTGATACAACAGTGACCTGGAAGATTACAGAAGACTGCTGTAAGACGACAGAATGATACGACCTGGAAGCTTACAGAATACTGCTGTAAGACGACAGAATGATACAACAGTGACTTGAAAGCTTACAGAAGACTGCTGTAAGACGACAGAATGATACGACCTGGAAGATTACAGAATACTGCTGTAAGACGACAGAATGATACGACCTGGAAGCTTACAGAATACTGCTGTAAGACGACAGAATGATACAACAGTGACTTGAAAGCTTACAGAAGACTGCTGTAAGACGACAGAATGATACGACCTGGAAGATTACAGAATACTGCTGTAAGACGACAGAATGATACGACCTGGAAGCTTACAGAATACTGCTGTAAGACGACAGATATGATACAACAGTGACTTGAAAGCTTACAGAAGACTGCTGTAAGACGACAGAATGATACGACCTGGAAGCTTACAGAATACTGCTGTAAGACGACAGAATGATACAACAGTGACTTGAAAGCTTACAGAAGACTACTGTAAGACGACAGAATGACACAACAGTGACCTGAAAGCTTACAGAAGACTGCTGTAAGACGACAGAATGATACGACCTGGAAGATTACAGAATACTGCTGTAAGACGACAAAATGACACAACAGTGACCTGAAAGCTTACAGAAGACTGCTCTAAGACGACAGAGTGATACAACAGTGACCTGGAAGATTACAGAAGACTGCTGTAAGACGACAGAATGATACGGCCTGGAAGCTTACAGAATACTGCTGTAAGACGACAGAATGATACAACAGTGACTTGAACGCTTCCAGAAAACTGCTGTAAGACGACAGAATGATACGACCTGGAAGATTACAGAATACTGCTGTAAGACGACAGAATGATACGACCTGGAAGCTTACAGAATACTGCTGTAAGGCGACAGAATGATACAACAGTGACTTGAAAGCTTACAGAAGACTGCTGTAAGACGACAGAATGATACGACCTGGAAGATTACAGAATACTGCTGTAAGACGACAGAATGATACGACCTGGAAGCTTACAGAATACTGCTGTAAGACGACAGAATGATACAACAGTGACTTGAAAGCTTACATAAGACTCCTGTAAGACGACAGAATGATACGACCTGGAAGATTACAGAATACTGCTGTAAGACGACAGAATGATACCACCTGGAGGCTTACAGAATACTGCTGTAAGACGACAGAATGATACGACCTGGAAGATTACAGAATACTGCTGTAAGACGACAGAATGATACGACCTGGAAGCTTACAGAATACTGCTGTAAGACGACAGAATGATACGACCTGGAAGATTACAGAATACTGCTGTAAGACGACAGAATGATCCGACCTGGAAGCTTACAGAATACTGCTGTAAGACGACAGAATGATACAACAGTGACTTGAAAGCTTACAGAATACTGCTGTAAAACGACAGAATGATACGACCTGGAAGATAACAGAATACTGCTGTAAGACGACAGAATGATACGACCTGGAAGCTTACAGAAGACTGCTGTAAGACGACAGAATGATACGACCTGGAAGATTACAGAATACTGCTGTAAGACGACAGAATGATACGACCTGGAAGCTTACAGAATACTGCTGTAAGACGACAGAATGATACAACAGTGACTTGAAAGCTTACAGAAGACTGCTGTAAGACGACAGAATGATACGACCTGGAAGATTACAGAATACTGCTCTAAGACGACAGAATGATACAACCTGGAAGCTTACAGAATACTGCTGTAAGACGACAGAATGATACGACCTGGAAGCTTACAGAATACTGCTGTAAGACGACAGAATGATACAACCTGGAAGCTTACAGAATACTGCTGTAAGACGACAGAATGATACAACAGTGACTTGAAAGCTTACAGAAGACTGCTGTAAGACGACAGAATGATACGACATGGAAGATTACAGAATACTGCTGTAAGACGACAGAATGATACAACCTGGAAGCTTACAGAATACTGCTGTAAGACGACAGAATGATACGACCTGGAAGCTTACAGAATACTGCTGTAAGACGACAGAATGATACAACAGTGACTTTAAAGCTTACAGAAGACTGCTGTAAGACGACAGAATGATACGACCTGGAAGATGACAGAATACTGCTGTAAGACGACAGAATGATACGACCTGGAAGCTTACAGAATACTGCTGTAAGACGACAGAATGATACGACCTGGAAGATTACAGAATACTGCTGTAAGACGACAGAATGATACGACCTGGAAGCTTACAGAATACTGCTGTAAGACGACAGAATGATACGACCTGGAAGCTTACAGAATACTGCTGTAAGACGACAGAATGATACAACAGTGACTTGAAAGCTTACAGAAGACTGCTGTAAGACGACAGAATGATACGACCGGAAACTTACAGAATACTGCTGTAAGACGACAGAATGATACAACCTGGAAGCTTACAGAATACTGCTGTAAGACGACAGAATGATACGACCTGGAAGCTTACAGAATACTGCTGTAAGACGACAGAATGATACAAGAGTGACTTGAAAGCTTACAGAATACTGCTGTAAGACGACAGAATGATACGACCTGGAAGATTACAGAATACTGCTGTAAGACGACAGAATGATACGACCTTGAAGCTTACAGAAGACTGCTGTAAGACGACAGAATGATACGACCTGGAAGATTACAGAATACTGCTGTAAGACGACAGAATGATACAACCTGGAAGCTTACAGAATACTGCTGTAAGACGACAGAATGATACGACCTGGAAGCTTACAGAATACTGCTGTAAGACGACAGAATGATACGACCTGGAAGCTTACAGAATACTGCTGTAAGACGACAGAATGATACAACAGTGACTTGAAAGCTTACAGAAGACTGCTGTAAGACGACAGAATGATACGACCTGGAAGCTTACAGAATACTGCTGTAAGACGACAGAATGATACAACCTGGAAGCTTACAGAATACTGCTGTAAGACGACAGAATGATACGACCTGGAAGCTTACAGAATACTGCTGTAAGACGACAGAATGATACAACAGTGACTTTAAAGCTTACAGAAGACTGCTGTAAGACGACAGAATGATACGACCTGGAAGATTACAGAATACTGCTGTAAGACGACAGAATGATACAACCTGGAAGCTTACAGAATACTGCTGTAAGACGACAGAATGATACGACCTGGAAGCTTACAGAATACTGCTGTAAGACGACAGAATGACACAACAGTGACTTGAAAGCTTACAGAAGACTGCTGTAAGACGACAGAATGATACGACCTGGAAGATTACAGAATACTGCTGTAAGACGACAGAATGATACGACCTGGAAGCTTACAGAATACTGCT
Organism: Magicicada septendecula; assembly: GCA_034769895.1. Lineage (NCBI taxonomy): Eukaryota > Metazoa > Arthropoda > Insecta > Hemiptera > Cicadidae > Magicicada > Magicicada septendecula. Next base: position 479,128,217 of record CM068370.1, read on the forward strand.
GTAAGACGACAGAATGATACGACCTGGAAGATTACAGAATACTGCTGTAAGACGACAGAATGATACAACCTGGAAGCTTACAGAATACTGCTGTAAGACGACAGAATGATACGACCTGGAAGCTTACAGAATACTGCTGTAAGACGACAGAATCATACAACCTGGAAGCTTACAGAATACTGCTGTAAGACGACAGAATGATACGACCTGGAAGCTTACAGAATACTGCTGTAAGACGACAGAATGATACAACAGTGACTTGAAAGCTTACAGAAGACTGCTGTAAGACGACAGAATGATACGACCTGGAAGATTACAGAATACTGCTGTAAGACGACAGAATGATACGACCTGGAAGCTTACAGAATACTGCTGTAAGACGACAGAATGATACAACAGTGACTTGAAAGCTTACAGAAGACTACTGTAAGACGACAGAATGATACGACCTGGAAGATTACAGAATACTGCTGTAAGACGACAAAATGACACAACAGTGACCTGAAAGCTTACAGAAGACTGCTCTAAGACGACAGAGTGATACAACAGTGACCTGGAAGATTACAGAAGACTGCTCTAAGACGACAGAGTGATACAACAGTGACCTGAAAGCTTACAGAAGACTGCTCTAAGACGACAGAGTGATACAACAGTGACCTGGAAGATTACAGAAGACTGCTCTAAGACGACAGAGTGATACAACAGTGACCTGAAAGCTTACAGAAGACTGTTCTAAGACGACAGAGTGATACAACAGTGACCTGGAAGATTACAGAAGACTGCTCTAAGACGACAGAGTGATACAACAGTGACCTGAAAGATTACAGAAGACTGCTCTAAGACGACAGAGTGATACAACAGTGACCTGGAAGATTACAGAAGACTGCTCTAAGACGACAGAGTGATACAACAGTGACCTGAAAGATTACAGAAGACTGCTCTAAGACGACAGAGTGATACAAGAGTGACCTGGAAGATTACAGAAGACTGCTCTAAGACGACAGAGTGATACAACAGTGACCTGGAAGATTACAGAAGACTGCTCTAAGACGACAGAGTGATACAACAGTGACCTGAAAGCTTACAGAAGACTGCTCTAAGACGACAGAGTGATACAACAGTGACCTGGAAGATTACAGAAGACTGCTGTAAGACGACAGAATGATACGACCTGGAAGATTACAGAAGACTGCTGTAAGACGACAAAATGACACAACAGTGACCTGAAAGCTTACAGAAGACTGCTCTAAGACGACAGAGTGATACAACAGTGACCTGGAAGATTACAGAAGACTGCTGTAAGACGACAGAATGATACGACCTGGAAGATTACAGAATACTGCTGTAAGACGACAAAATGACACAACAGTGACCTGAAAGCTTACAGAAGACTGCTCTGAGACGACAGAGTGATACAACAGTGACCTGGAAGATTACAGAAGACTGCTGTAAGACGACAGAATGATACGACCTGGAAGATTACAGAAGACTGCTGTAAGACGACAGAATGATACGACCTGGAAGATTACAGAATACTGCTGTAAGACGACAGAATGATACGACCTGGAAGATTACAGAAGACTGCTGTAAGACGACAGAATGATACGACCTGGAAGATTACAGAATACTGCTGTAAGACGACAGAATGATACGACCTGGAAGATTACAGAAGACTGCTGTAAGACGACAGAATGATACGACCTGGAAGATTACAGAAGACTGCTGTAAGACGACAGAATGATACGACCTGGAAGATTACAGAAGACTGCTGTAAGACGACAGAATGATACGACCTGGAAGATTACAGAATACTGCTGTAAGACGACAGAATGATACGACCTGGAAGATTACAGAATACTGCTGTAAGACGACAGAATGATACGACCTGGAAGATTACAGAAGACTGCTGTAAGACGACAGAATGATACGACCTGGAAGATTACAGAAGACTGCTGTAAGACGACAGAATGATACGACCTGGAAGATTACAGAATACTGCTGTAAGACGACAGAATGATACGACCTGGAAGATTACAGAAGACGGCTGTAAGACGACAGAATGATACGACCTGGAAGATTACAGAAGACTGCTGTAAGACGACAGAATGATACGACCTGGAAGATTACAGAAGACTGCTGTAAGACGACAGAATGATACGACCTGGAAGATTACAGAATACTGCTGTAAGACGACAGAATGATACGACCTGGAAGATTACAGAATACTGCTGTAAGACGACAGAATGATACGACCTGGAAGATTACAGAAGACTGCTGTAAGACGACAGAATGATACGACCTGGAAGATTACAGAAGACTGCTGTAAGACGACAGAATGATACGACCTGGAAGATTACAGAATACTGCTGTAAGACGACAGAATGATACGACCTGGAAGATTACAGAAGACTGCTGTAAGAAGACAGAATGATACGACCTGGAAGATTAGAGAATACTGCTGTAAGACGACAGAATGATACGACCTGGAAGATTACAGAAGACTGCTGTAAGACGACAGAATGATACGACCTGGAAGATTACAGAAGACTGCTGTAAGACGACAAAATGACACAACAGTGACCTGAAAGCTTACAGAAGACTGCTCTAAGACGACAGAGTGATACAACAGTGACCTGGAAGATTACAGAAGACTGCTGTAAGACGACAGAATGATACGACCTGGAAGATTACAGAATACTGCTGTAAGACGACAAAATGACACAACAGTGACCTGAAAGCTTACAGAAGACTGCTCTAAGACGACAGAGTGATACAACAGTGACCTGGAAGATTACAGAAGACTGCTGTAAGACGACAGAATGATACGACCTGGAAGATTACAGAAGACTGCTGTAAGACGACAGAATGATACGACCTGGAAGATTACAGAAGACTGCTGTAAGACGACAGAATGATACGACCTGGAAGATTACAGAATACTGCTGTAAGACGACAGAATGATACGACCTGGAAGATTACAGAAGACTGCTGTAAGACGACAGAATGATACGACCTGGAAGATTACAGAAGACTGCTGTAAGACGACAGAATGATACGACCTGGAAGATTACAGAAGACTGCTGTAAGACGACAGAATGATACGACCTGGAAGATTACAGAATACTGCTGTAAGACGACAGAATGATACGACCTGGAAGATTACAGAATACTGCTGTAAGACGACAGAATGATACGACCTGGAAGATTACAGAAGACTGCTGTAAGACGACAGAATGATACGACCTGGAAGATTACAGAAGACTGCTGTAAGACGACAGAATGATACGACCTGGAAGATTACAGAATACTGCTGTAAGACGACAGAATGATACGACCTGGAAGATTACAGAAGACTGCTGTAAGAAGACAGAATGATACGACCTGGAAGATTAGAGAATACTGCTGTAAGACGACAGAATGATACGACCTGGAAGATTACAGAATACTGCTGTAAGACGACAGAATGATACGACCTGGAAGATTACAGAAGACTGCTGTAAGACGACAGAATGTTACGACCTGGAAGCTTACAGAATACTGCTGTAAGACGACAGAATGATACAACAGTGACCTGAAAGCTTACAGAAGACTGCTCTAAGACGACAGAGTGATACAACAGTGACCTGGAAGATTACAGAAGACTGCTGTAAGACGACACAATGATACACCAGGGACCTGAAAGCTTACAGAAGACTGCTGTAAGACGACAGAATGATGCAACAGTGACGTGGAAGCGTAAAGAAGACTGCTGTAAGACGACATAATGATACAACAGTGACCTGGAAGCTTATAGAACACTGCTGTAAGACGACAGAATGATGGAACGGTAACCTTAAAGCTTAACCTGTGTCTGTTCACAGCTTGTAGTGGGCAGCTAAGTGTAATTGTAACCCGATATTGTAAAAATTAATAAAGAAACATAGATTCGAGACCAAGTGAAATTTGTTTTAGAAGCAAGTTTATTTTATAAACATCTCCGGTTTTTAAAAACGTTTATCTGATACTTCATATTGTTACTACACACGTCACGGACCGTTGCTACCCCCCCTCCTCCAACTAAGTAAAAACGACCTTAACGTGCTTTTGAAGACTTAAAGATGATTCTCTTCATCCCCTATCGACAAAATACATTCAATATCCAAGTCTTACCGCAGCGTTTGTCAATCTCACAGTGACACACACCTACACATAGGTACTTAACAAACGCGAGGCAATGACACAATAAGTGACGTCACTTAAACAGCTCAGAGACAATGAAATACTGCTGACGTAATAGGTTGCATTTACTCATCGATGTATACTATATGGATCGCGTGCTGACAGACAAAATTAACGGCAGAAAACAGTCCGAAGCACGTACAGCTTCCCACACAACGGTGGGCAATTGTACTTGGCGTTTGGCGCTAAGTTAACACGTGTACTAAACGAACGAGTCATTCAGTCAGTAATCCACTTGTTTTGACACCTTACAATTATTACATCTGGGACAGTTCTACTGACAATTTGTGCTTATGAAGCTTTTATTATTATAACAGTTTGTTTTTACTTTTGCCTAACTGATAACAGATGACAATAAATTGAACGTTTACACTCATTTTACTGACTTTGTATCAAGCGGAAAATTAATTAGAGCGTCATCAGATGTTTTAAAGATTGTAAAATATATGTATAATTTATTGATTGTACCTGAGAGTAAACTTAATACCAAAAAATGATTATATCAACTTGCAAAAACTTTGGGGGCACACTGTTTAGAAAACATATTTCAAACAATGATATTGCTGAAGACAGCCATGAACGTGAAACTTATCAAATTAATAGTGACATTATTTGATAAAATCTTGTGCTATAATATTGCTAAGGAAAGAACCGCTGCAGCTACCTTCTCTAAGCTTGGCGTCCGCTAAAAGTTAAATTATTGTATTATTTAGTAATGTTCAATGTAAACAATTTTTATACAGTTAATACGTAGCTAATTAAATAAAATAAAAAAATTAATGTAAATTAGCATTGCTTATTGAACACTTTAACGACCATGGCGAGCGTATACGGCAGCTTCTTTTAAAAGCAATAAACATTTTAAAGCTCACGTCTTTTATTCTTTGTTTCCCTTATTCTTATCTTTATTCGTCTGGCTTAAATATTAAATGTTCATAAATAAGAACGCACCAGAACTTAGCGATAAACCGAAATAATGTGTCAGAATACTGAAATCTTACAGTGAAAAAAATGTGTTTATTTTGGAAAAGAACTTATTAAAAACCTCCCACTTTGGAGTCATTAATTGTTAAAATGATATGGCTATACCATTTAACACAAAATATGCTCCGCTAAAGCAACAAAAGCTATAACAAAGGAGAAAAGTCAGACTTTGTACAGGTACAGTATATAGCATACAACGCAGTGTTCTTGCCCACCACTGGTGTAGCGTTCGGACCGAATTCAGTGAATGCAGCACGCGATCCATATAGTAGACTATACATCGATGCATATATCAGTTGCATTTCCAGCTTCATAACGCTGTATTGTTTCACAGTGCTTTTACAAATGTCTGTGTGCAGATGTACAGAATCGTCTATAGTAGGCCTACCTTGGATATTCATAAACATCACAAAATCAATACGTTTTTATAGAGACGTGTACAATACGTTATGTTTCTGTTGACTTATTATAATTTGGACCTTACACTAAGTATTATAATGTTGTTATCATCTGTACTTCTACGTAACTAACGCATGTTTCACAGAATAAATCTCTGTCAACAGAGGTGCCTATAAGAATTAACAAATGATCGATTTTATTTCAGTTTAAATTTTCGATAGTCGCAATGTTTTTTCACGTTGTCAGCTTTTTTTTATTTTATGGTACTAAAAATGTTTACTCGTAATTTAAAAATATTTGTTTATTTTTTTATTATATAATAATTTTCTATACACGTAACTCAATGTTACTTGCACCAATTATATAATATTGTGATATTGTTGAATATAGTTTCTTCTGCAAGTCGTGTATTGCGTTTCAACACCTGACGCACGTTTCGCTGAAAAATATCAGCATCATCAGAGGTTTTTAAGTAAATCAATAACAACTGAAATAATTCTATTTACTTTTTATTTGTTGTTATTGATAAATATAAAATAATTATTTCAATTGTATTGATTTACTTACAAACCTCTGATGATGCTGATATTTTTCTGTGAAACGTCATGTGTCACATGACGTTTCATGTGTTGAAACGATGAAAATCCAATACACTGCTTGCAGACGAAACTACATTCAATAATCACAATATTATTTTAATAATTGATAATTTCAAATAGACCATCCGGCTTTGTTAACATTGAAAATGTTTATAAGGACGTGTCGCACATTTGAAAACGACCGCTGGTGCGTGATCGAAAATGGGAACCGGTGAGTTTCCATAGACACTACAAATGAAGAATGAATTCATTGATTGGTGAATGAACATAAATATATATATTTTTTAGATTTATTGAAGCATTTTCAATGCCCTTCTCTGTGCATTTGTGCAATGCCTGTAAATTTTTTTATTTGAATCTGTTCTTTAATTAACAAATTATTATTGTGTTTGTAAATATTGAAATTTTTCAAATATTTATTTTGTGACCTTTTTGTACGTTTTAATTAATTTATTGTTTTGAATGTCTGGAAACTGACGTTCATTATTTAGATAGTGTGTGGATAAATTATACATGTAAATATTCGTTTTTAAAAACCCATTGCGATGTTGAAGGCATCTATGGAGAGGTTTTCCCTTCGTCTAGTCTATTTAAAATTAGAAAATAAAATAAAACAAACTCATTAAATAAACATCTAATAAAACTACATCTAAAAGCCATCTGTTAATGATAATACATAAATTATATGACCTTTACTTATTACGGAAATGTAACTCAAAAGCTAAGTAAACTATTTCAAGATCCAAATTTTAAAGTACAGTATCTTATAACACATAAGTATATTATAATTTATAATAAAATAAAACCTAAAACTAAGAAAAGAGCATATGGTATAACTAAAGATATTTACAATAAAAAGTGCATATCTAAAAATTCGAAAAAATAAGGCATTACAGTACAGTAATGAGGCCAGAATGCCTATATGCAAATGAATGTCTACCATTGAATTACAATTTAGACAAGCTAGAAATATTGGAAAGACGAATTATTAAGAAAAATATTAGGCCTACGGAAAACTTCATAAGGTTGGAAATTAAGAAGTAATGATGAAACATATCAAACTATATAAAATATAATAATACAGATAATAAGATAATATAATACAGAAACAATAAGAAAAAGAAGGCTACTATTTTTTGGACATTTATATAGAATGGACGACAATAAGTTACCAAAACAGATTTTCAAATATCTGTGGGGAAAGAAGTCAACATCAAGCTGGAGTAAAGAAGGCAAAAAGAATTTAGAAAAAAATAATATAAACGCAAAAGAAGCAATTGAAAGAGAAGTTTCTCGGGCAAAAGTGTTAAAAATGAAAGGACTCCCGGGTAGGAGAGAGAATAACACAGGTTCAAGTGGACTGAAGACAGGAAGAAGAGACATAGTGAAAAGATGAAAGAATATTGGAGAAAAAGAAAAGAACAAGGAATAAAGAATTGAAATTGGCATGTGGTCCTCAGATGGCCGATACAAATAGAAAAAAAAAACTAAGACTAAATCCAACTTTCACAATAAAAATGGAATGTACAAAATAAAATGTACGGATTGTAATCAAGTTTACGTATGGCAGACAAAGAAAACACTACTCGATACATTCCTTTAGCACCGCAATGCGTTTTTAAAACCAAATACAAGTCTAATTTATCCTCTCACTGTAATTTAATAACAAACGTCAATTTCCAGACATTCAAAACATTAAATTAATTAAAAAACATATATGAAGGTCACAAAGTGAATATTTGGAAAGATCTAAATATATAAAACACCGATGATAATAATAATAAGCTAATTAAAGAACAAATTAAAATAAAAACAAAGCAAGACGATTTGCTGAATTATAAATTTGTTTAATAAAAAATTAAATATTTTCAATACTACCAACCAAATAGCTGTCTACGAAAACAAATATTACAAAAGAAAATGTAATTCGAAATAGATCGATTGTTCGTTAATTTACATTATAATTTAAACAAATCGATTATTCGCTATTCACATAGAAGCTTGTGAGTATACAGACTTTTTCTGTGAAACGTGGTCACATAGAAATACAACGCTATTAAGTTAACAATCTATACTTGCGGAAGTATTTATTATTTGAAAACATAAACAGACGTCCTGCAAGAAACAAACATGAGTTTGCTACTTACAAGAACAACGTGTATAAACAGCCATTACTGTGATACCAATAAACCCACATGTGTTTACGTCATGTAGGCCTATATACATGACTCGTAATGATTTTGGGTCGTTGTCACTTTTTCAGGTGTTTATCAGACTTGAAACTGCAACGTTATAGCCACTGAACAAGATAAACGAACAATCATTTTGAGTAATTATATTTTAAAATTAATTATATGGATACTTGGCTATAAGAATCAACGTGGTTAAAAAGGTAGATGTAAATTTTCCAGGAGAAGAATATTTGTGAACAACTGTAACGCACTAATGGACATCAGTATTTTAAACATTTTTTACCTTAATTTTAGATTCCGTATCAACCATGAGGTGCAACATTACGTCAGGAACTATGAACAATTACAGCAGTTTCATTGTTTTACAGTTAACCGCATCAAGACAACGTATAACCTGTCTGGATTTACCGAAAATGTTCTCACTTATACGACGTTTGTCGTACGCTAATGAGACTGAACTTTTGCGAAATATTCGGGCATGGGTTGCAATCTTCTTAGTCTGACACCCTGCCGGACTGTCGCAATTATTTCAAATCTTGAGTTTACTTTTTAGGCCTTGGGAACCGAAAATTTTGAAATTTCCAGAACTTATCACTGTACTCAGATGTTAGTTAAAAATTATCTTCAATCTGATTATTCCACGTGAATTAACGCGATTTTTTTAAGTTATCGCCCACTTTTTGGGCACTGACGTCAAAAAAATTTGAAATTTCCAAAAATAAACACTGTAGTCAGATTGTTTATTATTTATTCCGGCTATACAATGTTTACACATTTTCCGGAACCAAAGATTACAGAAGTGATTGAATTCTCAGCTTCCACTGCTGCTTGTCCATCCAAAGATCTTCTTCACTCTCTCGTTCCCTCAATATAGTCTGAATTTCTTCTACCCAGGTGATAGGTGGTCTTCCTCTTTTCCCTCTTCCTGGTGGAGTCCATTCCATAACTCTTCTGGCAATCTTTCCTGTGCCATTCTTTTCGTGTGTCCATACCATTGTAATTTTTTGTTTAGGTAAAATCGACAATTGAACTTTTCACTTTCATTCTGACCTTAATGACTTCATTTCTAATTTTCTCTATACTCAGATTGTAGCCCACCCCCTTATTATTTGTCGGGGGACCAATCGTAAGGACATGCGTGCCAAGTTTTACGAAAATAGGTTGATGCGTTCAAAAGTTATAGTGACACACACCCCAAACAGACGGACAGACAAAAGCCAAACGGTCGATTTAGACTGCGAACTGGCTCCGCTCCTCCAGTAAAGAATTCCTGGTGCGACATTCATTCTGTAAATTTAATTATTATTTTGTTATTCCGGCTGTACTATGTTTCCACATTTTCTAGAACCAAAGATTACAGATGTGACTGAATTCTCATTTTCCACTGCTGCTTATCCATCCAAAGGTCTTCTACAAACTCTCGTTCCCTCAATATAGTCTGAATTTCTTCTATCCAGGTGATAGGTGGTCTTCCTCTTTCCTTCTTGCTGGTGGGGTCTCATTCATTGGAAAAAAAGAAAATGTTAAAAAACCAAATAGATTTCAGCCGGATGGATTCAATAAAGGTAAACGACAAAAGCTACGTAAACGGACTATGAGTGTTGGAGTATAGAATATACAATATACAAGGTTCAAGGAAAACGGTAGGTAAAGTTATTAACGAATTCGAAAGTTACGAAAGCCTCGATATAGTTGTACTGTCTGGGGAAAAAAAATGGGGGAATGTGTGGAAACATCTGGTCCCTTTTTACATTTCTACAGTGGTGTACCTACGGACCAGAGAGCAAAGACAGGAGTATCTGTGTGAATTCAGTTTTTGATGTCTAAATGTTGAAATAGGAAAAATCGTAACAATATGTGCTGTTATCAGCAAGGCCTAGTCCTTGGCGTGATGATGATGATGAGGCGGAGATAATGATTAGTTTATACAATAGGCCGTATGCATAAACAGAAGCAAATCCTTCAAGCAGTATGAATAAAAACAGAAGGAAAACCTTTTACCTGTATCAATTAGCAAATCCTTCTTCTGTTGACGTTTTCCTCAAGAGACTGGTAAATGTGTGCATGCATAAAACTTACCTTTTACTCGAAATCATAAGCAAATCTTTCAAAAACGATGCATCTAGTCAGTAGTAGACTCAAGTGCAAAGTGAGAGGTTTTGTTTATGTCATGGCGGAGAAGGTTAATGTGCGGAATGTGAAACTTTGTAACCTCGTTCAAGCCCACATGCTAATGACTTCAAAAGTTTGTTTCGTTTTGAAGAAGACAATGTTCAGTGGTTAGCTAATATGTTCTTAGGAGAATCTGTCGAATATCGAGGTGGTGCACTGACTTCATTACATAAAATGAAAATCTGTTGCTGTAGTAGTAAGCCCAACGCTGCTGCAGGGAAATGTCAAAGTACCAAGGGTATTATCATCTTTCCTTTAATAAACCAAAGGTCGAATCCGAGAGCTAATGAAACATATTCTCCGGCCGCATCGTATTCTCTGTTGGCTGCCTGCCACACACGCCCACTCAGCCCACCACATTTTATAACTCATCCAGAAACATCGCATCCCTTTCACAGTCAGCTGATGATAACTACCATACGTGGTTTCACAGGCGACAATCTCACACGCTCTCGGAATTATTTTCGTTCATAACAAAAATACTGTTAATCAGTTTGGAGAGACTATTAGTCGTTTACCATTCACTAACACTTTATTAATGAAAGAGTGTTTTGTTGAATGATCGAAGTAAGACCTCAGTTTTAACTGCACCGTTTGCCATTTGTCTGTCTGTGCTGGATATGTCTTACGTTACACTTTTGAACGCATCAACCGATTTTCGTAAAACTTGGCACGGGTGCGCGTGTCCACACTTTCAACTACAGAACCCTATTTTTTTACATATACATTTTTTGCAGTCTCCAGATCGCTATTATGATTAACTTAAAAATTTTTTACCTTGTATAATCCACTAGGCGATCTTAGTTTTTTACATACAACATGTACGACATACAACCGGTCGGAGGTCGACCGGTGCACCGAGTCGCTTTTAACGTGTTCATGTGTTTATGCTATATGTTAATTTATTCACTGATTTTTGTGCGTGTATTTTTATGTATAAACATTTTAATCTTTTCGACGACCCCTATGTATTAGGGGAATAATAATTTTTTACTGTACCTGAAGATGGGGATTTAGTCCCCGAAACATGTTGTATGTAAAAAACTGAGATCGCCTAGTGGATTATACAAGGTAAAAAATTTTTAAGTTAACCTATTTTTTTTTACAATGACCCCCCAAAAATTTGAAGGCGGGAGGCAAAAATGTGAGGGAGACAAAATTGTGAAAAAATCTCAAAAGCCCATGTGGGGTACCAAATTAAAGGGAATTTTAACCAAAATCTGAATACAGTGTTCATTTTTGAAAATATCAAAATTTTGGGACCCCAGGGACCAAAAGGTACGTGAAAATTTTGATAAAATCGCCAAAAATCCATGTGGGGTATCGAATAATAGAGGATTTTAACTAACATCTGAATGTAGGCTTAGTGTTAAGTTTTGAAAATTTCATCCAGTGGCCGACTCAGTTCAGCGATAATACAGTGCGGTTTGCGGAGATATTGTGCCGGATTTGTGAGAAGTGATCATTGTGTTAATTAGTGAAAAACTGTACTAAAGTGACGTTTAGTGTAGTCGTTAGACAAATTTAACCTGAATTATTGTATAAGAGTGCTTTGGTCATTTACAACTTTTGTCGATTGGCTGTTTTGTGTCTAATTAAAGTCTGTAATTAGTGACTTCACTGGTGTCAGTTATTCTGTTTCCAGTGTACAAGAAGACGATCGCTGACACCGTAACAATATCAACCCCTAAAACGAGAATCCTGTCGAACAACCGAGCGCGTCTTTCCGCCCGTTCCCCTTGTCAAACAGGTTTAGCCTCAGTCAAGGGCGCGCACAAGTATGTTCCAGATTCTTCAAGAGCACACTTGGAATACGCATTAGCATAGATTCTAGAACACGTGCGCTACGTATATAACGGACAGAGTCTGGCTTTGTGAATCAGTGGACAGTGAGCGATTTTCTTAACGCGGATCGAGTGTTTGTCGAAGTATTGTGTGAAATGTTACTGTGTTATAATTAATGTGGGGCTTTATTATTTGACAGTATTATCGCGTGTGGCCAAATTTAAGAATTATTGTACGAGTTGATTACAAATTGTTATTTGTGATTAATTAAAGCTGGTGATTAGTGACTTCATTGGTGTCTGTATTTTGTTTTACACTGTACCATACGACGAGCAGTTAGAACGTCCTGACAATAAATTATGGCTTTGTCAGGAGTGGGACTTATAAGGACCAACATTGTCTTACACAACAAAACGTTAGAGCGGAAAAGCCATTTTAAGTGTATAGGATACGATATTTCCTATGATCACCATAAAGGTCTGGACCGAAAGTTAGGATTTTTTAATAACATACGCGGTACAATCGGAAAACAACAAAAATGCGATGAAAAATAAAACAAGAAAAGAGACCGCGGTGAAATTTTACAAAACACTGGCAGTGCCCAAGCTTATGTATGGTAGTGAAACCCGGGTTACAACAAAAGCACACAAGAGAGACGGAATTAAGTTTCTACGAAGTGCGAAAGGATATATATGTTAAGGAACGAAATAATCAGGGCAGAACTTCAAATCATGGCCTTTAAGGTACATATCCAGTGAGGAGTAAGAGACAGTTATAAACAACAACACTTTAGAACAACTGAGCCCTTTCAAATATCTCGGCTGTACAGTAAGCTATGAATGTGAATATGATATAAGAGAGAAGATAAATAAATTTAGGAATATTTGTGGTACGATTCATAGAAATCTTAGAAATAAAACAAGACACAGCACAAGGATTAAATTTATAAGACGATTGCGGTACACACGTTGATTTATGCGAGTGAGGCGTGGGTCATGGCAAGAAAGGAAAGCGTCAAGATTCAGAGTGCTGAAATGCAGTTTCTACGAAATACTTTAAATTATACATTGCAAGATAGAATAAGGAATGAAGATATCAGAGCAGAACTCGAAGTAAAGGACATAAATGAAATTATTTCAATTTACAGAAGACAGTGATGGGATCGTCTGCAAAGGATGATTACCGAAAGCGGCACTGAACTATAAAGTCATTGGTAGAAGATACGTGGGTCGTCCGAAGACGAGATGGGTGCCGGAACAGGTTTATATAACCCAGTCCTTGAAGAGAAGAAGAAGAACTTCAAATATTTAATTTAAATGAAAGAATAAAAGAAACCAGAATTAAATGGAACTAACATTTCGAAAGGATGAGTAAAATACATTACCTTAAAAGCAACACTATATAAAACATAGGTCAGTCTAGAAAATGATGGGAACCGTACCTCGCATCAGTGCCACGACGACGGCGATTAATGTTACCCGATACAAATTTTGTTATCTCGTTTTAAAAATTGTCCAAGATTCAGGCACTTAACTGTACACCGTTAGGCTCTGTTTTGCTCGGAGCGTCTGTTGCGATCATCGCTCAGCGATCATCACTGAGAGATAGTCGCTCAGCGATCATCGCTACCCTGGGCTGTTTTCCTCGAAGTGACTGAACGCTAGCGTCTTTTTGTCAGCTGGGTGAGTTCTGGGGTTTTGTCAGTTGGGTGAGGTTGGTTGGTGTCAAGTGTTGCGATGAGTTGTAGGAAAAGAAAATGCATACTGAAGTGGCTAATAGTGGAAGAAATGGAAGACGACGGTATTATTGAAACTTTAATAAAACCAAGACAAGTGATACATCCCGTATTTAGTAACAGAACTGTTGAAGGATACTTTAAAAACTTGATCATGAACCATTTACGCAAGGACGAAAATAAGTTCTTAGAGTTTTTTAGACTGTCTATGGCCCACAGCATATGGCCAACATCTACAGTAAGTGGTACACAACGCAATAATCGCTCGCGACTGCGTCTCCAACTGGTCCTGGAGCGGTCAGGTCTGCGTTTGACGCTGGAGACGCTAGCGCCTCTAGCGACAGACGCTTGGAGGAAAACGGAACTATGAGAACCTGGTTAGAGCAGTAGATGGCGATGATCGCTCAGCGATGATCGCAACAGCCGCTCCGAGCAAAACTAAGCTTTAGGCTTACTTCATTTGAGTTATACTTAGTCGCTCTACGTGAGAAGAAAAGCGCTTTGATGTTGTCGCGTTTAACTATATATTTATTTTCGTGGGAAGATTACACCGTAAGGGTCGGCATGGAGTACCGGCAGAGTCGGGTTTATTATGACACTACGTTTCGAGTCAATTGCAACAGTACACATCTAGCTACAAGGCTGGGGAGTGGGGAGAGGAATTCCGTAAGCCTGTCTCTGTATTCATAAAAGCAGGAAACTCGTTTCTCTATAGCAAAACGCTGCCGTTGCGCCGTTTCGTTTGTATACGAGTGCAATGTAATGAAAAAGCTAATACACGTCTTGTGTAGTCAGCAGACCATTACATGTGATGCGATTTTCAGACTGTTTCGAATCCCACTTTAATTTAACCCCCCTCTGTCATACTGTCTTGTCTGTTGTCGGAAAGTCGTCTCGGTACAGCTGCACTACAAATAATAAGAAAGTACTTCTCGATGCAAGAAGTAAGAACGGCTTCTATGAATTCTCGTCTTCTGATCATTCATTTTTTTCCTAACGAGCGTAATAAGCATACGCCTCACACGTAGTCCAAACCTTTCAGCAGTCACGGTTCTCTGTAGGTACCTTATTTGTTTCGTACGTTATGACTGAATCCTTCCGGTAGCCAATACATTTGCCTGTACTGTAGTCTAAGCTGTTTGTTTTTGGTAATTATGTGTTTTCGCCAGGTAAGGCGGCGGTCCAGATATATACCAAGGTATTTTACATCTTCCTTTAGCGGTAGTTGGCAGTTATCGAGTGTTACCGGCGGGCAACTGTCACGTCTCATAGTGAAGGTAACGTGTGATGATTTAGTTCCGTTCGCCTTTATCCGCCACTTCTTTAACCATTGATGGATTTCATTAAGGTTGATCTGTAGGTTACGTGAGGCGCAGGCAGCATCTGCGTGCGAGGCCAGGATCGCCGTGTCGTCGGCGAAAGTTGCTGTCATAACTTGATTTGAAGTTCGAAGGTCTGCGGTATATATTAGGTAGAGCATAGGACCCAGTATACTTCCTTGTGGGACTCCAGAGTTGACTTGATGAAAGCTTGTAAATTCATCTTGATGTTTGACAAGAAGTATCTGTCTTGGAGGTATGATCTGAGGACAAGATAGTAATCGTGTGGAAGGAGTTTCTTCAATTTGTATAATAGGCCGGTGTACCAAACCTTGTCAAAGGCCTGGCTTATGTCCAGGAAGGCTGCAGAGCAATATCGTTTACAACGATTCCAGAATGTGGTGCTCCGAGCTATGGTCAACGCTCCTTGGTACGTACCGAATAACGTCATCGAGAACGACCTCCAAGTGACTTCTGTACGTCATGACATCAAACGATTCTTCGTTAACTACAGTAAGAGACTAGCAGCGCACCCCAACGAACTAGCTCAAAAGCTCATGGAAGACGCAGGCACCAACACAAGAAGACTCAAACGCCACAAACAAGTGGACATTCCGGCTAGATTTAGGCTATGTAATATTAGTGCTTAAGGAGGAGTGATCAATGACATATACATGTCATACATATTGTCACCAATTTTGCCAAATGTTTATTTTGTAAACAGATTGCAAAAATAAAAAATAATAAAAAAAATTATTGATTCCAAGTCGGTGTAAAAATCAATGGAGTTCATACGTTCTCAAATACTTATAAGTTGGAAAACACCTGCAAAGATTAAAAGCTATATGTTACCGTTAAAAGTCAGGAATCCCTTATTGCGTAAAATGACTAGGTATTTCATGAATTACCTGACAATGTTAGGTAAAGTGTACAAAATTATTGCATTCTACAATTTAACTAGTTATTTTATAGAATAACGAATGTCCTATCGTTAAAGTTTTAAATGGGAATTTCTGTCATGACAATGGGTGTCATTTCCAAGTTTTAAATGGGTTTTTACATGACACTTTTAATAAAATCAGGTATTCAAGAAATATTCTAGACGTTCTTAAATATATTTAAGTACAGTAGGCATTTCATAAAAAGTTTTTACACTTAATATAAATGATGAATTTACAATATAATTTAAAAAAATTCTGTTTAAAATTAGTGTTCCAATAGCTATTCAGGAAGTTGTTTGTATTTATTGGGTTTATTGTAGTTATTGTAATATTGATATAAATATTGATTATATCTGGATGTTTTTTGTTTTGGATTAAGTTTTTGTAATATTTCTTAATCAGCGTAAAAGTTGTTTACCTGCAGGCCTAATTAAAATTACGCATATAAAATATAAACGTTTAACGAATTTATTATTATTATTATTATTAAAAATATATTATGATATTGGCGAATCCAAGCACTATTCCGGATGTTTTCAAGATTTAATAAGATTCATAGTATTTAAAAAAAATTTTTTTTTAAATAGTTATATTTAAAGGATTTTTATAAATTTAAAAGAACATTTATAAATTAGTGAATCGCTAGTAAAATATTATAAATCATTTATTTTACGTTTGATGTGATTTGTGTTGGATAAACAGTAATTTTTATATAATCCTAAGTTGTAACACTTAAATTCAGTTAAATAAACACGAACTATTACATTATACTGTGTAATATTTAATTACTGTTCAACTAATCTAGTCGTAATATTAAATTTATTTTTAAAGACTTTAACTGCATACTATCAGTTAATTTATAAAACAACTTGTTATTTCATGGAATAACTAGGTAAAGTTTGAAACATTATATTTATTTGACACTTTACCTAACATTGCCAGGTAATTCATGAAATTCCTAGTTATTTCACGAAATAACTGAATTATTACACTTTAACGGTAATATATACATCATATAACACTATAACACATATAACGCTACAGAAAAACGTTGAAGATCGACTGGAACGAATAGGTTACTAGAATAATGAGGATTTTTGGAGAGTTAAGGAGAACAGATGTTTCTAAAATCATTTCAAAACGAGAACAGTCAACTAATTACGCACGCCTGGACAGTAATTACAAAGAAATGTTCGGCTGGAATATACGGCTGAATATCATTTGAAGACATACATTGCGACTCATAATGTGCTTTGAAGAGGAAATCTGAGGATCGTGTTGAGACTGGTGAGATATTTGGACGGAAATCACTGGAACGTCGTTTTTATTATCAGTATTGTCCGAGAAAGATAAATTCACAAATTCTGGGAAACTGTAACTATAAAATGTTATACTTAGTAAATTTCTAAATTAATAAATTACCTTAAATCCGTCGTGTGACTTCGTTTTTTATTTAAGTTGACGCGTTTCGGAACATATGTTCCATCATCAGATTAATTCACTCAGTTGAGGTCGTTAAATGTTAAAATCACAGTACTTTGTAATTACACACGGACGCGCACCCATACGGACGTGTGTGAGTACAAAGTAATGTGACTTTAACATTTAACGACCTCAACTGAGTGAATTCATCTGAAGATGGAACATATTTTCCGAAACGCGTCATTTTAAATATAAAACAAAGTCACATGATGGATCTAAGGTAATTTATTAATTTATAAATAACGAAGTGACTTGAATACCAATAACAATATGTAGGTCAAACTTACTGAATTGTTTTTTGTTTTTTTTTTGGTCTTTGTTAAGGACACTAACAAGTCATTAAGGGCCCTGATAATGACTTCTGTTTCTTGACTCATCCGAATAGAACAGGGATTCCAAATTAATCTCGCCACAAATGAGTCAACTTGGGTCTTTCAAGTTCAAAACACTTCGTTTACGAATATGTTAAAAAGTGTCGGCGAATAGAGGAAACAGAGAACGTACTTGATATAATTAACACAGAAAAATTAACACTCGCGGAGAACTTGAACGTAATGCAGTAAGCCTGAAAGATGTATAATGAATATTCATTAGCAAACTGACATCTGTTTTGAGAGTCAGACGGGTGTGCTGAAAGCTCAGTTGGCCGTCACTCGCTTGCTCACGTAAAGTTCTTACGGAACCACTCAGTATCTGCCTGAATATTGAAGCCAATATGATAACTTATAAAAAAACTTGAAAAAATGAATGTGTGGCAACCCGAGCAATACAGAAATAATTAATACGGCGTCATATCTTCTTCTTCTTCTGATAGTTCCTATCCGTTTCGGATGTTGGATATCATACAGACTAATTTAACTTTCTGTACTGCTGTACGGAATAAGTCAGTTGTACTAATGCCAAACCAGGTCCTTAAATTTCTCCCCCATGGTATTCTGTAGGTCGCCCAACTCCTCTCTTTCCAAGTACTTTTCCCTGTAGTATGGACTGCAATAAGTAAAATCTCTTTTCATATCTCATGAGACGTCCCAGATACTGAAGCTTTCTTATCTTCACTGGGTTAATAACTTCTCTTTCTTTCTTCATCTTTCTATGAATTCAACATTAGTTACGTGATGTCCATGAAATGCTCAGTATTCTACGCTAAAGCCACCTTTCGAAAGATTCCAATTTTTTAGTTGTGATTTCAGCCAAAGTCCAAGATTCTACACCGTGAAAGAGGACCGAGAATACATAGCAGAGTAAAAGTCTCATCTTTGTGTTTATTGTTAAATCGTGATTTTTGAATAGACTGCTCATTCTAGTCTACACCGCTCTTGCCTTTTCAATTCTGGTCTTTATTTCTTGAGAGTGGTCCCATTGTTCATTGACTATAGTACCAAGATATGTAAATTTGCTTACATGTTTAACTGACCTTTGGTTTACGTATATTAAGAGTGCAGTTTGTGAACTTGTTCTTAGATACAATAATTAGCTTCGTTTTATTAACATTTATGTCTAGACCATATCTTCGGCTGCTTTCTGTCACTCTATTCATTAGTTGTTGCAGCTCCTCTAAGCTATATGCGAATATGACGGCACCATCCGCATAACGTATGTTATTTATTCTTTCACCGTTCAGAGAGATTCCCACATCACATTCATCTAAAGCTTCTCTAAAAATACCTTCCGAGTAGATGTTGAATAAAAGCGGAGATAGGCTACATCCTTGTCTTATTCCACGCAGAATCTGTATCTCTTCAGTTTTCTCTTTATCTACTCTAACCACTGCTGATTGGTTCCAATACATTGTAGCTATTATCCTTAGATCTTTTTCATCTACTCCAATATTTTTCAGGATATCCACCATTTTCTGATGTTGGACTCGGTCAAAGGCTTTCTGGTAATCGGTCAAACATGCAAAAACATCACAGTTTACATCTCTACATTGTTGGAATAGCACCTCATTACTGAATAGAGCCTCTCGTGTACTTACTGCATCCTCTGAAACCAATCTGTGTGGCTGATACTTGGTCTTCACATATTTTGTATATTCTCTTGTGGATGATCTTGAGGAAGAGTTTGAGAAGGTGACTCATTAAGCTAATAGTTCTATAGTCATCACATTTTTTTCCTCCTGGCCTATATAATTATTGCGCGCGCGCGTGTGACAGAGAGAGAGAGAGAGAGAGAGAGAGAGAGAGAGAGAGAGAGAGAGAGAGAGAGAGAGAGAGAGAGAGAGAGAGAGAGAGAGAGAGAGAGACAATAATAACTACTGACACATACATTTTTACTCTTATATTATTAAGATATATGAATAAGTACTGTATTCACACGTATTAATAAAATATACAATACATCATATATAAACCATACATAATGCACATTTATACTCATTATAGGTCAATATGTATTAATAATTTATCCTTAAATAAATAGTGACCGTGAATCACTATATGATGAAAGTTTAAGCGAGACTCCGTCAATAAGTAGACACAATTATTAAACCATTTATGTCGACGTTTCGACAATTTTTTATGACGACAGTAAAACTGTCGAAACGTCGACATAAATGGTTTAAAAATTGTGTCCATTTATTGACTTATCCTCGATTAATCTTTCGTCATAGCCTGTATCGATTATTTCTGTACTTCATTAACTGTCTGCAGGTCCTGACTATGACAACAAAATTGCTGAGACGTCGATAAAAACGGTTTAAAAACTGTCTGCTTAGTGACCAATTCTCGCAAAATCTATCACCATATATTGATTATTTTGGCACTGCATTACCTGTGCACCTGTGTCCTGATGCTAACAATATTTGTCGAAACGGTGACATTAATGTTTTAAAATTGAGCGTAGTAAACAATAATGTCTCACTACATCATCCGTCACTGGAAAATAAATTTGGTCCACCTGTAAAACCGTTCAATACTGCATTTAAGGTCGCGCCACTTTAAATGGATTAGCAAATCGATTATTTGCGCCTGAACGCCACTGCTGCATTATGCAGGGTAATCATACAGAATGTACGTGGACAATATAAAACTATATTAAATTTGCGAAGACACTCAGACAGCTACTGGCCGAGGTTCAAGCGAAACTCAGTAAACTGGTTGTCGCGTACATTATGAGAAGATATTAAAAAGTAATTTCACGCTCAGGTCACGGTTAATCCTACTACAGTTTATAAATGAGGATCAGATGCAAGCTGGATTCCATTATCTGCAAGCGTTGCACTCGCCCGGTTTAAACAGATCCGTATAACGTAATTTGTGTCAACAGCATCTATCTGCCCGCCAGCATATATGATTGATCGATCGCAAAAAACTCATTATCTTTGGTAAGCTAAGGTATCCACACATTCATCCCACTATGCAGCTGACAATAAATTTACAAGTAATATTACCTGAGCCATCATTGTTTCAGCATTTTTGTTCTTTCTACCCAGTACGTATTGCTACGACAGCACAGAACAATCTACGCGTTTATCGAATGCGCCAGAAAGATCTCGACGTAAGCGTGTGGTGTACGTGCTACTAAACGCATGTTGCGAGAATTTTCTCGACTGTGCCAGCCTTCGCTCGGGCGCTCGGACTGTGTCAAGGCCGCAGCAATTACGTAGTTCGCGAGAGATAAGACGCAGTTTGGAAGCTTCTGGTGTGTGAGCGTAACTATAAATACATCGCGTCGCGGCCTTAGTTTTGAGTTCAATGCGAGATTTTTGACTGTGCGGTTCGAGAGTATTAGTGCGATATATTTACAGAGCGGTTCGGGTTATTACGGTGTACGTTCAAGTAGTTATTAGTGAAGTGTTGCGTTTTATATTCGGACGGTATAATTGTAATACAGTTGAGTTTTAATATTAGTGGACATTTTATTGCGTATGAACAATTTCATTTGATTTGTTGTAGACACTGTGTTGTTAATTACGAACTGTTTTACTATAACAATTAAAGGTGTGATTAGTGACTTAATTGGTGTCTTGTACTTATTTTGTTTCCACTGTACCTACGACGATCGAGTAGACCGTCGTAACAGTATATTGCATGCATCTGTCGTGTAACTAGGAGCTGCTTCCGGGAGGTAGATGAGAATACTTTTTTGAACAGATTACAAATTCAGGATTCTTCCCATATAATTTTTAACCGACTTCAAAAAAAGGAGGTTCTATATTCGACGCGTATGTATGTATGGATGTATGTTTGTCCAACGATTTCTCAAAAACTACTGTACGGATTTTGATGAAACCTGGTTTCTTTCACTTGGCATTGTTTAACTTAGATCACAAACAAGAATTTTTCAAATTAGTAAATTGGATATTGGTTACTGGTAATTTTTATTATTTTATATTCATAAAATTATTACTTTACTATTAGCAACAATACGTTTAATTTTAGGCTACTAAGAATACTAACTCGATTTTTTTTCACATTTGACATCTGAGATTACATCTTAGTCAATTCTCCAACGTATATTCTCTAAATCCATCGTTAATTCTTTCCAAGTTTCGTAATCTTAACATTTCTTGATGCGCTCGAAGATCACGTGGATACTTTAAGAGTTTGTTTGGATCTAGCTCATTAATTTATCTAAAGACTTCATTCTGCTTAATGCCACATAGGCTTGTCCCTTTGGAAATAATTTTTTACCCAGACTGACTACTGCAATTTCCACGGTCGTCCCCTGTACTTAATTTTTAGATAATTTTTAAATTATGGAAACACTTTCAAATATCCCGATTCCTCGGCTATTGCTTTAGTAATATAACAACTGTAGAGAACACAATCATACAGTAAACACTAAAAACTCGGAATATTTGGAACTGAATCACAGTTCCTTTTTATTCTGAAACCCTGCCTGGATTTTCACATTTTTTTTTTGTATAAATACATATTAAAAATTCTTTGAATACCAAAGTGTTTGAGTAAACCAACATGAACTACAAGGGCTGAATAAATGTGGAAAAGCACTGATTGCAAAATATTCTATCCTGATTGACTGTTATTCAAATTAAAAGTATTAAATTTCATGTCATTAGGAATCACTTCATTTTGTAAATTTGTATACTTAACAAATCTTGTGAAAACAAGTCTTCGTGAAGATATTTTGAAAAATCTGATTTTAGTACCCTTCGCACTTTAATCTCAGGACGTTGTCCCAAGAGTGCTTTAAGCAACTTACATCCATAAAATCCAGCAGTAAAAATCTTTTCAAATCTTTTTTCGAATTAAATTCAAGAAACTGCTGGTTAACCCGTGCAAATACGACGGTTCAAAGCACAGGGATATTAGACTAAAAGAGTCCCTGACATAGACAAACCCTGTAGACCAGTGGTTTCCAAGTGGGGTCCGCGGACACTTTTAAGAAAAAATAGAATATACCGTAATTTTCTCCGATTTTTTATAGTCTAAAATCTAAATTTTAGAATCTTAAAATAATTAGTAAAAGATTTCAGTATTTTTTTTTTGTTTAAAACTAATTATAATTGTAAAAGTAATTTCAAACTAATGGCTTTAATAATGTCTTTAAATTATGTCGTGTAGCAGACCTATTTGTCTGCCGAACTGACTAGAGCGCCGCATCAACGCAGAACTGATCGCGATGTTTTAGTCCACGTCTAAGCAAAACGTTTTCCGTGTAGCTGGTTTTACCCCTAAGTAGCTGCATTTCGACACACGTGTGGCTGGAAAGACAGAGACGAGGTTGACAAAGTTAACAAATAAACTTCATGTCGAGATTGACTTAACATTGAATTATCAGACAATAAACCTAATATTGCAGAGGTAACTGTTCAAAAGCAGCTTCTTTGTTCACATTAAACTACGTTTGATATCGTTAACATTATAATTTTGCAAGTTAAGAGAATTTTCATTTTAATACATTTTAATTAAAACTGTATAGTGAGACAAACAGATAATGAGTTTGTAATGTTTGTTTTATTTCATAACTCAGACGGGGTCCGTGAGATTTTTAATTTTTTTTTTTGGGGGGGGGGTTCCACGGACAGAAAAGTTTGGGAACCACTGCTGTAGAGAGAAATGTGTTTCGGTGAAAAAGGTAAAGGTAGAGATTCACAGACCGCGTTTACTGGCGCCTCCTTAAATGTTTTTTAAGGTTGCGAATACGTAATTTGTCAAATGTTTAGAGATTTCCATTATTAAGAAATCTCAACACTATTAATCTACAAGTACTCCAATTTCTTTTATTTCTACAATTGTTTATAAGCCTCATTGAAACACAACAATTGGTTTAGAAATAGGCCTACCTTCAGTGATTGTGTTTTTTGCTTATTATTTATTAACCACGGGGGGGGGGGTGCTGACAACCTGATCCCCTCCCCGAGTCACGCCATTACGTTCGGCGAAAACAAATAATTTGTATTTTTCTTTCGCCTTCTTTCTATTCGATCACGTGATTTGCTCACTCGCCTTTGTAGGCCTAAACGCGTTTTAAGGCATGTGTCACAGCTTCAGTACATACCCGCTTGCCGTTTCGTTAAAAGTTAAAGTTCAAAAATGACACGCATAGTCGTAGTTTTAAAATGTCAATGTCACACTGGACAATTGGCCATCCAACGTTGAAGCTAGTCTTATCCCCCCCTCCCACCAGGAACAAATCCTAATTACGACACTGTGTTTAATATACATTACTATTTTTTTACGAAGGGTATTACATGGGAATTACATGGCCACAGGACGGGAGGCTAGAGAAGGAGAGTACATCCAAATTGGCATCTATTCCTTCGAAAAAATCAACAACTTTGTTTATTTAGGATGCCAAATTAACGCTGATGGGGAAACAACAGAGGAAATAAAGCGAAGAATCACCTCAGCTAATAGGTGCTTCTTTGGTCTCAGATCCCTGTTCCAAAGCAGAATAATTGCCAGGAGCATCAAGCTGCTTTTGTATAAAACACCGATCCGCCCGGTTCTCACCTATGGTTCTGAGACCTGGACCATTTCTAGAAAGTCTGAGTCAAGCCTTTTGGTTCATGAACGCAAAATCCTCCGTAATATACTTGGTCCAATATGTGTGGGAGGTGAATGGAGGAAAAGAACCAACCAAGAACTGAACACACTTCTGAATGAACCAGATATTGTGAAAATTATAAAGCTTGGTAGACTCAGGTGGGCTGGACACGTGATCAGAATGGGGGAGAATGAAATACCAAGAAACGCACTCACAGAACAGATCTATGGCACCAGGAGAGTTGGTAGACCCAAACTACGTTGGGAAGAGGGTGTGAGCTATGATGCGCGCCACATCCTTGGGACCCGGAACTGGAGAGCAGCTGCACTTGACCGGGACAACTGGCGGAGGCTGTTAAAGGAGGCCTTGACTCAGTAATGGGTTGTTGCGCCGCTGATGATGATGACTACTCAGTATGTCTTTGTCTGTGTTCAATTTATTGAAAAATATTTTCAATAATGTTTATACTTTAATTCGACACCCTTAAATTCTTAAATGCAGTGCAAAACTCACTACACAAATAGCAACGACCTTTTCAAATACTTCGCAGTTTAAAATGCTAATTTTTGAAGACTTTCTCATGGAATACGATGCCACTGTCAATTTCTGATGTTTACTTTGTGAAAACAATGTGAGGCATTAAACCGAAAACAACGTTTTAGCACGATAGAGTTATTGTAATATCTAAAACTAAATCAGGTGACAACTGTTTTGATCGGCACGTAATGGTAGTATAACACAAACAGCACATACGAACAGTCAACAGTCTGTTACCTTCCTACGCGGTCGTGGTGTGGCAATTTAAGCTGCGGTTAAAACAGCGTTTCTTTCCCGACCGTTTGCGTGCGGCTGGGAAACGCATTGGATTTAACACACAGGAGACAATGAAACTGGTCACACGGACGTGGAAAAAACGCACGGATCCTTAACTCTGCTGCGCTTTCAAGGTCCCCCGGATCGAAACGCAACCTGCTGCGTTTTTAACACGCACGAGGGTGGTCACACGGACTGTTCAAAGATGCCGCTAAAATAGCATTTGTTTATTTACTTGTTACTATGGTAATTAGTTCTGATCTCCATGGTGTTGTTGACACCTTTATAAAAAATACGTAATGTAAAAAATTTTCTTAATAAAGATTTATTTACTACTGATACCCAATGTTTCCTTTAAACTGAACATGGACGTTTCTGTGCAGTTGCGTTTTAACATTTATATTGCAACGTAACAAATAGAAGGCATAGTAAATTAGAACAAAATAATATCAGAGTCTTTTATCTGGAGTTAGGTATTTATTTAAAAACAACTTTAATATGGTCTGTGATTTGACCATAAATGATTTATTCTTAAATTTAAATAGTGTCTGTAAAATGGTTTGCATATTTCTCTTTCTTATAGTCTTTTTTTTTATTTGTTCGACGAATTCCCTTGACGAACCGTTGAACTGCTCCGCTGCCGCACTCGTCGCCTGCTGGATTAGCTGCAATGATGACACGTAGAACTCTAGCGACACACGCACGCATGCCGTTTATTACCGATATTGTTTATCTCATTTATCTCAGGGCCCGATAATGGGTTTAACTATTATTAATTCAATTTCGGTGTGTTTTACGTACACCTTCCGGTATCTTGACGTGTCCTCGCGTTCACCCAGATGTATTTCGGCAAATACACTGATTTCTATACGAAAAAATCTTGACTATCGCGAGATAGCACTATTTAATTTATAATTAAATTATTTTGAGTTCTAATACCGAATCGATCCAGCAAACGGGGAACTCGCTGCTAAGACCAAGTACTCTCGTAACCCTTATGAAGAACGTATACTGATACGACAAACTCGCACAGAGACATCGTCTGTTAAGGCCAAGCTGTTCGGTAGAACTCAGCTAAACTTCTTCCGCAAAACACAAAACTGAATGAAAATTGGAGCTTCTGATTGGTTAAAACCCTTAGCACGTGATAGATGCGTTAGATAGATAGACATATATCCTGCTCAATTTTGCTGAAGACTGCAAAAGCATGTACAGATTTTATCTAAAAGTTTTATGACTTTCAGAAGATAAGGATTCTTTAGAAAAGTGAATTCTGTTAAAAAATACATATTAAAATAATATGTTTTGAGTATCTGACATATGACTAAATTCGCACTTGACATGACAGAAAATAAAATGGGCATTTTGACATACAACAGTTAATTACCCATTTCTTATTTCAAAACTTACAGCTATTTTACAAAATTTTAACAAAATCAATTTTCAACATCCTATAACGTCATAAATTGTACAAAAGCATGTAGTCATAGCTACAAAGACCCTTTTCTGCGATGTTCCATTGCAGGAATATCCCCTCCTCTGTTTACATGTCCACAATTTTGTTTTCTTTTCATAACATAAAATAATATCACCTCCATTTTATAACAAAATAATAAAATTCAAAACAAGCTTCCCTTGCGACCAACTCCTTTCCTACTTGGTTGGTCGGTATGGCAATTCGCCCACAGCCCTAAATTCTTGAAACGGTTTGGCAAAATTACGTCCACGCGTTTGAGGCGCTGCCCCGTCTTCGAATAAGTTGCATACGTCACTAACTGCCTTTAAACTGTCTTAAAGTCCACATTTATCTCCCCGCAATACAGTAGAACCTCCATTAACCGAAACACTTTTAACCGAAATACCGTTTAACCAAAACGACCGTCCAAAAAAAAAAATTATATATTCCAGATTTTTACAATTAAAATTTGTTTTCCGAATAGAACACGAAAATTGATGCAATAAACATTGTGGCAGCGGATTTTGGTGTTGGTGTTCCTACTGTTTCTGATTGGGTCAAGATGAAAAATAAGTTTGAAGAGCATGCTTCGAAGATGCCAAACAAGAACACAATGGAGACGTGGCACAAAACAAGAAAGTAAATGAGGCTGTGTTTTTACGGTTCACGCAACAAAGGGACGACGAAGATGATGACATAGCAGAGAGCATCAGCCATGACACTGCTGAGATCTTCAATGCCTTAGAGTTTTTATTTTGCGTTAGGGCATTAAATTAGGCTGTATAAAATACTCGTTTTTCTCATGGAGTTTTACTTATATTTTCAGATAGCTTTACGGTTCGTTGAACGAGACCTGAAGAGTCAAAACCCTATGACGTTCTGGCGTAATGAAGCGATGGCGAGATATTGCTACAAGAAAGCGATGTGAAAAGAAAAAGCAAGGGAAAATAGAAAATTAAAAAAAAAATTATAAAACTAGTGTTAAACAATTATTTTATGTAAATAAACAACTTTTATTACAATGTTTTGATAATATTGTATAATCGCCATCAGTTATTTTATCTCAGACTTTAAAAAATGACATCTTAATAATTAATATCCGAAATTTTGGTTATCCGAAACCGCCCCCTTTGTTTCGGTTAACAGAGGTTCTACTGTATACTTATAGCAGTCCTGCGCAGTGTAGGCCTATTGTATTTAACGTCCAACTGATTATCGAGTATGACCCTATTGCCTCAGCTGATATGGAAATAATATAAGAGTGTCTAATTACAGCACACAAAATAAATACAATATACGAAAGAAACAGTTTCATCCAATTTCTGAGACAGATATCGATTACAGGAGTACGTCAGCTGGCAGACATTTTGTATGCATCCGGATGTGAGGTTTGAAGCAGCCCGAGGCCAAACAATGGCGCGCGTCGCCTACAACAGAAAGCGCGTAAAGCACTTGACAGGATATGTAGCGTGTACCTCCTCCCATCCCTTACCCACTGTACGACTGTGTAACGCTTTTTGTCTTCTACCCTTACAATCGACATGAAATTATTCCGTCCTAATAATAGACCAAGCGACATACATAAAACTTCACACAAGCCGTAAAAAACGAAATCAAATCAATCCAAACTACAAAAATAATCAGGCATTTTTTAAAAATTAAAACACCTAATATGAAAATGGTGTCGGCTCTTACAAGTTATAGTTTACATTACAAAAGAAACTGAAAATTAATTCTTAAACAAATTATTCTCGATCAATAAAGTATTGTTACGATGGTCTCCTTCCTTCCATCGTCGTATGGTACAGTGGAAAACAAAATACAAGACACCAATGAAAATAATCACTAATAACCAGCTTTAATTATAACAATTAATAAATTGTAATCAACAAGATAGTCCCTTACAAGTACAAGAGATTCAAGTAAAAAAAACTGTCCACACGCAATAATAATGTCAACTATAAATAATTCTGCACTAACTATAACACAACAACATTTCGCTACAAACACTCGATCCGCGCTAAAGAAATCGCTCAACACCACTGAACTGACAAGCCGGCTGTTATGGGTTTTATAGGTAGCACACGCCTTCTATAAATCTTCCATCCTCAACGTGCAAACCACTTAATGCGTATTCAAGTGTTCTGTAGAGTATTCTGGAACGTATTTGTACACAGCCTTGCCTGAGGCAACACCTGCCACACTAGGCGGGGGACAGATCGAGGACGATCTCGGCTAGTCTAGGTGGTTCCATTCGTTTCAGTAGATTAAGCAGTTACATTCCAGTTTCTCTTAAAACAGAAGTAAGTCCATTAACATTTAATTATTCACCATTACTGTATTACCGCAGTGATTCGGGATTATCCTGAAAACAAAATTATGCCCAAGCTTTCGTACCATACCATACCATCACATCATTCCAATCTTGAGAGTCGGACTTAGGACTTTACTGCAAAATAGTTTGTGCATCTTATTAAGTAGCCTACTGTTCTTGCTTGTTGAATTCTTTATCTGATCTCCTCTGTGTAGACAACTCCTCCCAAACACTTTCAATTTTTCTATATACTCGGGAGCACATATAAAGGCGAAAAGTGAAAGCGCATTGCGTAGGAGAGAGAGGGAGAGAGAGAGAGAGAGAGAGAGAGAGAGAGAGAGAGAGAGAGAGAGAGAGAGAGAGAGAGAGAGAGTGTGTGTAACTCTGCGACAGCCAGTAAGCGAAACGATTGACTGCCTCTTATTGGCTGATACATCACGTGATACTATGCTCTTGCCTCTGCGCAGCTGGCAGCTCTCGCCTTCCTTTGTGCTCCGCACTCTTCTCCATTAACATGGAAATTTCCTTGGTACTAGATTTTTTTTAATACTCGATATCAATCCGTTTTCTTCACTTGTAGCCACAACCTTATCAAACACCAGAACGTGTTATTTACAATACGCAGTACTTTTCTCTTCCGTTATATAATCCTTTTTATTATAGCTAGTGATCTTTTTTAAGCTCAGACAGGGAAACAACCGCGTTTTCGACATTGTGAAGAATTTTTTTTAAAGGTGGGAGCTCCATCAAGTCCGTTACAGAGAGATTTTACTGTACATTGAGTAAGTAGGCCTAAATAGTTAGAAGAAAGACTTGATATCCATACGCGTACCACAAGAGTTCTCACCGCGAAGTCCGAATACACAGCAGTAGAGCACGCTTCTATAAATGATACATTACAAGTGTCATGAGGATCTTACAAAATCAATGATAATGTAAGAGTTACAGTACTTACTGATTGTACAGCGCCATCTCTACCCAGTCAGACGTCGTGCTAACGGGACCTGAAAACAGAATACTTTGTATTACAGTGTGCTGCAAATCACACCAAGAGAACAAAAGGCTTATCCATTCTCATATCGACTCTAATCTCTAATCAGTTCGCTTTCATACCCAACAAATGAGATGGTCAGTATCATTACTTCAGTTTTCACTCACAGTTAAATTCTTGTTTCCACTGAGAAAAGTTTTCTGTTACGACAAAGTCTTGTCGGCGCAAATCACAGAGAAAGCACTTGAACGTTCTCAAACCTAAAACACGTAGCCAATATAAAACGTGTCTTAGGTTCAATTACTTGGGTGGCTGAGACGAAATATAGAATTTAAATAATTACCTTAAAATGATATAAATCACATATAAAACTATCATTTATATTTATTACATAAAAAGAAAAGTTTACTTGTAACACTTTAATAAAAATAATTTTTCAGTGAATGGTTTGTGAGGATGGGTCAAAAATATGACACAAATTTTAACTTATTTGTGTCGACGTTTCGACAATGTTTATTGTCATCATCACGACAATTGTTGCTGACGCCTATTTGTGTTATATTTCTGACCGATCCTCACAAACCCTTCACTGAAAAATTCATTGATTGACGGTCACTACAAATCTAAGGATTTAATAAAAATGTTTACTTTAGTTCAAGAAATTTATTGTGACAAACAAAAAAACAACTGAAAAAACGTTATTTTGAACATCTAAACGCATACAAAAAACCAGAAATATATAAATCTAATTTGGCCACACACGCAATAAACATTGGACATGAATTACCAGACATAACCAACACGACACTTATAAAACACATACCACACAAAGGCACCATAATGAACATTTGGGAAAATTTACAAATATACAAACACGAAACAGAAAACAAACTAATACCTGAACAAAAACAAATCAATACAAAACATAACACAATTTTCAAAGCACTCAACATCGAAAATACACAAAATGCTAATATATATACACCACAATCACACACAATAATACCAGTATAAAATACCAAAAACCAACAGGAAACCATAACAACCAACTAAAACACAAATACTCCACAAGATTCAAAATTAAGAAGTCTGAGGATAGGAACAATAAGTTTCACAAAACTTGTTTCAAATAAGGGAAAAAGTAGGGGGAAAATAAGGGTTCTGACCCACAAAGGAATGCCGCCTTTCTTAAAAAACGATAAAAAACAAGATCAAAGAGATGCCGCCGTTCCCGCGGTCCAAGATTTTTTCCCACGCTCTCCCCACCACCCTGGACCCGCAGTATCCGCGAATTTTCGCGAAAATAATTTTTTATATGCAGCCTTTCGCGAGCCTAAATCACTTTCACTTTCTAATTTCCGCGAATATAATTTTTTATATGCCGCCTTTCGCGAGCCTAGATCACTTTCACTTTCTACTGGACCACAGCATCCGCGACTTTTTCGCTGATCTGTGTCAAGATCCGCGACTTTTTCGCGTATCTGGACCACAGCATCCGCGAATATAATTTTTTATTTTTTTATATGCCGCCTTTCGCGAGCTTAGATCACTTTCACTTTCTATCACTTGATGCAATATTAAATATATGATCGGGGAGTACCAACCTTGCATGAGTTCAAATTTGTTATAATGTATATTAAATCTATATGATCAGGTTTACCAACCTATGGTGGGGGGGGGGGGTTCCGACTTGATGAATTATAGTGTATATATTAAATATATGATCAGGGTTACCAACCTTGCATGAGTTCAAATTTGTTGTGTGTTATAATGTATATTAAATCTATATGATCAGGTTTACCAACCTATGTATGGGTTCAAACTTGATATGTGTGTGTATTATAGTGTATATTAAAATATATGATCAGGGTTACCAATCCTGCATTATTGTGTGTGTGTATAGAACAGATCTGTCAACATTTTTCTTCGGTGGGAAATTCAAACTATATTATAGTAAATTGTTGACGACGACTTCGATATCAACTCTCTCTCCCCTCCTCTCTCTTTGTCTCTAGACACAGTTGTCATCAGTTTTACATAAGCGTCGTGCTACTTATGGATTATTGTAATTAGCGATACTAAAATGTAATCACCAGGAAATATATATTTATCACCTATCTCGTGGCGTCCTTTTTTGACACATGACAGTCATTGACTACGATTTAGAAATTAATATACTGCCAAGTCTGTGTGTGTGTGTGTGTGGTAAAGTGTTACGCATAAAAAAATCTCCTTGAAATAAGGTATTTTCAAAAGTTTTGTGTACACACACATTGTATAATAATTTTCGTAATTGTAAGATACAACCTGCAAATTATTAAAATGTCTCTCTCACACATTTCTGATTACTATACAAATAATTGGATGCATATTCGAAGGTTTATAACGAAATAAATTAAAATATACCATAATTTGTTTTAAATAATTAAATATATATATTTACAACACTGTACACAAACATAAAATATATAGTTTACAAACCGCTATAATACAATTATTCAAAAATATATATATATCACAAACATTGTTATATATAAAATATTAATAATAATATTGTTTTAAATGATTAAATATATATTTACAGCACTGTACACAAACTTAAAATATAGTTTACAAACCGTTATAATACAATTATTCAAAATACATTTTACATTGATTAAATATACATATATCACAAACATTGTTATATAAAATAAATATTAATAATAATTTTTGACATTGTAAGATTTTTAAATAATAATTTCACGGCTGTAGATACAGTTCACAAGGAAGTTTATCTGTAACATAACAATACAGTCGATATTAGAATCACTGATACGATAATATTCAATTATCACACACACACACTGTTAGTGGAAAGAATCAAATGCGTTAAGTAAGTAAACTTTTTCAAGTATATGTCACTAAGTCTATGATAATTTGTTGTTAACCAGTGGTTTGTCCTAACGTATTTGAGATTCGTAACGGATGTAGCAGGCGGTGTCAAAATCCAATGTCTACCAGCAAATCTCAGAACGTCCATGATTGACAGTTCCTTCACAATATATTTTCCGGTGTCGTCGAAAAAGCACTGGAAGTCGATTATAACCGCAGTGTTATCCATAATACTGTAAGACAAAGAAACCACACACATTACAAACTCTATATATGTATATATATATTATGTTTAAACATACAAATATCGTTGAGATATTAATATGTGAACTTACGTTTACAGACGTCTGGACTGAAGCACCGAGAGACATCAACTGACGAAAGAAACAAGTGTTGAGGAGGGTTACTATACATGGAGACGAATTTTTTTAGTAGGTGGGGAAGTGTCGTCGTCGTCGTTCTCCATGTTGATGCGTTGTCGTATTCGATAATGACCGTATGCAAGCGTATCATGACCATTGTCTAATATATAACGCTTATCATCATACGGTGACAACGCTTGCTTATTTACACGCATCGTGTACAGCGTATGATGATCGCTACGTAAACAAAGCGCACTGGTAGAAAACTGACAATGATCAGTGAGACACTTGCGATACATATCGTGTCGCAGACTCCTCTTAATTGCAACTCGAGGCACACCTTTACATACACGTTTTTGACACTCTTGGGTGGGATCTTCGTGGGCCACAAGGAACGAATAACATTTCGCACGGAGACCCACGAATTCTCTAATAGGACGACCACACGTTTCATCCTTGAACAGACCGACAACCTTTTTGTTCTTAAGGCTATAACAAGGATGAGACGTAGGGTAATCCGATGTGTCAAAAACGTGTAGGTCCTTCTTCATGTCTGCATACAAGTCTGATGTTTGAATGCTATACATCAGACTGTCTGTATCTGTCATTAATAATTTAACGTTGCAACCGTACTTGGCGACAGCATAACGATAATGAAAGTCGTACATTATCGTTTTGCTAACGTCAAGCACCGTGAAGCCGACATACACGGGACGGGAAAGAACAATGGATTTTTTACGGAGTGAGAGCCCCACCAGATCGTTCGTATAACGAATCATACGTTTTAGCCTAGGTGTGGAAACTAGTTTTTGAAGCCGTCGTTCATTCGAGACTAGTTCAAAGTCTATATGTTTCCGTACGTTCTCCAGCGACTTACCGTATACGGCGTTGTTCATCAGTTTGAAAAGGTCTTTTTCAAAGCTGTTGACGGCTGTTTGCCTCTTGCGGGTGTTGAAATCGATAAACGGTTTCAACCAAGCGCTTTGCTTAAAACACAACACCCTATGAGTCGCTTTCAGCTCTAAGCCAAGACTTAAATACAATTTCAAATTTCGATAATGGAGAACGTAATTTTGTTTGTCCTCCAAAGTTGTTAACAACTTCTCTACGGATGACCCTGATTCGTTATACGATGATCTGTATATACTCTCGTGTAAACGTTTGGAAAAGGGAGAAAGGATATTGGGTGTTACGCGCTGGCGGACAGGTGCAAGTGGGTAGTCGGAATGCAGGTCGTGTAAGGTATCGGGATAGTGTAGGTCGACTTCGAGGATGTACCCGATGTCGGAATCATCACTCACATTACGTACGTCCAAGGACTCGATTTCGTTACGATCGAGCCATCGGAAGTCTGCGTAAGGGAGCGGTTGCGACATGGCTGCACCGTATAAATTATTACAGTCTGTATACAGAATGAAGGAGGTCGGTTTCGATACATCGTACTGATCTGGAATCAGAGGATTGTTAGCGACTGCGTGACGGTTGGATATCATCGCGCAGCCTCCGCGGACCCCAGACTCAAGGAACAGATGCATATTTATCTCTGTTAACAGCTCTAATTCGACCCCTGTCATTTTTAGCATCGCGTTCCAAGCGAGTCCGGGAAGCGAGTAAAAATGACACGGGTCCAAGCAGTAATCGCGTAAGGCCATGTCTCGGAAACTTTCAAAGACATCGGCCAGCAGCATTACGTCTGTCAACAAATACAAATCGTGGTAATCGCCAAACGTACGCAGATTGAATGCACTCCACACGTTTTGTGCGTGCTCGTAATCTGCGTCCGAAATAGCCGATTCCAACAACCGGTTATCAAAGTGTTCACGAGCGGGTAGACTTGATTCGTTGAATCGATCAATGCTGTCAACGTACTCGTAAGGGTATACTCCCTTGCGTACGAGCAGATTGGTCTGTTCGTCGAAACCCCGTCTAAGCATTTCCTCTCTGAGCAAAGGAAATTGGCTCCCGGACGTGGACAGATTGGTAACGAGTGTGTCCAGAGAGCGATTAAGAAATTGAAAAGAGTCTACGAAACGCAAGGGACCCAGGGAGAACGACACGTAACGCTCACTGGATGTTGCAATGCAGGATACGTGTTGGTCCTTATATTTTCCTAAACCCAGCATTAAATGGTGACAGTCGTAGCCACGAAGGTTGTGAAAGAAGACGGGGATATGACGAGGCATCTTGTAGCTTAGATTACAGCTATTGTGGGCTGCTCCCAAGAATTTCCCCGTAAGATGACAATGATTGCGTACCTTGTCATCGTCAGTCAAAGGGCGCTCACACAAATGACAAACGGTGGCGTTAGTGAACGCAACATTGTCATCATCGGACATAATTATTTGCACGTTATGTCGTACTACCTTCATCATATCCTCGGCGTCTTTCATCAACCACGAGAAGAAAGTGTCTACAACGTTTTCAACTCGATAAACTTTAGCCTCTCTCCAGAGTCTGTGTGTATGATCCACGATAGCATAGGAGAAACCTGACGGAATATGCATCGCTTCGTATGATGTGGACGATACAGGAGGAGAAGTTATTTTCTGACGGGCACCGTTGCTATCAACTGAGTAGAATTCGCCTAACTCGTGCACTGTCGTCGGGACGTTGTTACCAGGTGAACACGATTGAAGCGGAGTGATGAGAGACTCGAAGTCGGCGTAGACGGTAAAGGGTACTTTAAGACAGTGCGCGTAATTTTTAAATGACATAAACTTCTCCTCCTCTGTGGGCATTTTGGTTTTCTGCTCGCCGTGAGGTGTGCAGTAGGGGAGATGATCGGACAGACCATGTTCTGTGGAGAAACGATGCAGGCAGTAGTCGCAGTAAAATGATTTATTGCTACATTTTGTAAGGGATGATAACAATCTATTAATGCTACTGATAAGACAGTAGTGTTTTCGGCTATTTGTATCGGACAGAAGTAAAAGATTAACATGATGTAATCTGTCCTTATTGGGGGTAATTCTTAACGGATAAACCTCATTTTTTGATTCGTTTCTGATATTGTCGTCTATATCATAGCCGAAAACGTTTATAGAAATATTGGGATTCTGTGTTTCAAATTTAGAAAGTGAATTTATAGAAACAGGGTACTCGATACCGGACATATTTATTGTGTTTTTGAATAAGAGGTATTTTGAAACACGGTCTTTATGCTTTTGTTGAGGGTGTATGTGAGCTAGTACGGACCATAGAAAACACATTTCATCTTGGGAGTTATTGATGTTGACTACTGCCTTGGTGAGTGCAAGTTTTCGCGGGGTTGGAAGGTAGGAGGATGCTGCTAGAGGTCGGTACCGTCCAACAACTAGTTCCAGCTTCAGTACAGCATCCACCGACCATCCGCTCCCGTCACGGGTAAAATTGGATATGCTATTCATGATTTTATCGTAGGATTCATCGAGTAGACAGTTCAACTCGTCGTTGTCGTCCGTGAGCAACGTACGACAACGTCCGTGGAAGACGGCGTCTTTGGTTACCTCTTTTTCTTCACCGCTGTCACCATCTAACATAGTTTTAGTGAAACGTATCCTGCACGCAATATGCCATTTGATACTGCGTAAACGTGCTTGTTCTGCCAGAATATCCTTGCACAATAAAGGTCGCACCTCGGTCATTATCGGTACTATATCTTGATCTTCTTCTTCTTCTGTGTACACAGGCAGGTAATTAAAAGTTGTGAGACATCCTCTAATACTACTGTTTCGCACAATATAAAATCGTGTCATATCTGAAACAATAGAAACACATGTATTAGCTAATAGGAATGATGAATAACACACACACACACACACACAAATTCATGTTTGAGGTAAATAGATAGTACACGTTAGTAATAGGCTAGTTTATTGCAAACTGTGAAGATGGCAGCTACTCCTGATTTTAGCATTGAAAGTGAAAGAAGAAAATCGTTCAAGTATTGGGAAGTGACGTTTGTCAGTCCCGACGAGTTAGCGTTTGCCGGGTTTTACTACTATCCGCTAAATTATGATGTTTGTGGACATAGTATGTCATTCATAGACGATAGAGTTAAATGCTTTTGTTGCGGAATTGAATTAGTTCATTGGAGAGAAGGTGACATACCTATGGTGGAACATGAAAAATTTTCTCCGTCATGTCAATTTCTAAACGATGTCAAGAGACAATATATTGGGGAGAAGGTGACAAACCTATGTCAGAACATAAAAAATTTTCTTCGTCATATCAATTTCTAAACAACGTCAAGAGACTATCTTATACATGTTAATTCATATCAAACAAATTTGGTTTGCTGCATAATTATAGAGAGAGACAATTGGTATTTAAAAAAATTTTTACCTTGTTGAGGATGTCCCTGTTCCTGCTGATGTTCTGGATTCTGCTGAAGGTCAGACATGGTAATATTCAGACGTGAGAGTGAATACTGAAAAACAAAGAAACTGTTATAACGCTGGTATTATGTTAGTGTATCTTAAACGCTTTATATCTCACAAAGTAAATTAGAATATCAATTTGTAACATACAATTTGTAGCACAGTAGTGTTCAGCAACACGAACGATTGTGAAGTTCACCGGTTATATATTGTGATGGCAGCGGTATGCGAACATCTGCTCTCCGGTACCAGCGGTGGACACAGCGAGCCAATCAGACATCAGCAGCCACCGAGACGTAACCAACTTCGTGTTCGGAGCTAGCCAATCAGCGATGCCAGTTAGTTAATAAAACCTGAGCCGACAGAAAATTCTGAAAGTTCCGCGTCAGCGATGGATTTCGCTGGGTCGGCAGCTGACTCTACAACCAGTGTCGGAAGAAGAGGAGGACTGCAGTACGCCGTGAACAGCAGGCGCAGCCGCCGAACATCTCAGCGCGGCACTACCAACATCGCCGTTCTCACAACTCGGTCCTTTTTAGGACCACCAAAAACACTAGAGTGTACGATTGGTGCCAGTTGTCATGCGGCAAGCCTTTTGTCCGATGAAACCTTCCACAGTTGAAACCTGCTCTACAAAACGCTTCACACGAAGCGTTATGTTAAGAGAGAGAACGCGCATGTAAGTAGTTGACAACACACACACGCACACATAGTTAATATTTGTTAATTATTTAATACAATGAAAAATGAAGTCAACGTTTTGACGATGAGAGAGAGAGAGAGCGGGCGTTGTAAGTACGTACACAGTTAATATTTGTCGAATATATATAAACTTTCTAAAATCATATACATGCACGGTAATGATCATAGAGAGGAGAAACGGTTTGAACATAACGTTTGACAACGAGAGAGAGAGAGAGAGAGAGAGAGAGAGAGAGAGAGAGAGAGAGAGAGAGAGAGAGAGAGAGAGAGAGAGAGAGAGAGAGAGAGAGAGAGAGAGAGAGAGAGAGAGAGAGACAGACAGACAGATATAGACAGTCGGACGGATGGATGGACGGACGTAACGAGTGTGTCCAGAGAGCGATTAAGAAATTGAAAAGAGTCTACGAAACGCAAGGGACCCAGAGAGAACGACACGTAACGCTCACTGGATGTTGCAATGCGTACGTTATGTCGTACTACCTTCATCATATCCTCGGCGTCTTTCATCAACCACGAGAAGAAAGTGTCTACGACGTTTTCATCTCGATAAACTTTAGCCTCTCTCCAGAGTCTGTGTGTATGATCGACGTTACCACCACCACCACCACTATCACATTCTACTGTCCTTTTGTGACGAATATTCTATCATTGTTTGATACAGACGTGTTCACTAGTGTCTTCTAATAATGTCGTTTTTTGTAAAGTTTAATGCTGTAATATCATGCATTACAACACGGTATCAGAGAAAGCGACGAGGCGTTTAGAAAAAATTACAGACCGATTCTGGAACCGTTAGAAGCTATTTCACGAAAGTTAAGTGGTGATATAATGGAGGAGAAGAAGAGCCTACACAACATGTAATAACTGAAAACGAAAGTGGCACGCAGAGTCATAACGCTTCTCATTTCAGTGACAATAGCGCATGGAACCCTAACACTTTACATTTCAGTGACGATTCATTAGCAAACAAATATATGCGTTTGTGCGAATCGGCTGACTGTAAACGGATTATAGATCGTATGTATGGTGTTCGATACGAAGGTGGTAAATTTATGATAGGTGTTTCAAATGTGAAAATCGAAAACATAAACAGACGGTGTTTGTTGACACGTAAACATTGCACACTTAAAATGTAAACATTCCGAGTTCGTTGACATGTAAACTGTTTTTCCTTTCGTGAGTAATCGTTCGTTAATAAGATATGAATTAGCTTTATCGATTAAATGGTTAGACGAGTAATGGTAAATGTGAAGGTAAAGAAGGTAAGTATGTAGGTTCGATTCCTGTTAATTCATATTTTTGTTAAAAATCTTTTTTATAAATATTGAGGAGAAGGGATAATAACATATTCTTTTATAATTATTAACAACGTTGTTTGGTATTTGTCATTGTAAAGTACAATCGGAAACCATGACGCCACTTAAATCTGTAATATTTTTTTAACATTATGGACAAATGTTTAACGGATAACACAACACAGTTTCAATTGGATTAGGTTAAACGTTACTTATATGAATATGGATATCTTTATACGAAAGATAAAACGTCATTGCAATTAGTAAATGATTCAGATGTTTCCAATGCCCTCCTTATATTTCAAGAATATTACAAATTACCTGCTGACGGCAAATTAAATAATGAAACTCGAAATTAATTTGAATCGTCAACGAATTTTCCTACACAGACGACCGCCTACTGTATGATACTACATGATTCGCTTGTAGAATATACGCCATTGTCCAACACAGTACATAGTCGTGTTTAAGTCTTGTCGAATAAAGAGAGACATACACGCACAGGTAATTACATTATAAACTAGGAATTGCTTCCAACGTCTGCGAGCGAGAGAGAGAACGCGCATGTAAGTAGTTGACAACACACACGCACACATAGTTAATATTTGTTAATTATTTAATACAATGAAAAATGAAGACAACGTTTTGACGATGAGTGAGAGAGAGAGCGGGCGTTGTAAGTACGTACACAGTTAATATTTGTCGAATATATATAAACTTTCTAAAATCATATACATGCACGGAGAGGAGAAACGGTTTGAACATAACTTTTGACAACGAGAGAGAGAGAGAGAGAGAGAGAGAGAGAGAGACAGACAGACAGACAGACAGACAGACAGACAGAGTTTGTTTAAAGCAATTTTTCAGAAAATTTGTAACAGACATAATAATTTGATCATACACACACACACATGTATTAAATCCAATAACACGCTTGATAATACAAATAATTTTTACGTTTAAATAAAAATCTTCAGACAGCAAGAAAAAATGTACTGACAGCACACGCTGATGAATTCGATCACTGTAACGTGATCAATGCGAGACTGTTTCTAAACGACAAGTATTATCCTTACGATAATTTAAACTTGGATATTGGGAAAGACCGTTTTGCATTATTGTACAATATGTACGCCAGTTTTCAAAGTTCGTATTACCACCGTTTAGACGGCAGCCCAGTACTGACACCGGAATTATTCAAATCAAAAGCACCGCTGTTTGTTTTCGGTTGTAGCAGACAAGACGAAGCACTTAAGTCTTCAGCAGTTGATGTACGTTTAGAATTTGAATCGTCAACGAATTTTCCTACACAGACGACCGCCTACTGTATGATACTACATGATTCGCTTGTAGAATATACACCATTGACCAACACAGTACATAGACGTGTTTAAGTCTTATTTTATACATATTTTGTAAATACTAGTTTTAAATATATATATATTTATTTTCAGAAATTGTAATTTGATCATACACACACACACACACACACACACACACACACACACACACACACACACACACACACACACACACACATGTATTAAATTCAATAAATAATGCACTTGATAATTTTTACGTTTAAATAAAATCTATACACTTACCAAAGAAGATGTGTATACTGGAAGACACGTAAGACGTGCAGTATCAGCCAAACTAGTATGTGCGTTGTCTACACTGAAGACGTACAAACAGTCTTTCAACTGTTAAAAAAGATGTAGAGATTTCACGATGTATCAGCACACGTTGGTGAGAAATTGCCACTATAAAAATACGGTAAGAATATATTTTCAGAAATTGTAATTTGATCACACACACACACACAGACACACACACACACACA
The DNA here is from genome assembly GCA_034769895.1 of Magicicada septendecula. Classification (NCBI taxonomy): domain Eukaryota; kingdom Metazoa; phylum Arthropoda; class Insecta; order Hemiptera; family Cicadidae; genus Magicicada; species Magicicada septendecula. Next base: position 479,170,002 of record CM068370.1, read on the forward strand.
CACACACACACACACACACACAGATTACCACTGTTACGACTCATAGAGAAAGACCACCCGATAACTATGCCTTTTAGGACCTAGGAGTTGCACGAGTATCCTGCCTTACCACAGACTAAAAGGCAGAATTGGATTGTCAAGACCTCGAGTCAGCTAGAAAAACCACGCTTTGTTGTGTTAGCGTTTCAGACAGCAAGAAAAAATGTACTGACAGCACACGCTGATGAATTTGATCACTGTAACGTGATCAATGCGAGACTGTTTCTAAACGACAAGTATTATCCTTACGATAATTTAAACTTGGATATTGGGAAAGACCGTTTTGCATTATTGTACAATATGTACACCAGTTTTCAAAGTTCGTATTACCACCGTTTAGACGGCAGCCCAGTACTGACACCGGAATTATTCAAATCAAAAGCCCCGCTGTTTGTTTTCGGTTGTAGCAGACAAGACGAAGCACTTAAGTCTTCAGCAGTTGATGTACGTTTAGAATTTGAATCGTCAATGAATTTTCCTAGACAGACAACCGCCTACTGTATGATACTACATGATTCGCTTGTAGAATATACACCATTGTACAACACAGTACATAGACGTGTTTAAGTCTTATTTTATACATATTTTGTAAATACTAGTTTTAAATATATATATATTTTCATCATATTTGTAACATTATAATATTGGAGCTATGTGTGTGTGTATGTATTTTTAATTGTAAAACTAGTTTAGATATATTTTAATACTTGTAACAATATAATCTTGGAACTGTGTATGTTTTTTTTTTAAATTGTAAATATTAGTTTAGATATATTTTCATACTTGTAACAATATAATCTTGGAGCTGTGTATGTATTTTTAATTGTAGAACTGTTTAATATAATCTTGGAGCTGTGTGTATGTATTTTAATAAATGTATATATATATTACACACACTTTATTATTATTTGTATAACCCACTCCATAATAATTTGATCATACACGCGCACACACACATGTATTAAATTCAATAATGCGTTTGATAATGTTTTAATGCAAATAATTTTAGGAAAGTCTACATTCCGCATTCATAAGGAGATAGTCACTGCTTACAGCTATGTATGTCCACAACAGAATTAGAGAGAGATATAAATGTCATCATACGCTGTGACCTACTTTCTAAATTTGTTACATTAAAAACGTTTGTTTAAAGCAATTTTTCAGAAAATTTGTAACAGACATAATAATTTGATCATACACACACACATGTATTAAATTCAATAACATGCTTGATAATGCAAATAAGTTTTACGTTTAAATAAAAATCTGCACATACATTAAAATTAAATAAAATCTGTACAACTTACCAAAAAAACTAGTATGTGCGTTGTCTACACTGAAGGCGTACAAACAGTCTTTCAACTATTAAAAAAAGATGTAGAGATTTCACGATGTATCAGCACACGTTGGTGAGAAATTGCCACTATAAAAATACGGTAAGAATATATTTTCAGAAATTGTAATTTGATCATACACACACGCGTACACACACACATGTATTAAATTCAATAAATAATGCACTTGATAATTTTTACGTTTAAATAAAATCTATACACTTACCAAAAGAAGATGTGTATACTGGAAGACAGTATCAGCCAAACTAGTATGTGCGTTGTCTACACTGAAGACGTACAAACAGTCTTTCAAAAGAAGATGTGTATACTGGAAGACACGTAATACGTGCAGTACAAGTCGACAAATAAGAAATTGCCGCTAACTTACTTAGCGTATATATAGTGTACTCTGTAGTGGGGAAAGCACGTGTGTGTGTGTGTGTGTGTGTGTGTGTGTGTGTGTCCGTTTTTAGAGTAATTACTGTAAGCGGTGTTAATGCTTGACAGGTGTCAAATTAGAAAGTAGAGTTGTCCGTTTTTAGAGTAAATACTTTATAATCCTAATTACTGCTAATGACTAGCAGGTGTGAAATTAGAATGTAGGACGTCGTACACAAGGTTAATGACCTCTGGTTTAATTTAGCGAATAATAACTATATCTAATTCAGTATCGTTGTGTGTGTATGTGTGTGTGTGTGTGTGTGTGTGTGTGTGTGTGTGTGTGTGTGTGTGTGTGTGTGTGTGTGTGTGTGTGTGTGTGTGCATAGACTTGTTTCGCTGTCAACGTACTCCGAATATGCATGCAATTATTTGTATAGTAATCAGAAATGTGTGTGAGAGAGACATTTTAATAATTTGTAGGTTGTATCTTACAATCATGAAAATTATTATTTAAACTGATAATTGTTTTATTAAAATCTTACAATGACGAAATATTATTATTTCATTGTTTACGATATATATTTAATGCAAAAAATGAATTTTTAAAATTACAATCGTCTGTATTTAAGTTCGTGTACACACATACAAATCGTTTGAATAAGGGAAATCTTCGAATATGCATCCAATTATTTGTATAGTAATCAGAAATGTGTGAGAGAGACATTTTAATAATTTGCAGGTTGTATCTTACAATTACGAAAATTATTATACAATGTGTGTGTACACAAAACTTTTGAAAATACCTTATTTCAAGGAGATTTTTTTATGCGTAACACTTTACCACACACACACACACAGACTTGGCAGTATATTAATTTCTAAATCGTAGTCAATGACTGTCATGTGTCAAAAAAGGACGCCACGAGATAGGTGATAAATATATATTTCCTGGTGATTACATTTTAGTATCGCTAATTACAATAATCCATAAGTAGCACGACGCTTATGTAAAACTGATGACAACTGTGTCTAGAGACAAAGAGAGAGGAGGGGAGAGAGAGTTGATATCGAAGTCGTCGTCAACAATTTACTATAATATAGTTTGAATTTCCCACCGAAGAAAAATGTTGACAGATCTGTTCTATACACACACACAATAATGCAGGATTGGTAACCCTGATCATATATTTTAATATACACTATAATACACACACATATCAAGTTTGAACCCATACATAGGTTGGTAAACCTGATCATATAGATTTAATATACATTATAACACACAACAAATTTGAACTCATGCAAGGTTGGTAACCCTGATCATATATTTAATATATACACTATAATTCATCAAGTCGGAACCCCCCCCCCACCATAGGTTGGTAAACCTGATCATATAGATTTAATATACATTATAACAAATTTGAACTCATGCAAGGTTGGTACTCCCCGATCATATATTTAATAATGCATCAAGTGATAGAAAGTGAAAGTGATCTAAGCTCGCGAAAGGCGGCATATAAAAAAATAAAAAATTATATTCGCGGATGCTGTGGTCCAGATACGCGAAAAAGTCGCGGATCTTGACACAGATCAGCGAAAAAGTCGCGGATGCTGTGGTCCAGTAGAAAGTGAAAGTGATCTAGGCTCGCGAAAGGCGGCATATAAATAATTATATTCGCGGAAATTAGAAAGTGAAAGTGATTTAGGCTCGCGAAAGGCTGCATATAAAAAATTATATTCGCGGAAATTCGCGGATACTGCGGGTCCAGGGTGGTGGGGAGAGCGTGGGAAAAAATCTTGGACCGCGGGAACGGCGGCATCTCTTTGATCTTGTTTTTTATCGTTTTTTAAGAAAGGCGGCATTCCTTTGTGCGTTAGAATCGCGGATGCTGTGGTCCAGATACGCGAAAAAGTCGCGGATCTTGACACAGATCAGCGAAAAAGTCGCGGATGCTGTGGTCCAGTAGAAAGTGAAAGTGATCTAGGCTCGCGAAAGGTGGCATATAAAAAATTATATTCGCGGAAATTAGAAAGTGAAAGTGATTTAGGCTCGCGAAAGGCTGCATATAAAAAATTATTTTCGCGAAAATTCGCGGATACTGCGGGTCCAGGGTGATGGGGAGAGCGTGGGAAAAAATCTTGGACCGCGGGAACGGCGGCATCTCTTTGATCTTGTTTTTTATCGTTTTTTATGTTTTTTAAGAAAGGCGGCATTCCTTTGTGGGTCAGAACCCTTATTTTCCCCCTACTGGAAAACAACTTGAGGTAAAGTTATTATAAATATTAAATATAAACTTATTATATATGCATCAAGAAATATTATTATTTGGTGTTCTGCCCTAAGGCAGGTCTTCAAATGGTAAGACCTCTCCTACCGCATGCCAGTCTTTTCGTTTCTTCGTAACACCCTCTGATTTTAATGGTATCTATTAACTTCATTCTTCTCCGCTCTCTTCTTTTTTGTCCTTTTATGACACCCTGCATGGCAGTTGTAACCAAGCAGTCTCTTCGTAAACAATGACCTAACCAATTCCTTTTCCTATTTTCTTTTACCTTCAGGATCCTTTTCTCTTCCCCCATTCTTCTTAAAACTTCATCATTCCTTACTTTACCAAAACCCACCTCACTTTTTCCATTGCTCGCCAAACCCACATCTCAAATGCTTCTAATCTTTTCTCATCCTCCTTCCTCAGTGTCCATGTCTCTGTACAATATAAAGCAACGCTCCACACATAACATTTGGCCAACGTTTTTACTTCCATATTCTTTAAGGAATGGAAGTATGGTGATGGCAAAAAAAATCGTGTTCGAGATTATTCCAGATTCTGATTCTACTACGCTCAAAACATGAAAAAAAGTCGTTTTCCGAAAAGTGTCTCTGTGTGTGTCTGTAGATATTTTTTCTATGGCAAACGATAACAGCCGCAAATTCAAACAGAATCAAATAATTTTTTGCATACAGCCCTGATTTGTAGAGTACTCACGACCTATTGTTTTTGGTGAAGATCGGTTGAGGGAAAGGGGTAGTTTACTTGCAACGGTTTTTTTTTATCAAGGGAAATTTTTTTTTTTGGAAAACGATAGCCGCAAATTCAAACAGAATCAAATAATGTTTCGTATACAGCCCTGAATTGTAGAGTTCTCAAGACCTATTGTTTTTGGTGAAGATCGGTTAAGGGAAAGGGGTAGTTTACCTGTAACGTTTTATGTTTTAACAAGGGTATTTCCTATGGCAAACGATAACAGCCGCAAATTCAAACAGAATCAAAAGATTATTTGCATACAACCCTAAATTGTAGAGTTCTCAAGACCTATTGTTTTTGGTGAAGATCGGTTGAGGGAAAGGGGTAGTTTACCTGCAACGTTTTTCTAACAAGGGTATTTTCTATGGCAAACGATAACAGCCGCAAATTCAAACAGAATCAAATAATGTTTTGCATACAGCCCTGATTTGTAGAGTACTCAAGACCTATTGTTTTTGGTGAAGATCGGTTAAGGGGAAGGGGTAGTTTACCTGCAACGTTTTTTTATCAAGCATATTTTCTATGGCAAACGATAACGGCCGCAAATTCAAACAGAATCAAATAATTTTTTGCATACGTCCCTGAATTGTAGAGGACTCAAGGAATTTTGATTTTGGTGAAGATCGGTTAAGGAGAAGGGGTAGTTTACCTGCAACCTTTTACGTTTTAACAAGAGTAAAGTACTTGAAAATTTATTTAAACTTTTTGAAACAATGGTAATTGTTAAAAATAAAATAATTTTGTTGCCAGGCAATAAAATTATAGTTTTTTCATTTATGTATTTTTTCTCAGTTATGTACTGTTTACGTTTCCATTTTATTATTATGACTACCGCAATGAAAAGGCAGGGAACACACACACACACACACACACACACACACACACACACACACACACACACACACACACACACACACACACACACAATTCGCGTTATTTCTGGCCTCATTCATGTTTATTTTCTTACATTTGCACGGTTTTTAAATGGAAAGTGCGGAACCCATACCAACATAACGCATGCAAGCCGAAAAAGTGTCCAGCGTGGATAGCGATTTGCTTCCTGTGGATCGCTGGGCAGTGTAACTGCACGTGTTTACAGAGGAACGATTCATAGACAGACTTTTCGTCTTTAGGGAATGAACCCTCTGCAAGATGCTGAGGGTCCATGAGTGACTTCGGAGCGCTCCTTCTTTTCCGCGTGTTTGTTCTGTGAAACGTACACCGTAGATTCGCAGCTTTATTCTAAGCAACGCTCAATAGGAAATGTTGAAAATTTTTGTCCACGGTGTACCCTCATACACACTAAACCTGCTCTGATGTTTTAATTACGGACATCATAATATTAAAACGTTGGAAACTTGAGCACTACTTAATGGAGATCAATCATTACTTATACAAGCCATTAATTTTATGCATATATTTTATATATATATGTGTACAACGTTATCGGCAACAAAGAAGTAGTTTTTGTTAAAATTCCTTCCCGGGATATTTGGCTGTAGTCCAATGTTTTCTACAAAGCCAGACGTTTCGGCAATGCCATCGACTTCCATCATCAGTGAAAATCGAGTGCGATAACGTGAGGTGGTATACGTTAGTGACCACAGTACTGTGGTTAAGGCTGAAGCAGTAAGTGGAAAGAAGTAGTTTCTATGGTAATATTTCATTTCGAAAATGATTTTAAATATAAATCTTAGAACATGGAAGTCATGTATGGTTCTCCATACCGATATTTCTTGAATTCTTATTAATTTTGCCACACAGCAGTCTTTTCTTCGCATTAAACGACTCTTTCGCTATAGCAATTCTTGCTCTAACATCAAGAAATAGACTGTAGCAAAAAGTGTTTCAAATTAAAAAAATATACTATTCCGTTTTCTTTGTGGATTTCGTTAGCAGATTGAGGCTTTTTTAACGTATCAAGTCTTGTTAGAAGAAACTAAACACAAACGGGATCACAACAAACAAACAAACAAACAGGCAGCAAACATAGGATGCTGTGCTGCGTAAATCATAGTCTGCTGTTAATCATTATTAATGGTGTGTATTGGCGCCGCATGTGCAGTGTGCGGTGCAAACTGTGACCGTAAATCTCGACTGTCGTAGCTGTTTTATACCCCCGGAGGATTACAGTAGTGAACTGCAGGTAATGGACATCATCACTGATTGAAACCCGATGTGCTTCAGACAAGTTACATGTTTCAAATACGACTGGAACCTACGATTGACGGGTAAGAAAAATTAAACTACAGAAAAATTGTTCATAACGATTTAAGATCAACGTCGAGGCAAATGTCTCATCAAAAATGGATAATGAAGGACAAATGCTAAAGGACAAACTGGGGAGGAGGATGTGTTCATCGAATGGAACCGAGTAAAAACACCAGACGAATAACTAAAGAAAACCCAAATCCATTACACTACTATTGTAAATGAAACAGCCCATTGCAGGCTTCTCAGTTTCATGTGCATTTCATTATTCGGACGTTGATATGATAATAAACACGTTGATTATCCTCTGTCTTCCATTTTCCACTTGTAGGCCTACATACAGGCCTACGACCGGAATACACTCAGCAACTTCGTCTCAAATACCATCATTATCTATGAACAGTACAGTGTCCAAAACCCAAGAACGGATGTAGTACCAGAGGAAGAATAAGAATAAGCACAAGCAGAGATCCGAAATCTCCTAACATCAGGAGAAGAACAAGTTTAATGTAACGTATACAGCTGTGATTGCTGAGAACGAAACAGAAGCAGACTAACAGTGATTTCTTACCACGTTGAACGATGTAATGAAATAAGAGTACAATATGAGGGATTATTAAACACAGACAAAAATTCTAGTGTCCAGAAGGAATGAATAAAACAGGACTACAATAAAAATCGCCAGTGATGTCCTACAAGAAATAAAAGGTGTAACTATTTAGGAAATAAGGTCGTGACTGGTACGCTGAGTTCTAGGGAGACAGTCTAAGAAGAATTAGTCAGGCCAAACACCCATTCAACAAGAGAACAAATATTTTATCGCTTCGAAAAATATCGGCTTACAGGTGAAAAAGCGTTACAGCTCGTGTTTGGAGCGTTGCTTTGCGCAAAAGAGAATATATAGGACAATAGGAATGGGAGATAAGAAATGAGGAGGTAAGAAGTGATTTAGATATTTTTGCAGGTAGTCTAATTACAGGATTAAAGAATACAGAAGGAAATAGATTTAACAGATAGATAGAATGGAAGAAAGTCGAATACCGAAGATGGCGAAAGATTACAACCCTACAGGCAGAAGAAACGTTGGTAGACTTAAGAAAAGGTGGACAGTGGAATAGGAACAGGCCGCTAAAGCCTAAAACCATTGACAAGATAATGATAATGAGGAAAGGGAGACAGCAAAAGAATTCTAGCTTTTGAAGTGCAGTACTATAGAAAAATGATACACATTCGTAATGGAGTGAATGGTTTACGAATAATGAGAATTTTTGGCAAGTAAAACGGAACAGACGCTTTTTAAAGCACATAAAAACGAGCACAGCCAGCAGGAGGAGAAGAACATATTGTAACGAGAATCGTATCGAACCGCGTAGAACAGCCGAGAGCTTCCCTCCACTCGTCCCCTCCAACTAGTAGCCAGGTGTTGCCTCAGTCAAGGCCGCGTACAAGTTTGTTCCAGATTCTTCACGAGGCCACTTGAAATACGCATTAAGTGGCGTGCACATTGAGGATGAAAGATTTCTAGAACGCGTGCGCTACCTATAAAAAGCCATAGCAGCCGGCTTGTCAGTGCAGTGGTGTTGAGCGATTTTCTTTTGTAGCGCGGATCGAGTGTTTGTAGAAGTACTGAAGAGAAGTGTTGTTGTGGTAGGCCTATAATTAGTGCGGAATTCTTTATAGTATTACAGATCGTAGTGGGACCAGGGAAGGCAGTGCAGGATGTGGAGTGTAAGGTGACCAACCATGATAAACAACCATCCATACCGCTGCTCTGAACAAAAAATAATTGGTCCAAAAACAACACGTCAAGCTACGCATGCGCAATGAGATCTTTTGACACAGCGCAATCAGACAGCCGATTCATGACTAATTATTTCAGCTGTACACTATTTCACAATTGAAATTTCTAAAATTATAAATAAATAAGTTTTGCTGGTTCCCATGAATACGCGTATTTGATTGTTGTCAGCATTGCGAGGGTTACAGCGCAAAAGAAAACTGCAAACAGACAACAGACAACAAAGGTGGTCGCGGATTTGTCGCGGCAAATTGCTTCTTTAGAGTTATTGCGAGTCGTTACGAGATGACAAACTGTACTGTGTACCTGTTGCAACCTTTATCGCACCACAATAAACAGAACCATTTAGTTCTTTTTTAACACCACTACTGAGCATACAAACATGACCTTTTCTAACACGGTTTTCTTGTCGAGTAAAGACAAGCACACGTGCGTGTGAAGTATATATTCGACGGTCTACTGATCGCCGTATGCTACAGTGGAAAACAAAATACAAACACCAATGAAATCTCTAATAACCAGCTTTAATTATCACAATTAATAATTTTTTAATCAACAAGAGAGTTTCTTACAACAATTCAAGTAAAAATTGCCCACACCCAATAATAACGTCAACTACAAAGAATTCCGCACTAATTGCACAATAACACTTCACACAATACTTCGACAAACATTCGATCCGCGCTAAAGAAAATCGCTCACGTAACTAACTTGACAACGCCAGACGCTCTTGCTTTACCAGAGTTCCAGTATAGGTTTCCCTCCTTACTGCACGAAGGCTTAATGCGTATCTCGTAATGCTGCTTAAAGTGTTCTTGAACACACTAGAACCTACCTGTGCGGGGCCTTGACTGAGGCAACACCTCCCACACTGGGTGGGAGGACTCTCTCGGCTATTCTAGATGGTTCCATTCGTAACAATATACTCGACGTAATAATTATTAAATTGTTGTAACAGTTCGAGTAACATTTTAGACATATTGAAATGTTAAAATGACGTGACAGATCACGGTCTACTAGGAAACATCAGTATAATGATGAATGGAACAGTCTTTATTAAATAAATAAAATTACAAGTAACGTGAGTTAACTTTATCTCTAATAACGTGATTTTACGTGGGACTAAACGAGTCCCGCCCGCACGTCTGTGATCAGTAAGTAGGAGGTACGTAAATTGCATTGCCAGAGTTCCGTCGGTGCGGCAGAAAATGAAAATCAGGTAAAGAAACAAGCGTACGGCAGACATAGGTACGTACGTAGAGAACGAAATAATTGAATTTTCTTTACTCCGAAGATGACGTCTCTTTAACACAATTTCCACTCCCTCCCCTGTTTGCTTTCTCTGCCTACTTCTACAGTTCTTATCGACTATGAGATTTGCGAATAACGTTATCACACAGTCTTGTCTGCCGTATTTAATATAATAAACAAATGAATTTGAATTGCGTCATTTTACTCCTGTGTTCTTTACTATTATTTCCGGCTGTACAATGTTTACACATTTTCCGGAACCAAAGATTACAGATGTGACTGAATTCTCATCTTCCACTGCTGCTTGTCCATCCAACGATCCTCTTCAATTTATCCTTCCCTCAATATAGTCTGAATTTCTTCTATCCAGGTGATAGGCGGTCTTCCTCTTTTCCTTCTTCCTAGTGGGGTCCATTCCATAACTCTCCTTGGCAATCTTACCTGTTCCATTCTTTTCGTGTGTCCATACCATTGTAATTTTTCTTGTTTAAATAAAATCGACAATTAAACTTTTCACATTCATTCTGCCCTTAATCACTTCATTTCTAATTTTCTCACTACTGGATATTCTTGCCGAATATCTCCAAAAGTCCATCTCTGCTGTAATTAATTTTATTCTTGTGTTTATTGGTAGTCCAACCTTCTGAGCCGTAAGTCATGATACTTCTAACAATGGTTTTAAATATTTTTGTTTTAGTTTCTGCTGTAATTTGCTTATCCCACAGGATTCCATTTAATGTAGATATACCCATCTTTCGATATACCGTGAATCTTGTCCTTTCCGCGCCTGGTCATTAACCCATTAAATCCGTCATGATTTCCTTTTCCTTTGTGAAGATCGCGAGTATAATTCATGTCCCCTAAAGACGGTATAAAATATCTGTACCAACAAAGATTGGGAGCATATTTAGCAAACATCAATACAGAAAATGATATTAATAGGGAATGGGAAAATATACGAGCGTGTATCAAGAAGAGTGCACATGAGGTAATAGGTCGGAGGAGGAAATTTAGGAAAAGAAAAGGATTGAAAATTTGGACGGAAGAACTTGAACAGGCTATAAAAGATAAAAAGATAGCGTATCATAAATACTTACAAAAGCCAAGTGTACAAAATGAGGAAACTTATAAATCAAAAAGAAATACCGCAAAAGCTACAGCCAGGAGAGTCCATCAACAATAGTGGGATATATTTGTAAGCAACATAGAACATGACCTGCATGGACGGCAGGAAGTAGCCTATAAAATAATTAAACATCTAAACTCTCAGGAAAGAGATACAGCTAGACTAAACGTGATCGCAGATGACGAATGGAAAAGGCACTACCAAGAACTATGGTGTCAAGCAGAAGCAACCAGGGTCGAAGGAAGCGACATAAGTGCTTGCGTGGATATGATTACTTTAGATGAGCTGCAACAGGCACTAAGAGTCTCTAAAAATAGGAAAGCAAGTGGACTGGATAAGATAAACATGGAATTGCTAAAACACGGAGGGCCTCTTTTTGAACTGCGATTTCTTCATTTGATTAATGAATGTTGGAGAGCAAATGATGTGCCATCAGCATGGAACAAAGCGGAGGTAATATCCCTTTTTAAGAAGGGGGACAGACATAGGTGTGATAACTATAGGAGATTCAGTCTACTTAACTCAGCTTATAAGGTCTATTCACGGATAATCAATAATAGATTGAAAATTATTACTGACGCATTGCTATGTGAAGAACAGTCAGGTTTTAGAAAGGGACGCTCTTGCATTGACAATGTTTTTATAATACAACAACTGATTGAAAAAAGAAGAGAGTTCAATCTTGAAACGAACATAGCATTTGTAGATTTTAAGAAGGCGTTTGAAAAAGTAAATAGACAAAAGCTGTGGGAAATTATGAATATAAGAGGGTACCCTCGTCACTTGATCCAGGCATTGAAAGGACTATATAAACGAGCAGAAATAGTGACAAATACGGGACGAAGTATAAGCACAGAGCTAGTAACAACACAGGGTGTGCGACAGGGTTGTAGCATATCTCCAACTTTGTTTAATATATACATAGATCACATAATCAGGATATGGAAGGAAGAAGTCCGTGGAGGTATTAAAATAAACAGCAACACCACTTTAAATTCGTTACTTTTTGCAGATGATTTAGCAATAATTCAAACGACTGAAGATGGTCTGTAAAGATCGGTGTACACATTAGAAACCATAGCTAACGAATATTCCCTAGAAATATCGGCACAGAAAACTAAAATTATGGCATTTAAAGGGAAGAATCCAGTACGCTCAAAAATAATGGTCTATGGACATCCTGTAGAACAAGTATCATATTTTTGCTATTTAGGATCGAATGTCAGCTATCTAAAAGGACATGATATAGAAAGAAAACTTCAGAGATTTGAATACATAGGGGGCACGATAAATAGAACGTTGGGAAATAAAACGCGTAAGGAGACAAGATTAAAGTTATATAAAACCATGGTTGTCCCAATTCTGACGTACGGCAGTGAGGCCTGGGTTCCTTCAAAGCTAGATAGATCAAAGATTCAGGCAGCTGAAATGCGCTTTCTGAGAAGAGTCAAGGGCTGTACACGATTAGATAGAATACGTAATGACGACGTCCGGAATGCGCTAATCATCTACAATTTGAATGATCGAATAGATGATTACAAACGGAAATGGCGGGAACACATCGACAGCATGGACAAATGTAGACTACCACAACAAATAAGATCTTATAAACCAACGGGCAAGCGTAACGTTGGAAGACCTTTTTCAAGATGGGGACCAACTATGACATTGTGGAGACGGAACAGACATTTCTGCCTATACCATGAAGTGTAGAAGAAGAAGAAGATACCCCCCATCTTTCCCAAATTAATTCTGAATTGTATTTCTTTGTCTTGCTTCCCACTGGCCGTAATTTTTACGCCTAAATACTTGTATTTCTCTGTATATGAAATCTTCCCCATGTCTTCGCCCAATATCAAGTCTTGATGAAGGTCACCTATTGTCATGTATTTTGTTTTATTCATATTTACCTTTAGTCCCCATTTCTTATATTTCTGTATCAATTTTCTAGTCATGTACTCTGTCTTCAAAATTTTGAGCGAAAAGTAATTGGTCATCAGCAAACTGCAAAGAATAAACTGTAACACCATCAAGTGGAATTCCCATGTTTCATCACCACATACCTCCTCAATTCTTTAACCCATTCCATGTGCTCCTGCCTGGACACCCCTCCCATTACGCCCCACAATAATTTCCTCGAGCAGGGTGGTGAACCAATTTGAACGGTGTAGCAGGTGACCAACCTTATAACTTCTTCTTTCCACAGTAGATCCAATCAACATCCTTTTTCCATTCGCTCTCCCCAGAACCTCATCATCAGGTATGATATACGGATGCGATGTCAGGAAATGAAGATACTAGCACAGTAAAGCATGCAGGGAGCATGCCATGTAACACCTGCCGTTGGGCAGAAAACACATGTTGTATATGTCGACTACTGAATACGATTTGACGACCAAGAACTTCTGAAACGTCGGAGTCTTATTCAGCATAAATCCTACGAGATTAAACTCACGAGAGAAACAGAACATAGTAGTGTTACGTCATACAGAACGTTCTACATGTTTCTCGGCTGTTCCAGCAGAGCCCAGCTATAAAGTTTGTGTGCGTACATGTTGTTACTTTGAGAAGAAAGACAATTACGTGACACTTAACATGCGTCAACCATCAAGGCTGTTCCAGACCATACCGGTCGGCGCACTGTGTTCAAGGCCGCAATCAATTACGCTCTAATGTTTTCCTGTAGTGTTGACGCGTATTATGCATTATTATGGAACACTTATGCTATCTATTTAAACAACGACAGCTGCCGCTTAGAGTTCACTTTAAGTGGCGATTTATTCAAGTGATGTTCGAAGTATTGTGGCGAAGTGTTATTGTTTTATAATTGTGCGGGACTGCATTAATTGACATTATATTTAGTGTGGACAAATTTTGCTAGGATTATTGTACAAGTTGATTATAAACTGTTATTCGTGATAATGAAAGCTGGTGATTAGTGGTTTCATTGGTGACTTGTACTTTTGTTTTCCACTGTACCATACGACGGTTAGGGAGACCGTCGTAACAATATCGACGTAGAAAGTCTGCTTATAACACCCACGAGTTCTTGTTACCTGTTCAGTAGATAGGGAAATGCTTTTATGCAGGTAGAAGCGACGCTAAATTAATGACCCTTATTTCTTTGGCGCAGACAGTATAGACAAGAACGAGGTAATAATTACAGACGCCTCTTATTAATCTTCAACGACGTACAGAGCTGAATGAAGCAAGTCGTCGAGAGTGAACACAAAAAAATTACTTATTTAACATGCGCACAGTATACGTATAATTTATCATGAACTCCTTTCATCCCTGTTTCGCCCTTATGTCTTCTTCTTAATAACTTTATTTGCTTCACAGAAAGATAACCACAGCATATTTATTATGTGCTGTAGCCTACATATTGTATACAGAACTGACACCGGTGTATACCTTCAGAAAGTTTTCAAAAGATTCATTTTCCGTCCTGCCAGGTGCAGGAAAATAAATTATGTGCTCAAAGAAGCTGCACTTAATTAGTGGAGTGGTTTTTTATTACACTTATCTCACTCTGCTTCTGCTAGTTATTCACGGGACCTTAATGAACTAAACAAGAAATTCACAGATTCCATATTAAAAAATATTTTACAAACTACGGACCTTGTAATTTTTCAAGCAAAACGTTATACGAGGGTCAGTTGAAAAGTTAGCGGAGCGACATCTGTATCTTACCAGTAAAACTAAAATTATTCGTGTGCTGGAAGATTTGTATTTTAAGTGAACTCCTGTTAATTTACAAATCTATCTATCAATTTATTCATTGTTTAGAAGCTGTTTAAAATTAACGTGTCATGCGTGTTTTGAAAAACTGACAAAATCTGTCCCACTGCAATCTATCCAGTCAGATGGTGGAGGCAAGATCATTGTCTTTATACAGCTTGTATAGTTCCACATTGTAAAGCTTTCTTCATATCGCATTGACTAATCGGGTTGTCTTTATAAAATAAAGTGCACCCTACTGGGAAGAGACATGTCGGTAGACCGAGGAGGAGATGGGTTCCGCAACAGGTCTAAGGTCCTTGGGGCGGTGATGATGATGATAAACTTTATGCACCAATCGGTGAAAGCATTTACTTACCTGAGTTCACTTGTGACCAATGAAAATGTTATAGAGCAAATCCGAAAAAGATTGGTTCTTACTGCAGCTTACAGAGTCCAAATTGCTGTCGAGAACAACAAAGAGACTCCTATACAAGACACTGGTTGTCCCAGTGCTATTGTGTGCTTCGGAGACATGGGTTCTGAGCAGAAGCACTGAGAATGCGCTGGGAACATTTGAGAGGGCAAATACTGAGACGAATATATCAGCCATGGGTTACGGAACAGGTCTAAGGCCTAGTCCTTGGCGTGATGATGATGTTGATGAGGTGGAGATAATGATTAGTTTATACAATAGGCCGTAAGCATAAACAGAAGCAAATCCTTCAAGTAGTATGAATAAAAACAGAAGGAAAACCTTTTACTTGTATCAATTAGCAAATCCTTCTTCTGTTGACGTTTTCCTCAAGACACTGGTAAATGTGTATGCATAACACTTACCTTTTACTCGAAATCATAAGCAAATCCTTCAAAAACGATGCATCTAGTCAGTAGTAGACTCAAGTGCAAAGTGAGAGGTTGTGTTTATGTCATGGCGGAGAAGGTTAATGTGCGGAATGTGAAACTTTGTAACCTCGTTCAAGCCCACATGCTAAGGACTTCAAAAGTCTGTTTCGTTTTGAAGAAGACAATGTTCAGTGGTTAGCAAATATGTGCTTAGGAGAATTTGTCGAATATCGAGGTGGTGCTCTGACTTCATTACATAAAATGAAAATCTGTTTAAGATATCTTTCTGATCCGGGATATCAAAAAGGCATCGGCGAGGAGCTAGGGGTGGACCAAAGTACAGTCTCGCGAGCTGTATTTCAATACGACTTTTTTTAATAGATTCATCTTTCAGCTTCTTCATTGTCGGAATTTGAGATTTTTCACGAATCTCCGGGAATGAACACAACTCACTGGCCACGAATACTAATTCGCTATTCACTTCCACGTTATCGGGTTCTTCATCACTTGACGACATAACTATAATTTTAAAACCAACAAACACAACAAAACTTGGTCACAAACAAACACGTCCACACTCCTGCAAATCACAACTGAAGTGGTAGCGAGTCATACAACAGCTGATTTTCATGTCATTTCCTTTTGAGCAAATCCTTTTTTTTTATGCGTACGGCCGATTATCATCATCATCATCCTTCATTCCTGAAGTATTTCTGTCTGCATTATCTAACTCTCACCAACACAAACGTAAACATTTGCAAGTACGCGATGTTATGTGTAACGCCACTCGAGCTAAATTATCTGTCTCGTAACTTAATTCTGTCGAGCAGTCGCTACACAAGTTTGACAAGCGAAGTACTCCGCAATGCAAATACCGGGCCAAAAATGAAAACATGGCAGTTGATACAAACGTCAGAAACATCTTAATTGGATGTTCTTCGCTTGGGTAGGCAACTCGCTTAGCGTAACACAAGACAAACACGTACATTTGACACAAAGAACCCTAACGCTTCTTAAATTATTTTCCTAACGGGTTCTTCGAATTAATAATTCTACTATACGGATCCAGTAGTGAATAGTTTCGGTGAAACTAGTCGCTAATTTTTTTTTAACTAACAAGTTTAAATTAATTTATCATATGGCGACCATCATCCACAAAATGGATTTATTTTATAATCGGCTGTCTGCAGTTCAGTTCTAACTATATACGAGATTAGTCCGAAAAGTTCTAGAACTGACACAATCGTAGCGCCATTAGTATTAAATGGTTAAACTGGTTGCAACTTCGATCCGTCATATGGCGAACCATAATGTTTAAAACTAATAAAATGTATTTATTAATCGTGTTTAATAAAACGTAATGTAATAAAAATCGTAATAATATTAAATAAAATATTTGTAATATAATAAAATGTATTTACTAATCGGACTCTTCTTCTTCTATGGCGTCACAGTTCGGAGTCGAACCTTAGCCTCCATAATAATCCGCCTCCATTTTTCCCTGTCCTTGACGATCAATATCCATGGTTTCATTTTGAGTAAAGTATCAGCATCCATCGTCACTGCGTCAATGCTTGGGTCTTCCGACAGGCCTTCTACCCTCGATTTGACTAAACAGTACCTTCCTAGGTATTCGGTTGCCTTCCATCTTAACGATGTGTCCTGCCCATTGCAATCTATGCAGTCGGATGGTGGTGGCCAGATCACTGTCTTTATACACCTTGTATAGTTCCTAATTGTAACGCTTTCTTCATATCCCACTGACTAATCGGATTGTCGTGATAAAATAAAGTACGTATTCGTTTTTCTAAGCGATGACTTCCATGCTTAAAGTGAATCTTTTTTGCAGCGCCCCGATTCTGGAAAACTTACTGGGGGGATATGAATCTGCCAAGCACGGTGGCAGTGGGTGGTAGCAGTAGTTCGTAGAGCAATTCATGAAGCTTTGGGACTGCAAATGATGAAGTACAAGCGGTTGATGAAATATGAGATTTCCATGACTTGCTGGAAAAACAGCTCGTTCTTTGCTAAACGCGGACGGTTTCGCTTATTAGACTCAATCAGTTGCATAGTACTCTTCGCTGATTGTTCTTACCTTTTCATAAACAGTCTATGAACGTTACACCTTGTGAATTCGATAAAGCAAACGCCATCATTTTTCCGGATGTTGGAATACGAGTTTTTTATAAACAAATTAATTATGAATACATAGTTTTTAAGTATCGATATTACATAAAACTATACTGTTTCTGAATTCTACACAATTCAGAATTAATTTGGGGAAAGATGGCTACATCTACATTACATGGAATCCTGTAGGATAAGCAAATTACAGCAGAAACTAAAACCAAAATATTTAAAACAATTATTAGAAGTATCATGACTTACGTCTCAGAAGTTTGTACTACTAATGAACACTCAAGAACAATGGACTTTTGGAGACGTGAGGAAGAGTATCTAGACGTGAGGAAATTACAAAATGAAGTCATTAAGGACAGAATGAATGTGAAAAATTCAATTGTTGATTTTATCCAAACCAAAAAATTACAATGGTATGGACACATGAAAAGAATGGCACAGGAAAGATTGCCGAAGAGAGTTATGGAATGGACCCCATCACGAAGAAGGAAAAGAGGAAGGAGACCACATATCCCCTGGACAGAAGAAATTCAGACTATATTGAGGGAACGAGAAATTGAAGATCTTTGGATGGACAAGCAGCAGTGGAAGATGAGAATTCAATCACTTCTGTAATCTTTGGTTCCGGAAAATGTGTAAAAATTGTACAGCCGGAATAATAATTAATTCTTCGCACCTCTCTGTTACAAAGGACCGCACTCCCTACATGCAACGTCTAAGACTTAAATCGGCGCGTCAGTGTTACCAAGAGAGAGGATTATACAGCCGTTCAGACAACTACAACAAACAAGAAGAAGTAAAAACTTAAGTTTCTATTTTTCGTTATATACGGAAGGAAACAATAAGTTTCAAAAACGCAAAGAACAAACATTCTCGCATCCAACGAGATTATTATAAATTTAATGCCAAGACACAAAGCATCTACTAAATTAAAAAAAAAAAAATACACATGAGCTGTGATAACTGCAAAACAATACGTTTGATGTAAAACGAGCTGCGGCGGCCGCAATATTTCTTGATCAAGAAGGGAGAGACACAAAATAAATAACCAACGCGATGTAACAGGGTTCGTTTTATCATATTATGATAAATTGTTTCAAATAAATCTGAGGCTGTTTCATGTTGAAGCAGATGTTTTTAGAGTCTGGTTAAAGTCACTTAAAAAATAATATTTATTTGCTTAACAAATAACTAGGCCTGTATGCATAGAGATAGTTTACTTTAGATGGAGACTTGCTAAGGACGAACAAGATACCTAAGCCCAAAAAAAGAGGCTGTGGTTTGCATACAATGTCACGTCTTGTTTGCTGACAGGCAGGGTATTGACTTCAAGCAAATGTGAAGCGTCTGCCGCGGTTTTTGTTTGCATTGACACTGATTCGCCGCGACAGGTAGTCAGTCAGTCACGCAAAAACTGTCTGTGCCTCCTGTAGTAACATGATACAATCCATTGTGTGCATTTTGCAGTCACGTAGGAAGTGCGGTAATTTATTTTAATACAGCTCTTGCTGTTGTAATGCTGAATATTATTCTATATTAACCATTGTGTATATGTTAATCATTAGTTTATTGTTATTCTAAAAGTAACTGTACGATATAGCCTACCAATCTGAATGTATTTATAAAATGGAGTGCCTCTGTGTGTTCAATGTATCTCTGTTTGAAGCTACGTCCTGTCTGGCCTATGTAGAATTTATTGCAATTTGAGCAATTTAGCTTGTATTGTATATTTCCAATTGTTCTAGAGTGTCTAGTTTAAACTAATTTAAACAAAACAAATTCGATCTACCCGGTGTTTACAAGCTAAATTGCTTGTATTGAAAAAGATAATAGCTTTTATTTATTTAGGTAACCGAATAAGTTATCAACACGACCGATATATAGGCAACAAATTACAATACATGTGAGGCACTATAAACAGAACTCTAAGAATCAAAGTTATAAGGAAGCAAAATTAAAATTCTACAAAATTATGGCAGTTCTGACTATACTCTGTAGCAGTGAAGCCTGGTTTTTACTAAAAAGCGTAGAAGCAGAATTCAGACAATATAAGTGAAATTTCTTAGGGCAGAGAAAGGTTCAGATTTAGGGACTTATATAAACAGATGATTATAAAACAAAATTGAGAGAGCCTGAACAAAAGAATTTCGCAAGTAAAGAAATATAAACGGTATGGCGATAGACGGTTAGCAACAGCTACGGGGAGATGGTTAGAAGTACAAGCCCAAATCCTTTGAAGACGGAACAGGCAGTTCTGCCTAAGCCTTGTAAGAAGAAGAAGAGAAAGACAGAAAAAAAGAAGAAGAAGAAGAAGATATTCCGTTGTTGTCGAAGCTAGGATTTTACGACCACATAAAACTAAGAGTTGAACTATAAAACATTCGCAGAAAGTTTTAAAACTGTAGTTCACGTGGCGAGAAGCGGTGTGTGTGGGATTCGTACATTACCATGCCGATGTAAATCCGTAGAAACTTTTAACGACACTCCGACACACACGAAAACGATTTAAAAATAATGGTGTCTACTATAGTTTCAGACCTACTACCGAGGCCTACTTCAGCTAAAACGTCTGAAATGCGTTCTATTATTTCCAACACCACCAATTCGTCTATAGTTCCTGTGTCTGTTTTACTCAGTAGTTTCTCTGTTCCCTATAGTGAAGAAACACATGCCACACCACTATTACACCATTCTAAAATCGTACCTTCAAAAAACATACACTTTTGTCTGAACACCAAAAAGAGGATAAAAACTTTGACACACATGTGCGCGCGCCGGCTTAAAACGTCTTTCGACGTTGTCCGATGCCTAACCGTTGTTCACTCAATACGATCATTCGACGTTCCATCCCCCGCATATTTCGTGCACAAGACGCTCTTCACGCGTCTTCTTTTCAGGATTTTCTCGCTAGAACGACAGAGAGAAACCCACTGGTCACCTGCACACAAAAATCATCATCCTCTGGACGTGGTCGAACCAAATCAACTGCTTCTCTTCAATGTCCTGAAGTAAAGTTACCTCTATCCCAACTATCTTCTAATTTCTTCGTTTAAGAGCCACGAATGCTGGCTCAAAGATAACGATTTCTAATAGAGAGAGCCAGAAGGTAAGCAGTCCTACCTTCGTCTTATCCTGCAACAATCTAGTAACCATCCAGGAGACATAGGCTATTACTTACTAAACTCTCAAAAGGAATAAGCAGATGGACCCCTGTTGGCACGACTAGCTCTAGTCTATCTGCTTGGGACCGGAACAAAACCAGTTTTTGCTTAATCCATGTTGAAGATGATGATTAAACTAGTACTCTTCGATGTTTATTCGTGTGAAATTCAATTGGCATCGCAGTCAATCATAGGTTTTATTAATGACAAGAACCTGATGATGTTTAATACTGTCACGCCATTTCACAATATTCCACACGCTTCTCGGCTATCCCAGCAAAGCCCAGCTGTAATGTTTCTGTGCGTACGTGACACTTAACATGCTTCAACGAGGCTATTCCAGACCATACCGGTCGGCGCACTGTGTTCAAGGCCGCAATCAATTACGCTCTTAGTGTTTTCGAGTAGTGTTGACGCGCGTTATGGATTATTCCGGAATCTCAGCGGGGTATAAACATAAGCATTCAGCGACGCTTAGTTTCAGTTTAAGTGGCGATTTATTCCAGTGAGGTTCGAAGTTTCATGTCGGGCGATTTAGACAGTCCATCTCACGTGGTGTATTAGTGATTGTAGTGCGGAATTCTTTATAGTTGACATTATTATTGTGTGGACAGATTACTTGAATTATTGTACGAGTATAATCTTGTTGAATAACTTCTTGATTACAAACTCTTTAATTGTGATAATTAAAGCTGGTTTTAGTGACTTTATTGGTGTCTTGTATGTTGTTTTCCACTGTACCATACGACGATCAAGGAGACCGTCGTAACAATATTCAACTTTTATCTTTTTCACAGTTTCATAAACTACACTTTTTCAGGTTTACTTTATTTGCAATATATTACAAAACATTCAGTAACATTACGCAGACTGATGTTAGTGAAAGCAAACATAATACATCTCAGGTGGAGGTTATCCCAGCGAGCACATCTACCTTACATTAACCTAAAAAACTCTATGCGTCCGTTTGCGCTATGAAATGCGACATTACGCCTGCAATACAACACCTGTTCCAGCTACTACGGTTTATAATGGCAGCCGCGGCTCCGAGATCTAGTGCCATCAACTGCCTGTCAAATCACTGTCGTCACATTAACACGCCCGCCATTACCATTACAGTGCGGCCGGACGAGTCAGTGACGTGTACATTGTGCTCCAAAACCCATACGTTTCTAGTACAGTAGTGTTTTCTAAACGTTCTCAGTCATATTAATAACAGAATATCTTTACAAGCAAGTGCAATGTAAAACACAGATGTGATCAAACTATTCAATTACGGGTGTTTCGAGTGTCAAGTAGCCAGCCATCGATAGTTTTATGGAAGACGCTCGCTCCGAAGACTAATCAAGTTCAAAAACAGTACTAGCAATTATCCACCATCGTTAAATTATGTTGAACCACAGTAATTCTTACTTCATTCCTGATGTACACAAACAGGCTCCAAATCTACAAAAAGTATTCTTAGAAGTAAATCATGATCTCGATTTACCACGGGACATACCAGCTTCCATTAACGTTCAGAAATCTACGAGTTTTGAATTCCCTCATCATCTTCACATCACCGCTTAGGCAAGGTGCTGTCTTTCCACCTTCAAAGATCTTTCAGACACAGTCGTGCAAGGTTCCTTGATTCCAGCCACGAGTAGCCTACTATAAACTCCCGATTATCTGCGGAATTGGGTGGTACGATCGCCTCGGATAACCAAATTCCTCGGATAATACACAATACGTACAAGAAAGGGAAGGAGGTAATGAAAATACTTTTTAAACAATAGTTGTTTGTTTGAAGTAAATAATATAGTAAAAACCCGTTAAGACGCTCATGGATTGATCTCGTGAAAAACCGCGAATTAAGCGAGATTATACCAAGTACAAATGTATACATGCTGAAACTGTGAATCTAATAATCACATTTTATATAGACTTTAAATACTAATTCACACGAACTGACATTTCGTCAGAAAAAGTTTTACTGATAAATTATTTTATGTGCATCATCTGCATTCAGTGTTACCTGCGTACGTACAAACGTTGTATACGCTGTAACATGACATAAGGTAGCAGAACGATAAAAAAAACAATTACCATTAGAAACAGATAACAAAGTTACAATCTGGAAGGAATAAAGAGAATTAATATACTAAAGAATTGATGGACAGAATTATTAGAATATACAACCAATACAGACATATGGACTAGACAATAACTATGACTATGACAATACCCAATTGATTGGAAGAGTGAGTGAGAAGCATGTATAACATTATGATTATTACCCAAACCTTTTCCCATAATAAGAGTATGATAAATATATTAAAAAAATTGAAGTACAAAGCTGTAGATGATAGTCTAAGTTAGAAAATAAAAATAGTTCCATATAAACGATAGGTATCTAAATGTAAATGACAATAATGTTAATAGCATATAGAAGGAATAGAACTATTATATAGTAAATGTGCAATGTTTAATAGGATGATAAGGAATGTATGTGATGTATTGAGGACTGGCATCACATAGGATGTTAAAAAAGAGTTACATTATGTTTTAAAATGATTATGAATAATCATTTATTGTGTATTAGTTAATTTATTTAATTGTAATTGTGTTTAAAATATTTAAGGTTCATAAAACAAAAAGGATATGTTATAATAAATGTATAATGAACATCAGATACACTAGCCCATAGAAGCCTATAGTAAAATTAAGAAAT
This sequence comes from Magicicada septendecula, assembly GCA_034769895.1. Classification (NCBI taxonomy): domain Eukaryota; kingdom Metazoa; phylum Arthropoda; class Insecta; order Hemiptera; family Cicadidae; genus Magicicada; species Magicicada septendecula. The sequence continues at coordinate 479,193,744 of CM068370.1, forward strand.
TTGTAAACTGGATATTAAAACAGTAGAAATTAATGGTACCATGTATGTTATCATCTTAAGTTTGGTTGTATAATTTTATAGAACCACAGTGTATACAAAAGAATTAGTTTTGAATTAATTAATAATAGAAAACAAAATTGTCAAATTTGTAACTTTGTAAGTACTTGACAGAAAATATTCATGTTTGATTTCAAATTAATTTATGAAAAAGCAATGCAATGGTGTTGTAAATTTAGGATTAAATGTAGTATAAAAAGATTATACTAATTAGAAGATATTTGTTAATTTTGTATAAAAAACAGTAGTCATGTCTAACAATGTAAAAAAATGTTCAACCAATGGGAATTAGATACTTTTGTACCTTGACAACCCAAGATTTACATTGAAATTTGATAGTTCATTATTGGATTCAGAGAAGAAAGGATTAAAATCTCCATACAACTAGATAAAATAAAAAGTGATATTACATGGAAATGAAATGATGTTATGAAGACTAATAATATAACAAGAAGGAAATTGAAAGTGAAATCATATTAAAATGGAAGAATAATTGTATAAACAGTAAAAAATAAGTTGAACCTAATAATTGAAGGAAAGTGTTAAGTATAAAATATCAGAAGATAAAAAACTAATAAGTATAATAAACCATAATACACTTTTACACATTTTCAATCACTGATAGACTATATTTCAACATTCACTTAATAAATAAACTTGTAACAATCCATTTATCTCACTATTAAATTATCAATCTATGGTGATGAACTTATTGGAAGTGTAATTTTAGTCAGGGTACACTTAACCTATAAGCACAGACTGTTGTTAAACATAATATTTATAACCTTAATTTTAGTTTATTAATCACTTATATAATATTCAATTGTGTTTTATGTGAAGTTTTGTACTTCTTAAAGGATGTTGTTTGTTAACTTTTCTGTAATCTCAAGAACACAACAAATTGAAATCTAATAACCAAAAAGTGTATGATATTAGATACTAAAGACCTGAGCATTAGTGCCAACCGTTGAGAGTGTAAACATCATAGCTGGAGCAATAATAGTATTATAAAATTATTTCATTTGTTTTAAGGGAAAGAAATAAGGAATCCAAAAGAAATAAAACCAGTATTGAAGATTTTTAAATGTATGTTTAATTTATTTCTATGTTAACAATATTTTATTTCTTCATATAGCCAAATGTGGATTTTTTTTATCACAAAGGAGAGGTTGGTAACAATTATTTTAGGAACGGAATTCGAATTGAATTATAAATAAAAGGTAAGTCGACTAAAACCAATGAAGAGAAAAGGAATAAATAAATAAAGTGAGTAATTTTAATTGTTTTAATGACAAAACAATTTGGCGCCTAAAAGGATGTTGTTTGTTAACTTTTCTGTAATCTCAAGAACACAACAAATTGAAATCTAATAACCAAAAAGTGTATGATATTAGATACTAAAGACCTGAGCATTAGTGCCAACCGTTGAGTGTGTAAACATCATAGCTGGAGCAATAATAGTATTATAAAATTATTTCATTTGTTTTAAGGGAAAGAAATAAGGAATCCAAAAGAAATAAAACCAGTATTGAAGATTTTCAAATGTATGTTTAATTTATTTCTATTTTAACAATATTTTATTTCTTCATATAGCCAAATGTGGATTTTTTTTATCACAAAGGAGAGGTTTGTAACAATTATTTTAGGAACGGAATTCGAATTGAATTATAAATAAAAGGTAAGTCGACTAAAACCAATGAAGAGAAAAGGAATAAATAAATAAAGTGAGTAATTTTAATTGTTTTAATGACAAAACAATTTGGCGCCTAAAACGGGAAACAAAAATAATTAATATCAAAAAAGAAGAAGAAACGGTTTTGGAACCTGTATTTGTGTCACCGATTTACAACCATTTGTGTGGAATTTAATAAAAGAAAATACTATTTACCAAATATACGAGGAATCTCGTTTTATTATAACGCCCATATACAAAACACAAGTAAACTGTCCCACATTTTCATATGCAACGGGGATTAGATTCAGGAATGAATTGCCGCAGTCAGTGAAGTCAGGAATGAATACAAGTCAGAGAAGTCACTGCTGACCTGTCGGTAAATATCACAGGTTGCTAGTAGAGTACAACGACTTTCAGTGATACCGCGTGAACTTGCAGACAAAATAACTTACTGGGTAAATTAAATGTTCCCGCAGTCGAAGTAAAGTACATATGCCCGGATGACTCACGGTGACGATGACGCAATCCGTCCCTCGGACATACCTTTACATAATTTACATAAATTTAAAACAATAATTTTTATTTATGCAGATGACAAGGTAATGGTACAGAAAACAGAAGACCTCGGTTGCTTATTAAGCCCCCCCCTCTGTCTCTCTCTCAATTCACTCACCTTTCATCACGATTTAATTTACTTAATACCGTTCACAATAACTATATTCTTTCTTTAATAACCCATTTTCATGAAAGCTCACCTTGCATAGTGTACTAAATTCTATTCATTCTCTCTGTCACCTACTCATAACTCACGACCTTGAATGTTTTCTATCTTTCCTTCCAGCTTTATTTAACTCTTATTGTAGCAACAAATGTCACAATATTTTTACGACATTACAGAACGCTCTAAATGTTTCTCGGCTATTCCAGCAGAACCAGCTGTAATGTTGTGTGCGTACGTGATTCTTAACATGCGTTAACGAGACTGTTCCAGACCTCACCGGTCCACGCACACTGTGTTCAAAGCCGCAAGCAATTACGTTCTAGCGTAGTGTTGACACATCTTATGGATTATTCTGGAAAATCAGCGGGGTATAAATTAAGCATTCAGCGACGCTTAGTTCAGTATAAGTGGCGATTTATTCAAGTGAGGTTCGAGTTATTGTCGGGCGACTTACACAGTGCGTTTCAAGTGGTGTGTTAGTAAAAAGTGATTATAGTGCGGAATTCTTTGTTGACATTATTATTTGTGTGGACAAATTAACTTGAATCTGTCGTACAGATTATTGTCGTTATTCTTGTTGAATAACGTGTTATTTACAAACTGTTATTTGTGATTAATTAAAGCTGGTGATTAGTGACTTAATTGCCGTCTTGTATTTTTGTTTTCCACTGTACAATGCGACGATCAAGGAGACCATCGTAACAATATGTTTTGGGTAACGCACTGAAGAGAGCAGTGGCGTATCTAGGCTTTGGTCTTGTGGGGTGGGGGGTCCGGAGTCGGTTCGGCATCATACAACAGAAAGAACAACTTAAGACTAATCAACACAACTATCTTCAAAATGGCTAAACTCTGTCCCATTAAAGTAAAAGGAATAAAAGACAATAAAAATACGCGTTATTGAAACATTTTGTAAAAGTTAGTTATTGACTGAATTGATTTTCGTATATTTGATATTTCAAACGTAACCGCTAATGCTGTGTAATAAACCTGTTTGTATAGGTTAAAAAAGAGTTACTACTATATTATTGTACACAGCTGAAATAATAATAGTGTACTATAGCCTAAAATTTCAGAGATTAACAAAATTCAACTTTTTCAAACCTTTGGGGGTGTCCGGTCTCGTTCGTCTCCCCCTCCCCGTAAATACGCCCCTGGAAAAGAGAAAACTATATTTTACATAGTTCCGTGGATAATGGAAAAATACACCAAAAATAAGCTACGAAATTGTTCTACCCACATCCGTCGTTCTACACAAATGTCTCAATTTACATTTTAGTTTCTGAATGGCATGGTTTTATGCTTAGTAAGAATCCGTAAAATTAGTAAATTTTTGTTAAAAAATTATATTTTTAGCCTTTTTAAACGTAAATGGAAAATGGTACAGAAACAGTTTTTAGACCTCAGAACACAAAAAAGGGATTAAAATTTTGAAAAAAACTGTGAAAATCCTGCAGGGTATCAGAATTAAAGGAACTGTAATCCAAATCCTAATGTTTAGAGTTTTCAGTTTTATTGTATGACTGTGTGCTCTACAATTGTTATATAACTAAAGACATATTATATTAACAGGGATGTTCATAATTTTTCCCATAATTAAAAAATTATCTAATATCGAGAATCACCATATCATCATCATTTGGAAGGATTAAACCAAGGATGGTTTGTTTTGGTCTCAAACAGGCACAGTTTAGAGCTGGTCACTCCAGCGCTTCCTCGGACGCCCCACACCCCTCCGTCCAATCGGCTTATAGTTCCATAGTTGTTTGGGGAAGCGGCAGTCATCCATTCGGCAAAGATGTACCCACCAATTCAGCCGATAGGCCTACTGGGCGATTCTGTCGAGTATAGTCATAATATTCAGTTTCTGCCGTATGTCTGTGTTTCTTCTACGTTCATGGAGAGTATACACTGCCACGTGCCTGAGAAATCTCATTTCAACCTGTAACGAGCAGAAAATTTTAAAAATTTTTAAATTTTCACCTCGGCAGAGTATGTTCACACGAGGCAAGTGTCAACGACTTATGGTGGAGCAATAAATAAGGAGTAATGAGAAGGTGTCAGTGAAGCGTTGCTGACTTGACAATAGAAACACATTAAGTTCAATCCAACTATAGAATTTGGTGGCGTAAGATGACAGGGAAAGTTTCGTCCAGAATTATTGCTCTCCGCAGCTGTAACAAAGTAAGTAAGGACATTCACACCCGTACCGAGAATTGTAGCAGATGTTGACCATGTTACGTCAGTAGACGATAAACGACAAAAACGAGTGAAACTCCATACTACAATGAAACGGATACGCTGCACCTTAAGAAACAATACTGGAAGATAGGCTGACAAAGACTACAGTCATGTTACGCAGCTGGAGGTATCGTCTAATTGACAGACAAGAATTTACGAAGGGAAAGTTGGGGTGACTTCAACGACCAGCAGATGTTCGAAATTAGTAATAGCCAGAAAAAAGGGGTTAGAGCATAGAACAATACGCCAGGGAGACTGTAAGTACAGATAATGGGAATCTATAGAAACGCAGAGTTTACTCAGACAATAGGCTGATAGACAAGTGTTTAATAGCCGTAGTTTCTTCGAAGCGGGTCAACGATCGTCAGGGCAGAAATCAGGGAGACCTAAGGACCTATCAGAGGCCTTCAGCCAGCGAGAAATTTGATGGTGAGGGGTGTTTCCATAGCAACTGAAACGAAGAACCTATCGAGAGAACTATGACGTAGAATTTTGACATGGTGGGACAGTAGTTTCCAAGAAAATCAAAAACTGACCAATCTCGAAATGAAGTAGGCGTGAAGCGCGCCAGAGACAAAATTTTGAGTAGGGACGAATTAATAAAAACTATCTGCCCAAGACAGAGACAGTCAGTGATACTCAAATTTTAGACAGTCTACACTCAATTTTTGAAACAGTTATACTAAAGTTTTACAGTCAGAATTTTCAGACAGTTTACATTCAAAATATCAAGTAGTTTAACTTCAAGTGCGAGAGACGGTATATCATAAACTTTCAATTGTTTACTCAAATCATTCGGAGTTAATAATTATTCAAAGTTCAGAAGAGTACATTAAACGGCGGAATGCTAACTCGAGTTCGGAAGTTAGATCGGTAACAACTAACTTAAAAGACTTAATAATACATTCATATCGCGGTAGTGATACTTTACCGGTGTGCGCAGTAACGGACTTAGTGAAAATTACACCAAGTGAGCAATCAGACCGTTACGCTAACAGACAGCATCACTTAACGATATACAAATTATTTGAACTTAACATTGTGTACGACACATTATCAACAACATAATGAACACGAAACATTAAACAAACTAAATAATTATAGGAACGTTTGTTGAAGCAGCGACAAATGGAACTAGACAGGTATATTGACTTTAAAACGAACTTACAGCATACACAGTAAGATGAAACATTGATTGAACACCGAAATTCAATTACTCACACGTATAGAAACGCCTACGCGAGTGATCAGAAGAATAAAGTGTTAAGTGGTAGTGATAAAACAGCTTACGAAGGAATGTGTCTACGAGCCATTTTCATCACCAGAACGAGACTTCGTCAACAACTAATGGATATTCAATAACCAAGTAACCATTATTATAATTATTTCTAATTAGTAACTTCTACTGACCTGGTTTCTTTCAAAGAATTCACACCTGAGAAAATTATTAAGAAAAGTAATGAATAAATCTGAATAAAGTAGTTAATGAACGTATAAACAAAAGCATATTTGGGATTTAATGAACGCATTAAATAAGTAGAATATTGAATTGTAATATTATTTGATTTATATATGTATGTATGTTTTCTTTGTTTTCAGCATATATTGAGACATGTATTTGTTTATTATAAAATATGTATGTATTTCAGGTACAGCGACGTAACCTATGTACTATTATAATATGTTATGAGTGATAATTAAACTAGTATTTTAGTTGATCGGAAATATGCGTTCATTATTACCAATGCAACCCAAATATTAACCTAAAGTTTGAAGGAATACAAATAGATTTTAAGAGTTTCTTGTGTTCAATTAAATAAATGAATCAATGACTACCATCTATTAAATGATATCACGTATGTGTTGATGAGCATAGATAGTCAGAGTCATCAATAAGATTCAATTATACACATACATCGTGAGAGATCGATAACTTTTGTATTTGAGAGCAAAACAATAACAATATTAATTACCACAAGTGTGATTTTACATTTACTACACATTTGCATAAATTGACATTTATAATTTACCACTAATCAAATATGCAAATAAAATTTATAAATTATTTCATTTATAAATGGCGCCCATCCGCACGGCATGATACGTATTAACAAAGTTTGTTAACATGTACAGCTTAGGTAAAGAACAGGCAGTAGAAGTAGTAGAGAAAGTAGTGTCATAGAAGTAGAAGTAAGATAAGTGTTATTAGTGTAAGTTAGTTTGAATGATTACGCGTAGTAGGGCGAAAATGGCGAGCAATTCAGACAGTGTAGAATTTGACATTAATAACCAATTAGGCGCAGTAAATACCGAGGACAATACTACACCTAGCGAACCAAGTAATGTGGTAGACAGTCCAGAAGATAGGGCGCGAGGACAGACATCAAAACTAGAGGATGGAACTATACAAATGTTGATGGAGTTCATCCGTCAACAGAACGAAAAACAAAAGGAGAATATTAAATTAATTAGCGAAGAAAGTAACAGAAAACAAGAAGAAAGTATCAAATTACTTAGTGAAAGACTAGAGAAACAAGAAGAACGATACAAGAAACAAGAAGAAAGTAACAGATTACTTAGTGAAAAATTCGACCAGCATAAAGAAGAGATGAAACGAGAGACAGCGGAACAGCTTACGCAAATAAGGTCAGAAATACGTGAAAGCCAGCAGGCCTGGGAAAGAAAGGTCGATGAACTACAGAAGAAGCAAGATGATATCGTGAGAGACTTGAGAGAAGAAGCCAACAAGAAGTACGTAGAAATACAAGAAAAACAAGATAATGATCGACAAGAATGGATGGCAGTGGTACACACTACCCAGACGACCGTTAAAAAGATTAATCACAAGTTCGATGTTCTGTGACGTAGCGAGGCGAAGATCTGCTCTCGGCGCCAGCCGAGACGTGACACGAGAAGGCGAGGCGACCCAATCAAGGATCAGCAGCAGCTTGATTGGCCTCGACGTGACCATCTAACGTGCTCGAGGCGAGCCAACCAGGGACCAGCGGCAATCTGATAGGTTCGTGGCACACGACCTGTCAGGGCATAAAAACAGCGCCGCTAGAAATTTTGGCGTCCAGCAAGGAGAGACAGACACACTTCTGCTCCAGACTTCAGACGGACAGGACTGCTCTCTAATCTGGACGTTGCTTCAGCTTCTGGCTGCATCCGCCCACCTCGCAGGACGAGGAATTTCGCTGCTCTCTTCGTGGGACAAGACTCTCGCGCCAGCTGTTACCAGTGAATTGAGTAGCTGGTAGAAGCAACAGCTGGCCGAAGTTGCCCTGCTAAGGACCACCTTGCCGGATACCATCTGCTGGCGAAGAACTGAAGAGGATTGCTCTGGGCTCACCTGGTGAGTGCCGCATTTAAAGTGTGTAATTCCTAACTTGTTCACGACTGTTAGGTAGCGCTGCCCCGGACGATCCTTGCAAGCCCCCACCAGTGGTAAGCGAGCTAGGATATCGCCGGAGTAAAGGGGCCAGTGGACACCAGTCTTGGTAAGGACTGGTATTCAACGAAGCTGGTCGTTAGCCCAGCTCCTCCCGCATCGTCGTGAACAAGGAAGACGCGCGGGTAATCCGGCTTCGGCCGGACCCGAGATCCCTGGCGTCTGGCAGTGACTGCCTAGCAGTCTCTGCCCGGCAGCCGTCGCACCTGGCCAGCATGCCTTCTACAGGCAACGGCCCAAGTGCCGAGTCGCTCGGCCCCGCCTTGCTACCCCATCTGGGCGACTCGCCCGATTCGCCTCGGGCGATGGAGACGGACGATCCTCTCCCCAACCCGATTCCTCCTCTTCCGGCTGACGAGTCGGGCGAGTTCGCGACCGTTGGTCGGCGTAATCGCCCGGCTAAGAAGCCCAAGAGAACCCACCCAACCGCTTCCTCTAACACCTCGGCCATGGACATTGGACCTTCTCAGGGCCCACAGGCCGCGGTTCCGACTGCTTCGACAGCAGCTCCGGCTGCTGCCGCTGTTGGTCGTGCGCCGCCCCTGTACGTCCATAGCGTATCCAATGTCGCCGCCTTATACAGACGGCTGATCGCGGCCCACGGCCTGTCGGCCGACAAGCTTGACCTGAAGCTGCTTGGCGGTGATACGGTCAGGATTGTCGTCCGCCAGCTCGAGGACCATCGCTTGGTCGAGGCCTTCCTCCAAGCACACAACCTCCAATATCACACCTTCACTCCTAAGCGAGTCAAGCCCTTGTCTGTCATTTTGCGAGGGCTTGACGCGCACACCGATCCACAGGAGATCCTTATGGAACTCCGCGACCTCGGGTACCCGGTGCAGGCAATTTTCCGCCTGTTCACTCACTCAGAGACCCGAGTCCCTCTCCCGCTCGTCCGTCTCCAGCTCGAGAAGGGCGAGGCTGCAGACAAAATTTTCCACCTGACGCGGCTGTTTGGCTTCCGCGTCAGGGTGGAAACCAGTCGTCCCCAGGGCAAGCTCGCGCAGTGCCACCGGTGCCAGAGGTTCGGCCACCACACCGACGTCTGCCGCAATGCCACGGCCTGTCTCCGATGTTCTTTGGGACATTCAACACAGGCCTGCACTGTGGCAGACAAAACCAAATTTCGCTGCATAAATTGTGACCAAGGCCACGCAGCGTCTAACGTAAACTGCCCGGTCTATAAGGCGGAGCTCCTGCGGAAGCAAAAGCCGCAGGGGCCCCTCCCGAAGCCACGGCAGCCAGTTATGCAGCCCCAACCTAGACAGCCTAAAATGCAGGCTAGGCCTAAACCTCAGGCACAACCGGCACGGCGCGCGCCCTCTCCGGCTCCACCTCCAGCCCCTACAAAGGCAACTAAACGTACCGCGTCTCCTTCCACAGCAGAGACACGCCCAGTAGCTGTTATCTCGGTTTTGGAGCCGGAGAATGAACCCTCCACCTCCGCGGAACCTCCTACTCCCGCCTCTGAACCAGAGGTAGCCTCGCCGCCCCTGCCACCTCCGCGATTTCCGCGAGCAGGCATCAAACCCAGGAACAAAGGGATACCCACACCGGATGCTCGGCCCCGAGCTCCTGCCTGCCCACAGCCCAAGAAAAGTCCTGCTTCCCGGTATAAGTCCGACGAAGCGCAACAGCGTACTTTTCCTGCCGCTGATCCAAAACCGTCTGGCCCTGGTCCTATGGCTTCCACCATGACCCGATCTGCCGTAACACCTGGTCGCTCTTATGCGGCCTCAGTTTCCAGGCAAACCACCCAGTCCGTCAGTTCCAATGACGCACAGTTCGTCCGCGGCTTTCTGTCTAGCTACGACCTCCCGAAAGTCGCATCTACCTTCAGGTCCATCCGAGCCCGCCTGGAAACTGCTGACCCAACTGAGAGATTCATGCTCTTGGTGGAAGCCTGCGAAGTCATAGGTCTTCTATGAACCGAGCCCTTAGACGAGATCTCTCGCTCGTAGCCTGGAATGCTAACAACATCGGTACCAAGCATTCCGACCTTCTTGAATTCCTGGCTCGGTTCAAACCCGACGTACTTCTCCTCGGGGAAACCCACCTGACCCCGGCGAACCGGTTTCGATTACCAAATTACGTGGTCTATCGGGATGACCGAGTTGGCCGACGAGGAGGCGGCACGGCGATCGCGGTGAGGACCTCCATAGGTCATCATCGTGTCGCTTTGCCGCAGCTTACCAACCTAGAGGCCACCGCCATTGAGGTCCACGGAGCTCTTGGCGGCGTCCTCTTGGTCTCAGCTTACAAGCCCCCACAAGCTGAACTCCTTGTCAGCGACCTGGACGTCATCTTCGATTCCCATCGAAGGGTAATTTTGGCCGGCGATCTGAATTGCAAGCATCGCGTTTGGAATAGTCGCCTGACTACTCCGAACGGGAGGCGCTTGCTCAGTTTTGTTGAATCGCGCCGGGCGATGGTGTTTGGTCCAGCGCAACCCACGTTCTTTCCGTCACTGCCTAACGCGGCTCCCGATGTTCTGGACATCGCGGTGACCCAAGGAATTGTCTGTCCGGTCGAGGTATTCTCACTTACGGAGCTGACATCCGACCACAACCCTATCTTGGTCCACGTCGCTACCCAGCACGCCTATGCACGTTCTGACAAGCAGAAGGTTATCGATTGGGATCGCTACGGCCCGGCCTTGTGCCGTAGATTGCCGCCAGCGGCCCCACTCGATTCCGTTCGCCTCCTAGACGAAGCAGTTGCGGGAATCGAAGAGGCAATCATCTCGGCTATAGGCGTGTCTTCACGTACGCGAGCTGGCTTCACGCCTGACTACCAACGCATCCCTGAGGAAGTCTCTCTTCTCGCTCGCGAGAGGAATTACTTCCGGAAACGTTGGCAGAGGACCCGTGATCCGGCCGATAAGGCAGCATACAATCGGCTCACCGGACGACTGCGTGGCAGTCTGAAGGCGTTCCGACGTAGCTGTTGGGAACTCGACGTGGCCCGAACGGGGGATGCGGACCCGCAATCTCACCCGTACAGAATACCTACCGCATTGACGGGACGGAGGCGCCGACCTCCACTTCCCGCCATTGTTGGACCGTTCGGTCGACTCCTGGGTCGCCCGGAGGAGAAGGCCGAGTACTTGGGCTTGTGTTTCGAGCGTCAGTTCGCTCCCAACCCGCCCATGGACTGGGACTTCGACGAACAAGTCGAGATGGCTGTGGAAGACTTTCTGTCTCTTCCGATCACGGCGGAGCCCGAACCCATCTCTTTGGAAGAGGTCTCAGATCGGCTCGCTGAACTTCAGCCAAGAAAGGCTCCAGGCCCGGACGGTGTTACCAACACCGCTCTACGACTTCTTCCCGAGCCTGGAGTTCAATTCTTGACTGAATTGTTCAACGCGTGTCTTAGACTGGCCTACTTTCCCAAGAAATGGAGAAAGGCGACGGTTATCGTGATCCCGAAGCAGGGAAAGGATACCACCCGCTCGGAAAACCTCCGGCCTATCAGCCTACTTTCCGCTACGTCCAAGGTTTTTGAGCGCCTCGTACAGCGTCGTGTACGAGAGCATCTAACCAACTTTGACGTGCTGGTCCCCGAACAGTTCGGCTTTCGTGTGGGGCATTCGACCACTCATCAACTGATGAGACTGGTGGAAAGCATCACGGAAGCCGGGTGTCGGAGAGAACGGACCGTTGGCTGTTTCTTAGATGTTGAGAAAGCCTTCGACAGCGTATGGCATGATGGCCTTTTATTCAAACTTAGGGAAGTCCAGCTCCCGGACTGCTACCTCCATCTGGTTGCTAGCTTTCTGACGGAGAGGACCTTCTGCGTGAGAGTTGGCGATTCTGTCTCTTCCGAGAGACGAATCACAGCCGGCGTCCCTCAAGGTAGTGTTCTAGGCCCCCTTCTGTTCTCGATCTACGTCAACGACGTGCCGAGACAGCCTGGAGTCCAGATGGCCCTCTTCGCTGACGACACGGCCGTATTTACGGCCGATCGTCATGAGGAAAGGGCCGTCCTACGACTGCAGCGCCAGCTCGACACGCTCGTGGACTGGACTGAGAATTGGAGAGTGCAACTCAACGCCACCAAGAGCGTAGCCGTCGAATTCTCCAAGCGACGGAAGAACCCCGTTAGGCAACTACGTATCGGCAGAACGTACTTGCGCTGGTCCAACGAGGTCAAGTACCTCGGCTTACACCTCGACCGTCGGCTCACCTGGCGTACCCACGCACAGACAGTTCTTAAGCGAGCATCCACTCGCCTGTGCGCACTGTTTCCACTCCTGATCAGCTCAGCCATGACCAGGAAATTGGGTAGGATGATCGTCGGCGCGTATCTGCTGCCGGTCATTACCTACGCCTGCCCGGTCTGGGGTTACCTCGCCGCAATGCATAAAAAGAAGTTGCAGAGCGTCCTCGACAGGGGGCTTCGGCTAGCGGCCAAAGTCCCCCGTCGCTTCTCATCTCGCCTTCTAAGGAGAGGACTTGGCGTCCGCTCCTTAGACGACACTTTCAGGCGGCTTGCACGCAAATTTTATGCACGTGCGGCGAGGTTCCCAGGCAATCCTCTAGTGACTGGGCTGGGAAGGTACCGTATACGCCCAGGTGATTCGTGGAAACGCCCTCGGTGCATACTGCGCTAGCGTAGGCTAGCACAACAGCCGAGAATCGGCCTGCTATAGAGCACGCGCCCTACTTGGGCAGGGCCACGAGGCAGGAGCTCCAGAAGGTAGCTCGGAACTCAGTTCCCGTGCGGTTCGTCTCTGCGACGCACAACCGCAAAGCCCAGAGCGAAAAAATTTTGGCGTCCGGATCGTCCGATGTCCGACACATCTGCTCCAGACTTCAGACGGACAGGACTGCTCCTTGGACTGCTCTCTACTCTGGACGTTGCTTCAGCTTCTGGCTGCATTCGCCCACCTCGCAGGACGAGGAATTTCGCTGCTCTCTTCGTGGGACAAGACTCACGCGCCAGCTGTTACCAGTGAATCGAGTAGCTGGTAGAAGCAACAGCTGGCCGAACTTGCCCTGCTAAGGACCACCTGCGCCGGAACAACATCTTGCCGGACAGGAAAGAAGAGGATTGCTCTGGGCTCACCTGGTGAGTGCCGTATCAGTGTGTAATTCCTAACTTGCTCACGACTGTTAGGTAGCGCTGCCCCGGACGATCCTTGCAAGCCCCCACCAGTGGTAAGCGAGCTAGGATATCGCCGGGGTAAAGGGGCCAGTGGACACCAGTCTTGGTAAGGACTGGTATTCAACGAAGCTGGTCGTTAGCCCAGCTCCTCCCGCATCGTCGTGAGCAAGGAAGACGCGCGGGTAATCCGGCTTCGGCCGGACCCGAGATCCCTGGCGTCTGGCAGTGACTGCCTAGCAGTCTCTGCCCGGCAGCCGCCGCACCTGGCCAGCATGCCTTCTACAGGCAACGGCCCAAGTGCCGAGTCGCTCGGCCCCGCCTTGCTACCCCATCTGGGCGACTCGCCCGATTCGCCTCGGGCGATGGAGACGGACGATCCTCTCCCCAACCCGATTCCTCCTCTTCCGGCTGACGAGTCGGGCGAGTTCGCGACCGTTGGTCGGCGTAATCGCCCGGCTAAGAAGCCCAAGAGAACCCACCCAACCGCTTCCTCTAACACCTCGGCCATGGACATTGGACCTTCTCAGGGCCCACAGGCCGCGGTTCCGACTGCTTCGACAGCAGCTCCGGCTGCTGCCGCTGTTGGTCGTGCGCCGCCCCTGTACGTCCATAGCGTATCCAATGTCGCCGCCTTATACAGACGGCTGATCGCGGCCCACGGCCTGTCGGCCGACAAGCTTGACCTGAAGCTGCTTGGCGGTGATACGGTCAGGATTGTCGTCCGCCAGCTCGAGGACCATCGCTTGGTCGAGGCCTTCCTCCAAGCGCATAACCTTCAGTATCACACCTTTACTCCTAAGCGAGTCAAGCCCTTGTCGGTAATTTTGCGAGGGCTTGACGCGCACACCGATCCACAGGAGATCCTCATGGAACTCCGCGACCTCGGGTACCCGGTGCAGGCAATTTTCCGCATGTTCACTCACTCAGAGACCCGAGTACCTCTCCCGCTCGTCCGTCTCCAGCTCGAGAAGGGCGAGGCTGCAGACAAAATTTTCCACCTGACGCGGCTGTTTGGCTTCCGCGTCCGGGTGGAAACCAGTCGACCCCATGGCAAGCTTGCGCAGTGCCACCGGTGCCAGAGGTTCGGCCATCACAGCGACGTCTGCCGCAATGCCCCGGCCTGTCTACGATGTTCCCTGGGACATTCCACACAGGCCAGCACTGTGGCAGACAAAACCAAATTTCGCTGCATCAATTGTGGTCAAGGCCACGCAGCGAGTAACGTAAACTGCCCGGTCTATAAGGCGGAGCTCCTGCGGAAGCAAAAGCCGCAGGGGCCCCTCCCGAAGCCACGGCAGCCAGCTATGCAGCCCCAACCTAGACAGCCTAAAATGCAGGCTAGGCCTCAACCTCAGGCACAACCGGCACGGCGCGCGCCCTCTCCGGCTCCACCTCCAGCCCCTGCCAAGGCAACTAAACGTACCGCGTCCCCTTCAGAAGCAGAGACACGCCCAGTAGCTGTCATCTCGGTTTTGGAGCCGGAGAATGAACCCTCCACCTCCGCGGAACCTCCTACTCCCGCCTCTGAACCAGAGGTAGCCTCGCCGCCCCTGCCATCTCCGCGATTTCCGCGAGCAGGCATCAAACCCAGGAACAAAGGGATACCCACACCGGATGCTCGGCCCCGAGCTCCTGCCTGCCCACAGCCCAAGAAAAGTCCTGCTTCCCGGTATAAGTCCGACGAAGCGCAACAGCGTACTTTTCCTGCCGCTGATCCAAAACCGTCTGGCCCTGGTCCTATGGCTTCCACCATGACCCGATCTGCCGTAACACCTGGTCGCTCTTATGCGGCCTCAGTTTCCAGGCAAACCACCCAGTCCGTCAGTTCCAATGACGCACAGTTCGTCCGCGGCTTTCTGTCTAGCTACGACCTCCCGAAAGTCGCATCCACCTTCAGGTCCATCCGAGCCCGCCTGGAAACTGCTGACCCAACTGAGAGATTCATGCTCTTGGTGGAAGCCTGCGAAGTCATAGGTCTTCTATGAACCGAGCCCTTAGACGAGATCTCTCGCTCGTAGCCTGGAATGCTAACAACATCGGTACCAAGCATTCCGACCTTCTTGAATTCCTGGCTCGGTTCAAACCCGACGTACTTCTCCTCGGGGAAACCCACCTGACCCCGGCGAACCGGTTTCGATTACCAAATTACGTGGTCTATCGGGATGACCGAGTTGGCCGACGAGGAGGCGGCACGGCGATCGCGGTGAGGACCTCCATAGGTCATCATCGTGTCGCTTTGCCGCAGCTTACCAACCTAGAGGCCACCGCCATTGAGGTCCACGGAGCTCTTGGCGGCGTCCTCTTGGTCTCAGCTTACAAGCCCCCACAAGCTGAACTCCTTGTCAGCGACCTGGACGTCATCTTCGATTCCCATCGAAGGGTAATTTTGGCCGGCGATCTGAATTGCAAGCATCGCGTTTGGAATAGTCGCCTGACTACTCCGAACGGGAGGCGCTTGCTCAGTTTTGTTGAATCGCGCCGGGCGATGGTGTTTGGTCCAGCGCAACCCACGTTCTTTCCGTCACTGCCTAACGCGGCTCCCGATGTTCTGGACATCGCGGTGACCCAAGGAATTGTCTGTCCGGTCGAGGTATTCTCACTTACGGAGCTGACATCCGACCACAACCCTATCTTGGTCCACGTCGCTACCCAGCACGCCTATGCACGTTCTGACAAGCAGAAGGTTATCGATTGGGATCGCTACGGCCCGGCCTTGTGCCGTAGATTGCCGCCAGCGGCCCCACTCGATTCCGTTCGCCTCCTAGACGAAGCAGTTGCGGGAATCGAAGAGGCAATCATCTCGGCTATAGGCGTGTCTTCACGTACGCGAGCTGGCTTCACGCCTGACTACCAACGCATCCCTGAGGAAGTCTCTCTTCTCGCTCGCGAGAGGAATTACTTCCGGAAACGTTGGCAGAGGACCCGTGATCCGGCCGATAAGGCAGCATACAATCGGCTCACCGGACGACTGCGTGGCAGTCTGAAGGCGTTCCGACGTAGCTGTTGGGAACTCGACGTGGCCCGAACGGGGGATGCGGACCCGCAATCTCACCCGTACAGAATACCTACCGCATTGACGGGACGGAGGCGCCGACCTCCACTTCCCGCCATTGTTGGACCGTTCGGTCGACTCCTGGGTCGCCCGGAGGAGAAGGCCGAGTACTTGGGCTTGTGTTTCGAGCGTCAGTTCGCTCCCAACCCGCCCATGGACTGGGACTTCGACGAACAAGTCGAGATGGCTGTGGAAGACTTTCTGTCTCTTCCGATCACGGCGGAGCCCGAACCCATCTCTTTGGAAGAGGTCTCAGATCGGCTCGCTGAACTTCAGCCAAGAAAGGCTCCAGGCCCGGACGGTGTTACCAACACCGCTCTACGACTTCTTCCCGAGCCTGGAGTTCAATTCTTGACTGAATTGTTCAACGCGTGTCTTAGACTGGCCTACTTTCCCAAGAAATGGAGAAAGGCGACGGTTATCGTGATCCCGAAGCAGGGAAAGGATACCACCCGCTCGGAAAACCTCCGGCCTATCAGCCTACTTTCCGCTACGTCCAAGGTTTTTGAGCGCCTCGTACAGCGTCGTGTACGAGAGCATCTAACCAACTTTGACGTGCTGGTCCCCGAACAGTTCGGCTTTCGTGTGGGGCATTCGACCACTCATCAACTGATGAGACTGGTGGAAAGCATCACGGAAGCCGGGTGTCGGAGAGAACGGACCGTTGGCTGTTTCTTAGATGTTGAGAAAGCCTTCGACAGCGTATGGCATGATGGCCTTTTATTCAAACTTAGGGAAGTCCAGCTCCCGGACTGCTACCTCCATCTGGTTGCTAGCTTTCTGACGGAGAGGACCTTCTGCGTGAGAGTTGGCGATTCTGTCTCTTCCGAGAGACGAATCACAGCCGGCGTCCCTCAAGGTAGTGTTCTAGGCCCCCTTCTGTTCTCGATCTACGTCAACGACGTGCCGAGACAGCCTGGAGTCCAGATGGCCCTCTTCGCTGACGACACGGCCGTATTTACGGCCGATCGTCATGAGGAAAGGGCCGTCCTACGACTGCAGCGCCAGCTCGACACGCTCGTGGACTGGACTGAGAATTGGAGAGTGCAACTCAACGCCACCAAGAGCGTAGCCGTCGAATTCTCCAAGCGACGGAAGAACCCCGTTAGGCAACTACGTATCGGCAGAACGTACTTGCGCTGGTCCAACGAGGTCAAGTACCTCGGCTTACACCTCGACCGTCGGCTCACCTGGCGTACCCACGCACAGACAGTTCTTAAGCGAGCATCCACTCGCCTGTGCGCACTGTTTCCACTCCTGATCAGCTCAGCCATGACCAGGAAATTGGGTAGGATGATCGTCGGCGCGTATCTGCTGCCGGTCATTACCTACGCCTGCCCGGTCTGGGGTTACCTCGCCGCAATGCATAAAAAGAAGTTGCAGAGCGTCCTCGACAGGGGGCTTCGGCTAGCGGCCAAAGTCCCCCGTCGCTTCTCATCTCGCCTTCTAAGGAGAGGACTTGGCGTCCGCTCCTTAGACGACACTTTCAGGCGGCTTGCACGCAAATTTTATGCACGTGCGGCGAGGTTCCCAGGCAATCCTCTAGTGACTGGGCTGGGAAGGTACCGTATACGCCCAGGTGATTCGTGGAAACGCCCTCGGTGCATACTGCGCTAGCGTAGGCTAGCACAACAGCCGAGAATCGGCCTGCTATAGAGCACGCGCCCTACTTGGGCAGGGCCACGAGGCAGGAGCTCCAGAAGGTAGCTCGGAACTCAGTTCCCGTGCGGTTCGTCTCTGCGACGCACAACCGCAAAGCCCAGAGCGAAAAAATTTTGGCGTCCGGATCGTCCGATGTCCGACACATCTGCTCCAGACTTCAGACGGACAGGACTGCTCCTTGGACTGCTCTCTACTCTGGACGTTGCTTCAGCTTCTGGCTGCATTCGCCCACCTCGCAGGACGAGGAATTTCGCTGCTCTCTTCGTGGGACAAGACTCACGCGCCAGCTGTTACCAGTGAATCGAGTAGCTGGTAGAAGCAACAGCTGGCCGAACTTGCCCTGCTAAGGACCACCTGCGCCGGAACAACATCTTGCCGGACAGGAAAGAAGAGGATTGCTCTGGGCTCACCTGGTGAGTGCCGTATCAGTGTGTAATTCCTAACTTGCTCACGACTGTTAGGTAGCGCTGCCCCGGACGATCCTTGCAAGCCCCCACCAGTGGTAAGCGAGCTAGGATATCGCCGGGGTAAAGGGGCCAGTGGACACCAGTCTTGGTAAGGACTGGTATTCAACGAAGCTGGTCGTTAGCCCAGCTCCTCCCGCATCGTCGTGAGCAAGGAAGACGCGCGGGTAATCCGGCTTCGGCCGGACCCGAGATCCCTGGCGTCTGGCAGTGACTGCCTAGCAGTCTCTGCCCGGCAGCCGCCGCACCTGGCCAGCATGCCTTCTACAGGCAACGGCCCAAGTGCCGAGTCGCTCGGCCCCGCCTTGCTACCCCATCTGGGCGACTCGCCCGATTCGCCTCGGGCGATGGAGACGGACGATCCTCTCCCCAACCCGATTCCTCCTCTTCCGGCTGACGAGTCGGGCGAGTTCGCGACCGTTGGTCGGCGTAATCGCCCGGCTAAGAAGCCCAAGAGAACCCACCCAACCGCTTCCTCTAACACCTCGGCCATGGACATTGGACCTTCTCAGGGCCCACAGGCCGCGGTTCCGACTGCTTCGACAGCAGCTCCGGCTGCTGCCGCTGTTGGTCGTGCGCCGCCCCTGTACGTCCATAGCGTATCCAATGTCGCCGCCTTATACAGACGGCTGATCGCGGCCCACGGCCTGTCGGCCGACAAGCTTGACCTGAAGCTGCTTGGCGGTGATACGGTCAGGATTGTCGTCCGCCAGCTCGAGGACCATCGCTTGGTCGAGGCCTTCCTCCAAGCGCATAACCTTCAGTATCACACCTTTACTCCTAAGCGAGTCAAGCCCTTGTCGGTAATTTTGCGAGGGCTTGACGCGCACACCGATCCACAGGAGATCCTCATGGAACTCCGCGACCTCGGGTACCCGGTGCAGGCAATTTTCCGCATGTTCACTCACTCAGAGACCCGAGTACCTCTCCCGCTCGTCCGTCTCCAGCTCGAGAAGGGCGAGGCTGCAGACAAAATTTTCCACCTGACGCGGCTGTTTGGCTTCCGCGTCCGGGTGGAAACCAGTCGACCCCAGGGCAAGCTTGCGCAGTGCCACCGGTGCCAGAGGTTCGGCCATCACAGCGACGTCTGCCGCAATGCCCCGGCCTGTCTACGATGTTCCCTGGGACATTCCACACAGGCCAGCACTGTGGCAGACAAAACCAAATTTCGCTGCATCAATTGTGGTCAAGGCCACGCAGCGAGTAACGTAAACTGCCCGGTCTATAAGGCGGAGCTCCTGCGGAAGCAAAAGCCGCAGGGGCCCCTCCCGAAGCCACGGCAGCCAGCTATGCAGCCCCAACCTAGACAGCCTAAAATGCAGGCTAGGCCTCAACCTCAGGCACAACCGGCACGGCGCGCGCCCTCTCCGGCTCCACCTCCAGCCCCTGCCAAGGCAACTAAACGTACCGCGTCCCCTTCAGAAGCAGAGACACGCCCAGTAGCTGTCATCTCGGTTTTGGAGCCGGAGAATGAACCCTCCACCTCCGCGGAACCTCCTACTCCCGCCTCTGAACCAGAGGTAGCCTCGCCGCCCCTGCCACCTCCGCGATTTCCGCGAGCAGGCATCAAACCCAGGAACAAAGGGATACCCACACCGGATGCTCGGCCCCGAGCTCCTGCCTGCCCACAGCCCAAGAAAAGTCCTGCTTCCCGGTATAAGTCCGACGAAGCGCAACAGCGTACTTTTCCTGCCGCTGATCCAAAACCGTCTGGCCCTGGTCCTATGGCTTCCACCATGACCCGATCTGCCGTAACACCTGGTCGCTCTTATGCGGCCTCAGTTTCCAGGCAAACCACCCAGTCCGTCAGTTCCAATGACGCACAGTTCGTCCGCGGCTTTCTGTCTAGCTACGACCTCCCGAAAGTCGCATCTACCTTCAGGTCCATCCGAGCCCGCCTGGAAACTGCTGACCCAACTGAGAGATTCATGCTCTTGGTGGAAGCCTGCGAAGTCATAGGTCTTCTATGAACCGAGCCCTTAGACGAGATCTCTCGCTCGTAGCCTGGAATGCTAACAACATCGGTACCAAGCATTCCGACCTTCTTGAATTCCTGGCTCGGTTCAAACCCGACGTACTTCTCCTCGGGGAAACCCACCTGACCCCGGCGAACCGGTTTCGATTACCAAATTACGTGGTCTATCGGGATGACCGAGTTGGCCGACGAGGAGGCGGCACGGCGATCGCGGTGAGGACCTCCATAGGTCATCATCGTGTCGCTTTGCCGCAGCTTACCAACCTAGAGGCCACCGCCATTGAGGTCCACGGAGCTCTTGGCGGCGTCCTCTTGGTCTCAGCTTACAAGCCCCCACAAGCTGAACTCCTTGTCAGCGACCTGGACGTCATCTTCGATTCCCATCGAAGGGTAATTTTGGCCGGCGATCTGAATTGCAAGCATCGCGTTTGGAATAGTCGCCTGACTACTCCGAACGGGAGGCGCTTGCTCAGTTTTGTTGAATCGCGCCGGGCGATGGTGTTTGGTCCAGCGCAACCCACGTTCTTTCCGTCACTGCCTAACGCGGCTCCCGATGTTCTGGACATCGCGGTGACCCAAGGAATTGTCTGTCCGGTCGAGGTATTCTCACTTACGGAGCTGACATCCGACCACAACCCTATCTTGGTCCACGTCGCTACCCAGCACGCCTATGCACGTTCTGACAAGCAGAAGGTTATCGATTGGGATCGCTACGGCCCGGCCTTGTGCCGTAGATTGCCGCCAGCGGCCCCACTCGATTCCGTTCGCCTCCTAGACGAAGCAGTTGCGGGAATCGAAGAGGCAATCATCTCGGCTATAGGCGTGTCTTCACGTACGCGAGCTGGCTTCACGCCTGACTACCAACGCATCCCTGAGGAAGTCTCTCTTCTCGCTCGCGAGAGGAATTACTTCCGGAAACGTTGGCAGAGGACCCGTGATCCGGCCGATAAGGCAGCATACAATCGGCTCACCGGACGACTGCGTGGCAGTCTGAAGGCGTTCCGACGTAGCTGTTGGGAACTCGACGTGGCCCGAACGGGGGATGCGGACCCGCAATCTCACCCGTACAGAATACCTACCGCATTGACGGGACGGAGGCGCCGACCTCCACTTCCCGCCATTGTTGGACCGTTCGGTCGACTCCTGGGTCGCCCGGAGGAGAAGGCCGAGTACTTGGGCTTGTGTTTCGAGCGTCAGTTCGCTCCCAACCCGCCCATGGACTGGGACTTCGACGAACAAGTCGAGATGGCTGTGGAAGACTTTCTGTCTCTTCCGATCACGGCGGAGCCCGAACCCATCTCTTTGGAAGAGGTCTCAGATCGGCTCGCTGAACTTCAGCCAAGAAAGGCTCCAGGCCCGGACGGTGTTACCAACACCGCTCTACGACTTCTTCCCGAGCCTGGAGTTCAATTCTTGACTGAATTGTTCAACGCGTGTCTTAGACTGGCCTACTTTCCCAAGAAATGGAGAAAGGCGACGGTTATCGTGATCCCGAAGCAGGGAAAGGATACCACCCGCTCGGAAAACCTCCGGCCTATCAGCCTACTTTCCGCTACGTCCAAGGTTTTTGAGCGCCTCGTACAGCGTCGTGTACGAGAGCATCTAACCAACTTTGACGTGCTGGTCCCCGAACAGTTCGGCTTTCGTGTGGGGCATTCGACCACTCATCAACTGATGAGACTGGTGGAAAGCATCACGGAAGCCGGGTGTCGGAGAGAACGGACCGTTGGCTGTTTCTTAGATGTTGAGAAAGCCTTCGACAGCGTATGGCATGATGGCCTTTTATTCAAACTTAGGGAAGTCCAGCTCCCGGACTGCTACCTCCATCTGGTTGCTAGCTTTCTGACGGAGAGGACCTTCTGCGTGAGAGTTGGCGATTCTGTCTCTTCCGAGAGACGAATCACAGCCGGCGTCCCTCAAGGTAGTGTTCTAGGCCCCCTTCTGTTCTCGATCTACGTCAACGACGTGCCGAGACAGCCTGGAGTCCAGATGGCCCTCTTCGCTGACGACACGGCCGTATTTACGGCCGATCGTCATGAGGAAAGGGCCGTCCTACGACTGCAGCGCCAGCTCGACACGCTCGTGGACTGGACTGAGAATTGGAGAGTGCAACTCAACGCCACCAAGAGCGTAGCCGTCGAATTCTCCAAGCGACGGAAGAACCCCGTTAGGCAACTACGTATCGGCAGAACGTACTTGCGCTGGTCCAACGAGGTCAAGTACCTCGGCTTACACCTCGACCGTCGGCTCACCTGGCGTACCCACGCACAGACAGTTCTTAAGCGAGCATCCACTCGCCTGTGCGCACTGTTTCCACTCCTGATCAGCTCAGCCATGACCAGGAAATTGGGTAGGATGATCGTCGGCGCGTATCTGCTGCCGGTCATTACCTACGCCTGCCCGGTCTGGGGTTACCTCGCCGCAATGCATAAAAAGAAGTTGCAGAGCGTCCTCGACAGGGGGCTTCGGCTAGCGGCCAAAGTCCCCCGTCGCTTCTCATCTCGCCTTCTAAGGAGAGGACTTGGCGTCCGCTCCTTAGACGACACTTTCAGGCGGCTTGCACGCAAATTTTATGCACGTGCGGCGAGGTTCCCAGGCAATCCTCTAGTGACTGGGCTGGGAAGGTACCGTATACGCCCAGGTGATTCGTGGAAACGCCCTCGGTGCATACTGCGCTAGCGTAGGCTAGCACAACAGCCGAGAATCGGCCTGCTATAGAGCACGCGCCCTACTTGGGCAGGGCCACGAGGCAGGAGCTCCAGAAGGTAGCTCGGAACTCAGTTCCCGTGCGGTTCGTCTCTGCGACGCACAACCGCAAAGCCCAGAGCGAAAAAATTTTGGCGTCCGGATCGTCCGATGTCCGACACATCTGCTCCAGACTTCAGACGGACAGGACTGCTCCTTGGACTGCTCTCTACTCTGGACGTTGCTTCAGCTTCTGGCTGCATTCGCCCACCTCGCAGGACGAGGAATTTCGCTGCTCTCTTCGTGGGACAAGACTCACGCGCCAGCTGTTACCAGTGAATCGAGTAGCTGGTAGAAGCAACAGCTGGCCGAACTTGCCCTGCTAAGGACCACCTGCGCCGGAACAACATCTTGCCGGACAGGAAAGAAGAGGATTGCTCTGGGCTCACCTGGTGAGTGCCGTATCAGTGTGTAATTCCTAACTTGCTCACGACTGTTAGGTAGCGCTGCCCCGGACGATCCTTGCAAGCCCCCACCAGTGGTAAGCGAGCTAGGATATCGCCGGGGTAAAGGGGCCAGTGGACACCAGTCTTGGTAAGGACTGGTATTCAACGAAGCTGGTCGTTAGCCCAGCTCCTCCCGCATCGTCGTGAGCAAGGAAGACGCGCGGGTAATCCGGCTTCGGCCGGACCCGAGATCCCTGGCGTCTGGCAGTGACTGCCTAGCAGTCTCTGCCCGGCAGCCGCCGCACCTGGCCAGCATGCCTTCTACAGGCAACGGCCCAAGTGCCGAGTCGCTCGGCCCCGCCTTGCTACCCCATCTGGGCGACTCGCCCGATTCGCCTCGGGCGATGGAGACGGACGATCCTCTCCCCAACCCGATTCCTCCTCTTCCGGCTGACGAGTCGGGCGAGTTCGCGACCGTTGGTCGGCGTAATCGCCCGGCTAAGAAGCCCAAGAGAACCCACCCAACCGCTTCCTCTAACACCTCGGCCATGGACATTGGACCTTCTCAGGGCCCACAGGCCGCGGTTCCGACTGCTTCGACAGCAGCTCCGGCTGCTGCCGCTGTTGGTCGTGCGCCGCCCCTGTACGTCCATAGCGTATCCAATGTCGCCGCCTTATACAGACGGCTGATCGCGGCCCACGGCCTGTCGGCCGACAAGCTTGACCTGAAGCTGCTTGGCGGTGATACGGTCAGGATTGTCGTCCGCCAGCTCGAGGACCATCGCTTGGTCGAGGCCTTCCTCCAAGCGCATAACCTTCAGTATCACACCTTTACTCCTAAGCGAGTCAAGCCCTTGTCGGTAATTTTGCGAGGGCTTGACGCGCACACCGATCCACAGGAGATCCTCATGGAACTCCGCGACCTCGGGTACCCGGTGCAGGCAATTTTCCGCATGTTCACTCACTCAGAGACCCGAGTACCTCTCCCGCTCGTCCGTCTCCAGCTCGAGAAGGGCGAGGCTGCAGACAAAATTTTCCACCTGACGCGGCTGTTTGGCTTCCGCGTCCGGGTGGAAACCAGTCGACCCCAGGGCAAGCTTGCGCAGTGCCACCGGTGCCAGAGGTTCGGCCATCACAGCGACGTCTGCCGCAATGCCCCGGCCTGTCTACGATGTTCCCTGGGACATTCCACACAGGCCAGCACTGTGGCAGACAAAACCAAATTTCGCTGCATCAATTGTGGTCAAGGCCACGCAGCGAGTAACGTAAACTGCCCGGTCTATAAGGCGGAGCTCCTGCGGAAGCAAAAGCCGCAGGGGCCCCTCCCGAAGCCACGGCAGCCAGCTATGCAGCCCCAACCTAGACAGCCTAAAATGCAGGCTAGGCCTCAACCTCAGGCACAACCGGCACGGCGCGCGCCCTCTCCGGCTCCACCTCCAGCCCCTGCCAAGGCAACTAAACGTACCGCGTCCCCTTCAGAAGCAGAGACACGCCCAGTAGCTGTCATCTCGGTTTTGGAGCCGGAGAATGAACCCTCCACCTCCGCGGAACCTCCTACTCCCGCCTCTGAACCAGAGGTAGCCTCGCCGCCCCTGCCACCTCCGCGATTTCCGCGAGCAGGCATCAAACCCAGGAACAAAGGGATACCCACACCGGATGCTCGGCCCCGAGCTCCTGCCTGCCCACAGCCCAAGAAAAGTCCTGCTTCCCGGTATAAGTCCGACGAAGCGCAACAGCGTACTTTTCCTGCCGCTGATCCAAAACCGTCTGGCCCTGGTCCTATGGCTTCCACCATGACCCGATCTGCCGTAACACCTGGTCGCTCTTATGCGGCCTCAGTTTCCAGGCAAACCACCCAGTCCGTCAGTTCCAATGACGCACAGTTCGTCCGCGGCTTTCTGTCTAGCTACGACCTCCCGAAAGTCGCATCTACCTTCAGGTCCATCCGAGCCCGCCTGGAAACTGCTGACCCAACTGAGAGATTCATGCTCTTGGTGGAAGCCTGCGAAGTCATAGGTCTTCTATGAACCGAGCCCTTAGACGAGATCTCTCGCTCGTAGCCTGGAATGCTAACAACATCGGTACCAAGCATTCCGACCTTCTTGAATTCCTGGCTCGGTTCAAACCCGACGTACTTCTCCTCGGGGAAACCCACCTGACCCCGGCGAACCGGTTTCGATTACCAAATTACGTGGTCTATCGGGATGACCGAGTTGGCCGACGAGGAGGCGGCACGGCGATCGCGGTGAGGACCTCCATAGGTCATCATCGTGTCGCTTTGCCGCAGCTTACCAACCTAGAGGCCACCGCCATTGAGGTCCACGGAGCTCTTGGCGGCGTCCTCTTGGTCTCAGCTTACAAGCCCCCACAAGCTGAACTCCTTGTCAGCGACCTGGACGTCATCTTCGATTCCCATCGAAGGGTAATTTTGGCCGGCGATCTGAATTGCAAGCATCGCGTTTGGAATAGTCGCCTGACTACTCCGAACGGGAGGCGCTTGCTCAGTTTTGTTGAATCGCGCCGGGCGATGGTGTTTGGTCCAGCGCAACCCACGTTCTTTCCGTCACTGCCTAACGCGGCTCCCGATGTTCTGGACATCGCGGTGACCCAAGGAATTGTCTGTCCGGTCGAGGTATTCTCACTTACGGAGCTGACATCCGACCACAACCCTATCTTGGTCCACGTCGCTACCCAGCACGCCTATGCACGTTCTGACAAGCAGAAGGTTATCGATTGGGATCGCTACGGCCCGGCCTTGTGCCGTAGATTGCCGCCAGCGGCCCCACTCGATTCCGTTCGCCTCCTAGACGAAGCAGTTGCGGGAATCGAAGAGGCAATCATCTCGGCTATAGGCGTGTCTTCACGTACGCGAGCTGGCTTCACGCCTGACTACCAACGCATCCCTGAGGAAGTCTCTCTTCTCGCTCGCGAGAGGAATTACTTCCGGAAACGTTGGCAGAGGACCCGTGATCCGGCCGATAAGGCAGCATACAATCGGCTCACCGGACGACTGCGTGGCAGTCTGAAGGCGTTCCGACGTAGCTGTTGGGAACTCGACGTGGCCCGAACGGGGGATGCGGACCCGCAATCTCACCCGTACAGAATACCTACCGCATTGACGGGACGGAGGCGCCGACCTCCACTTCCCGCCATTGTTGGACCGTTCGGTCGACTCCTGGGTCGCCCGGAGGAGAAGGCCGAGTACTTGGGCTTGTGTTTCGAGCGTCAGTTCGCTCCCAACCCGCCCATGGACTGGGACTTCGACGAACAAGTCGAGATGGCTGTGGAAGACTTTCTGTCTCTTCCGATCACGGCGGAGCCCGAACCCATCTCTTTGGAAGAGGTCTCAGATCGGCTCGCTGAACTTCAGCCAAGAAAGGCTCCAGGCCCGGACGGTGTTACCAACACCGCTCTACGACTTCTTCCCGAGCCTGGAGTTCAATTCTTGACTGAATTGTTCAACGCGTGTCTTAGACTGGCCTACTTTCCCAAGAAATGGAGAAAGGCGACGGTTATCGTGATCCCGAAGCAGGGAAAGGATACCACCCGCTCGGAAAACCTCCGGCCTATCAGCCTACTTTCCGCTACGTCCAAGGTTTTTGAGCGCCTCGTACAGCGTCGTGTACGAGAGCATCTAACCAACTTTGACGTGCTGGTCCCCGAACAGTTCGGCTTTCGTGTGGGGCATTCGACCACTCATCAACTGATGAGACTGGTGGAAAGCATCACGGAAGCCGGGTGTCGGAGAGAACGGACCGTTGGCTGTTTCTTAGATGTTGAGAAAGCCTTCGACAGCGTATGGCATGATGGCCTTTTATTCAAACTTAGGGAAGTCCAGCTCCCGGACTGCTACCTCCATCTGGTTGCTAGCTTTCTGACGGAGAGGACCTTCTGCGTGAGAGTTGGCGATTCTGTCTCTTCCGAGAGACGAATCACAGCCGGCGTCCCTCAAGGTAGTGTTCTAGGCCCCCTTCTGTTCTCGATCTACGTCAACGACGTGCCGAGACAGCCTGGAGTCCAGATGGCCCTCTTCGCTGACGACACGGCCGTATTTACGGCCGATCGTCATGAGGAAAGGGCCGTCCTACGACTGCAGCGCCAGCTCGACACGCTCGTGGACTGGACTGAGAATTGGAGAGTGCAACTCAACGCCACCAAGAGCGTAGCCGTCGAATTCTCCAAGCGACGGAAGAACCCCGTTAGGCAACTACGTATCGGCAGAACGTACTTGCGCTGGTCCAACGAGGTCAAGTACCTCGGCTTACACCTCGACCGTCGGCTCACCTGGCGTACCCACGCACAGACAGTTCTTAAGCGAGCATCCACTCGCCTGTGCGCACTGTTTCCACTCCTGATCAGCTCAGCCATGACCAGGAAATTGGGTAGGATGATCGTCGGCGCGTATCTGCTGCCGGTCATTACCTACGCCTGCCCGGTCTGGGGTTACCTCGCCGCAATGCATAAAAAGAAGTTGCAGAGCGTCCTCGACAGGGGGCTTCGGCTAGCGGCCAAAGTCCCCCGTCGCTTCTCATCTCGCCTTCTAAGGAGAGGACTTGGCGTCCGCTCCTTAGACGACACTTTCAGGCGGCTTGCACGCAAATTTTATGCACGTGCGGCGAGGTTCCCAGGCAATCCTCTAGTGACTGGGCTGGGAAGGTACCGTATACGCCCAGGTGATTCGTGGAAACGCCCTCGGTGCATACTGCGCTAGCGTAGGCTAGCACAACAGCCGAGAATCGGCCTGCTATAGAGCACGCGCCCTACTTGGGCAGGGCCACGAGGCAGGAGCTCCAGAAGGTAGCTCGGAACTCAGTTCCCGTGCGGTTCGTCTCTGCGACGCACAACCGCAAAGCCCAGAGCGAAAAAATTTTGGCGTCCGGATCGTCCGATGTCCGACACATCTGCTCCAGACTTCAGACGGACAGGACTGCTCCTTGGACTGCTCTCTACTCTGGACGTTGCTTCAGCTTCTGGCTGCATTCGCCCACCTCGCAGGACGAGGAATTTCGCTGCTCTCTTCGTGGGACAAGACTCACGCGCCAGCTGTTACCAGTGAATCGAGTAGCTGGTAGAAGCAACAGCTGGCCGAACTTGCCCTGCTAAGGACCACCTGCGCCGGAACAACATCTTGCCGGACAGGAAAGAAGAGGATTGCTCTGGGCTCACCTGGTGAGTGCCGTATCAGTGTGTAATTCCTAACTTGCTCACGACTGTTAGGTAGCGCTGCCCCGGACGATCCTTGCAAGCCCCCACCAGTGGTAAGCGAGCTAGGATATCGCCGGGGTAAAGGGGCCAGTGGACACCAGTCTTGGTAAGGACTGGTATTCAACGAAGCTGGTCGTTAGCCCAGCTCCTCCCGCATCGTCGTGAGCAAGGAAGACGCGCGGGTAATCCGGCTTCGGCCGGACCCGAGATCCCTGGCGTCTGGCAGTGACTGCCTAGCAGTCTCTGCCCGGCAGCCGCCGCACCTGGCCAGCATGCCTTCTACAGGCAACGGCCCAAGTGCCGAGTCGCTCGGCCCCGCCTTGCTACCCCATCTGGGCGACTCGCCCGATTCGCCTCGGGCGATGGAGACGGACGATCCTCTCCCCAACCCGATTCCTCCTCTTCCGGCTGACGAGTCGGGCGAGTTCGCGACCGTTGGTCGGCGTAATCGCCCGGCTAAGAAGCCCAAGAGAACCCACCCAACCGCTTCCTCTGACACCTCGGCCATGGACATTGGACCTTCTCAGGGCCCACAGGCCGCGGTTCCGACTGCTTCGACAGCAGCTCCGGCTGCTGCCGCTGTTGGTCGTGCGCCGCCCCTGTACGTCCATAGCGTATCCAATGTCGCCGCCTTATACAGACGGCTGATCGCGGCCCACGGCCTGTCGGCCGACAAGCTTGACCTGAAGCTGCTTGGCGGTGATACGGTCAGGATTGTCGTCCGCCAGCTCGAGGACCATCGCTTGGTCGAGGCCTTCCTCCAAGCGCATAACCTTCAGTATCACACCTTTACTCCTAAGCGAGTCAAGCCCTTGTCGGTAATTTTGCGAGGGCTTGACGCGCACACCGATCCACAGGAGATCCTCATGGAACTCCGCGACCTCGGGTACCCGGTGCAGGCAATTTTCCGCATGTTCACTCACTCAGAGACCCGAGTACCTCTCCCGCTCGTCCGTCTCCAGCTCGAGAAGGGCGAGGCTGCAGACAAAATTTTCCACCTGACGCGGCTGTTTGGCTTCCGCGTCCGGGTGGAAACCAGTCGACCCCAGGGCAAGCTTGCGCAGTGCCACCGGTGCCAGAGGTTCGGCCATCACAGCGACGTCTGCCGCAATGCCCCGGCCTGTCTACGATGTTCCCTGGGACATTCCACACAGGCCAGCACTGTGGCAGACAAAACCAAATTTCGCTGCATCAATTGTGGTCAAGGCCACGCAGCGAGTAACGTAAACTGCCCGGTCTATAAGGCGGAGCTCCTGCGGAAGCAAAAGCCGCAGGGGCCCCTCCCGAAGCCACGGCAGCCAGCTATGCAGCCCCAACCTAGACAGCCTAAAATGCAGGCTAGGCCTCAACCTCAGGCACAACCGGCACGGCGCGCGCCCTCTCCGGCTCCACCTCCAGCCCCTGCCAAGGCAACTAAACGTACCGCGTCCCCTTCAGAAGCAGAGACACGCCCAGTAGCTGTCATCTCGGTTTTGGAGCCGGAGAATGAACCCTCCACCTCCGCGGAACCTCCTACTCCCGCCTCTGAACCAGAGGTAGCCTCGCCGCCCCTGCCACCTCCGCGATTTCCGCGAGCAGGCATCAAACCCAGGAACAAAGGGATACCCACACCGGATGCTCGGCCCCGAGCTCCTGCCTGCCCACAGCCCAAGAAAAGTCCTGCTTCCCGGTATAAGTCCGACGAAGCGCAACAGCGTACTTTTCCTGCCGCTGATCCAAAACCGTCTGGCCCTGGTCCTATGGCTTCCACCATGACCCGATCTGCCGTAACACCTGGTCGCTCTTATGCGGCCTCAGTTTCCAGGCAAACCACCCAGTCCGTCAGTTCCAATGACGCACAGTTCGTCCGCGGCTTTCTGTCTAGCTACGACCTCCCGAAAGTCGCATCTACCTTCAGGTCCATCAGAGCCCGCCTGGAAACTGCTGACCCAACTGAGAGATTCATGCTCTTGGTGGAAGCCTGCGAAGTCATAGGTCTTCTATGAACCGAGCCCTTAGACGAGATCTCTCGCTCGTAGCCTGGAATGCTAACAACATCGGTACCAAGCATTCCGACCTTCTTGAATTCCTGGCTCGGTTCAAACCCGACGTACTTCTCCTCGGGGAAACCCACCTGACCCCGGCGAACCGGTTTCGATTACCAAATTACGTGGTCTATCGGGATGACCGAGTTGGCCGACGAGGAGGCGGCACGGCGATCGCGGTGAGGACCTCCATAGGTCATCATCGTGTCGCTTTGCCGCAGCTTACCAACCTAGAGGCCACCGCCATTGAGGTCCACGGAGCTCTTGGCGGCGTCCTCTTGGTCTCAGCTTACAAGCCCCCACAAGCTGAACTCCTTGTCAGCGACCTGGACGTCATCTTCGATTCCCATCGAAGGGTAATTTTGGCCGGCGATCTGAATTGCAAGCATCGCGTTTGGAATAGTCGCCTGACTACTCCGAACGGGAGGCGCTTGCTCAGTTTTGTTGAATCGCGCCGGGCGATGGTGTTTGGTCCAGCGCAACCCACGTTCTTTCCGTCACTGCCTAACGCGGCTCCCGATGTTCTGGACATCGCGGTGACCCAAGGAATTGTCTGTCCGGTCGAGGTATTCTCACTTACGGAGCTGACATCCGACCACAACCCTATCTTGGTCCACGTCGCTACCCAGCACGCCTATGCACGTTCTGACAAGCAGAAGGTTATCGATTGGGATCGCTACAGCCCGGCCTTGTGCCGTAGATTGCCGCCAGCGGCCCCACTCGATTCCGTTCGCCTCCTAGACGAAGCAGTTGCGGGAATCGAAGAGGCAATCATCTCGGCTATAGGCGTGTCTTCACGTACGCGAGCTGGCTTCACGCCTGACTACCAACGCATCCCTGAGGAAGTCTCTCTTCTCGCTCGCGAGAGGAATTACTTCCGGAAACGTTGGCAGAGGACCCGTGATCCGGCCGATAAGGCAGCATACAATCGGCTCACCGGACGACTGCGTGGCAGTCTGAAGGCGTTCCGACGTAGCTGTTGGGAACTCGACGTGGCCCGAACGGGGGATGCGGACCCGCAATCTCACCCGTACAGAATACCTACCGCATTGACGGGACGGAGGCGCCGACCTCCACTTCCCGCCATTGTTGGACCGTTCGGTCGACTCCTGGGTCGCCCGGAGGAGAAGGCCGAGTACTTGGGCTTGTGTTTCGAGCGTCAGTTCGCTCCCAACCCGCCCATGGACTGGGACTTCGACGAACAAGTCGAGATGGCTGTGGAAGACTTTCTGTCTCTTCCGATCACGGCGGAGCCCGAACCCATCTCTTTGGAAGAGGTCTCAGATCGGCTCGCTGAACTTCAGCCAAGAAAGGCTCCAGGCCCGGACGGTGTTACCAACACCGCTCTACGACTTCTTCCCGAGCCTGGAGTTCAATTCTTGACTGAATTGTTCAACGCGTGTCTTAGACTGGCCTACTTTCCCAAGAAATGGAGAAAGGCGACGGTTATCGTGATCCCGAAGCAGGGAAAGGATACCACCCGCTCGGAAAACCTCCGGCCTATCAGCCTACTTTCCGCTACGTCCAAGGTTTTTGAGCGCCTCGTACAGCGTCGTGTACGAGAGCATCTAACCAACTTTGACGTGCTGGTCCCCGAACAGTTCGGCTTTCGTGTGGGGCATTCGACCACTCATCAACTGATGAGACTGGTGGAAAGCATCACGGAAGCCGGGTGTCGGAGAGAACGGACCGTTGGCTGTTTCTTAGATGTTGAGAAAGCCTTCGACAGCGTATGGCATGATGGCCTTTTATTCAAACTTAGGGAAGTCCAGCTCCCGGACTGCTACCTCCATCTGGTTGCTAGCTTTCTGACGGAGAGGACCTTCTGCGTGAGAGTTGGCGATTCTGTCTCTTCCGAGAGACGAATCACAGCCGGCGTCCCTCAAGGTAGTGTTCTAGGCCCCCTTCTGTTCTCGATCTACGTCAACGACGTGCCGAGACAGCCTGGAGTCCAGATGGCCCTCTTCGCTGACGACACGGCCGTATTTACGGCCGATCGTCATGAGGAAAGGGCCGTCCTACGACTGCAGCGCCAGCTCGACACGCTCGTGGACTGGACTGAGAATTGGAGAGTGCAACTCAACGCCACCAAGAGCGTAGCCGTCGAATTCTCCAAGCGACGGAAGAACCCCGTTAGGCAACTACGTATCGGCAGAACGTACTTGCGCTGGTCCAACGAGGTCAAGTACCTCGGCTTACACCTCGACCGTCGGCTCACCTGGCGTACCCACGCACAGACAGTTCTTAAGCGAGCATCCACTCGCCTGTGCGCACTGTTTCCACTCCTGATCAGCTCAGCCATGACCAGGAAATTGGGTAGGATGATCGTCGGCGCGTATCTGCTGCCGGTCATTACCTACGCCTGCCCGGTCTGGGGTTACCTCGCCGCAATGCATAAAAAGAAGTTGCAGAGCGTCCTCGACAGGGGGCTTCGGCTAGCGGCCAAAGTCCCCCGTCGCTTCTCATCTCGCCTTCTAAGGAGAGGACTTGGCGTCCGCTCCTTAGACGACACTTTCAGGCGGCTTGCACGCAAATTTTATGCACGTGCGGCGAGGTTCCCAGGCAATCCTCTAGTGACTGGGCTGGGAAGGTACCGTATACGCCCAGGTGATTCGTGGAAACGCCCTCGGTGCATACTGCGCTAGCGTAGGCTAGCACAACAGCCGAGAATCGGCCTGCTATAGAGCACGCGCCCTACTTGGGCAGGGCCACGAGGCAGGAGCTCCAGAAGGTAGCTCGGAACTCAGTTCCCGTGCGGTTCGTCTCTGCGACGCACAACCGCAAAGCCCAGAGCGAAAAAATTTTGGCGTCCGGATCGTCCGATGTCCGACACATCTGCTCCAGACTTCAGACGGACAGGACTGCTCCTTGGACTGCTCTCTACTCTGGACGTTGCTTCAGCTTCTGGCTGCATTCGCCCACCTCGCAGGACGAGGAATTTCGCTGCTCTCTTCGTGGGACAAGACTCACGCGCCAGCTGTTACCAGTGAATCGAGTAGCTGGTAGAAGCAACAGCTGGCCGAACTTGCCCTGCTAAGGACCACCTGCGCCGGAACAACATCTTGCCGGACAGGAAAGAAGAGGATTGCTCTGGGCTCACCTGGTGAGTGCCGTATCAGTGTGTAATTCCTAACTTGCTCACGACTGTTAGGTAGCGCTGCCCCGGACGATCCTTGCAAGCCCCCACCAGTGGTAAGCGAGCTAGGATATCGCCGGGGTAAAGGGGCCAGTGGACACCAGTCTTGGTAAGGACTGGTATTCAACGAAGCTGGTCGTTAGCCCAGCTCCTCCCGCATCGTCGTGAGCAAGGAAGACGCGCGGGTAATCCGGCTTCGGCCCAACCTAGACAGCCTAAAATGCAGGCTAGGCCTCAACCTCAGGCACAACCGGCACGGCGCGCGCCCTCTCCGGCTCCACCTCCAGCCCCTGCCAAGGCAACTAAACGTACCGCGTCCCCTTCAGAAGCAGAGACACGCCCAGTAGCTGTCATCTCGGTTTTGGAGCCGGAGAATGAACCCTCCACCTCCGCGGAACCTCCTACTCCCGCCTCTGAACCAGAGGTAGCCTCGCCGCCCCTGCCACCTCCGCGATTTCCGCGAGCAGGCATCAAACCCAGGAACAAAGGGATACCCACACCGGATGCTCGGCCCCGAGCTCCTGCCTGCCCACAGCCCAAGAAAAGTCCTGCTTCCCGGTATAAGTCCGACGAAGCGCAACAGCGTACTTTTCCTGCCGCTGATCCAAAACCGTCTGGCCCTTGTCCTATGGCTTCCACCATGACCCGATCTGCCGTAACACCTGGTCGCTCTTATGCGGCCTCAGTTTCCAGGCAAACCACCCAGTCCGTCAGTTCCAATGACGCACAGTTCGTCCGCGGCTTTCTGTCTAGCTACGACCTCCCGAAAGTCGCATCTACCTTCAGGTCCATCCGAGCCCGCCTGGAAACTGCTGACCCAACTGAGAGATTCATGCTCTTGGTGGAAGCCTGTGAAGTCATAGGTCTTCTATGAACCGAGCCCTTAGACGAGATCTCTCGCTCGTAGCCTGGAATGCTAACAACATCGGTACCAAGCATTCCGACCTTCTTGAATTCCTGGCTCGGTTCAAACCCGACGTACTTCTCCTCGGGGAAACCCACCTGACCCCGGCGAACCGGTTTCGATTACCAAATTACGTGGTCTATCGGGATGACCGAGTTGGCCGACGAGGAGGCGGCACGGCGATCGCGGTGAGGACCTCCATAGGTCATCATCGTGTCGCTTTGCCGCAGCTTACCAACCTAGAGGCCACCGCCATTGAGGTCCACGGAGCTCTTGGCGGCGTCCTCTTGGTCTCAGCTTACAAGCCCCCACAAGCTGAACTCCTTGTCAGCGACCTGGACGTCATCTTCGATTCCCATCGAAGGGTAATTTTGGCCGGCGATCTGAATTGCAAGCATCGCGTTTGGAATAGTCGCCTGACTACTCCGAACGGGAGGCGCTTGCTCAGTTTTGTTGAATCGCGCCGGGCGATGGTGTTTGGTCCAGCGCAACCCACGTTCTTTCCGTCACTGCCTAACGCGGCTCCCGATGTTCTGGACATCGCGGTGACCCAAGGAATTGTCTGTCCGGTCGAGGTATTCTCACTTACGGAGCTGACATCCGACCACAACCCTATCTTGGTCCACGTCGCTACCCAGCACGCCTATGCACGTTCTGACAAGCAGAAGGTTATCGATTGGGATCGCTACGGCCCGGCCTTGTGCCGTAGATTGCCGCCAGCGGCCCCACTCGATTCCGTTCGCCTCCTAGACGAAGCAGTTGCGGGAATCGAAGAGGCAATCATCTCGGCTATAGGCGTGTCTTCACGTACGCGAGCTGGCTTCACGCCTGACTACCAACGCATCCCTGAGGAAGTCTCTCTTCTCGCTCGCGAGAGGAATTACTTCCGGAAACGTTGGCAGAGGACCCGTGATCCGGCCGATAAGGCAGCATACAATCGGCTCACCGGACGACTGCGTGGCAGTCTGAAGGCGTTCCGACGTAGCTGTTGGGAACTCGACGTGGCCCGAACGGGGGATGCGGACCCGCAATCTCACCCGTACAGAATACCTACCGCATTGACGGGACGGAGGCGCCGACCTCCACTTCCCGCCATTGTTGGACCGTTCGGTCGACTCCTGGGTCGCCCGGAGGAGAAGGCCGAGTACTTGGGCTTGTGTTTCGAGCGTCAGTTCGCTCCCAACCCGCCCATGGACTGGGACTTCGACGAACAAGTCGAGATGGCTGTGGAAGACTTTCTGTCTCTTCCGATCACGGCGGAGCCCGAACCCATCTCTTTGGAAGAGGTCTCAGATCGGCTCGCTGAACTTCAGCCAAGAAAGGCTCCAGGCCCGGACGGTGTTACCAACACCGCTCTACGACTTCTTCCCGAGCCTGGAGTTCAATTCTTGACTGAATTGTTCAACGCGTGTCTTAGACTGGCCTACTTTCCCAAGAAATGGAGAAAGGCGACGGTTATCGTGATCCCGAAGCAGGGAAAGGATACCACCCGCTCGGAAAACCTCCGGCCTATCAGCCTACTTTCCGCTACGTCCAAGGTTTTTGAGCGCCTCGTACAGCGTCGTGTACGAGAGCATCTAACCAACTTTGACGTGCTGGTCCCCGAACAGTTCGGCTTTCGTGTGGGGCATTCGACCACTCATCAACTGATGAGACTGGTGGAAAGCATCACGGAAGCCGGGTGTCGGAGAGAACGGACCGTTGGCTGTTTCTTAGATGTTGAGAAAGCCTTCGACAGCGTATGGCATGATGGCCTTTTATTCAAACTTAGGGAAGTCCAGCTCCCGGACTGCTACCTCCATCTGGTTGCTAGCTTTCTGACGGAGAGGACCTTCTGCGTGAGAGTTGGCGATTCTGTCTCTTCCGAGAGACGAATCACAGCCGGCGTCCCTCAAGGTAGTGTTCTAGGCCCCCTTCTGTTCTCGATCTACGTCAACGACGTGCCGAGACAGCCTGGAGTCCAGATGGCCCTCTTCGCTGACGACACGGCCGTATTTACGGCCGATCGTCATGAGGAAAGGGCCGTCCTACGACTGCAGCGCCAGCTCGACACGCTCGTGGACTGGACTGAGAATTGGAGAGTGCAACTCAACGCCACCAAGAGCGTAGCCGTCGAATTCTCCAAGCGACGGAAGAACCCCGTTAGGCAACTACGTATCGGCAGAACGTACTTGCGCTGGTCCAACGAGGTCAAGTACCTCGGCTTACACCTCGACCGTCGGCTCACCTGGCGTACCCACGCACAGACAGTTCTTAAGCGAGCATCCACTCGCCTGTGCGCACTGTTTCCACTCCTGATCAGCTCAGCCATGACCAGGAAATTGGGTAGGATGATCGTCGGCGCGTATCTGCTGCCGGTCATTACCTACGCCTGCCCGGTCTGGGGTTACCTCGCCGCAATGCATAAAAAGAAGTTGCAGAGCGTCCTCGACAGGGGGCTTCGGCTAGCGGCCAAAGTCCCCCGTCGCTTCTCATCTCGCCTTCTAAGGAGAGGACTTGGCGTCCGCTCCTTAGACGACACTTTCAGGCGGCTTGCACGCAAATTTTATGCACGTGCGGCGAGGTTCCCAGGCAATCCTCTAGTGACTGGGCTGGGAAGGTACCGTATACGCCCAGGTGATTCGTGGAAACGCCCTCGGTGCATACTGCGCTAGCGTAGGCTAGCACAACAGCCGAGAATCGGCCTGCTATAGAGCACGCGCCCTACTTGGGCAGGGCCACGAGGCAGGAGCTCCAGAAGGTAGCTCGGAACTCAGTTCCCGTGCGGTTCGTCTCTGCGACGCACAACCGCAAAGCCCAGAGCGAAAAAATTTTGGCGTCCGGATCGTCCGATGTCCGACACATCTGCTCCAGACTTCAGACGGACAGGACTGCTCCTTGGACTGCTCTCTACTCTGGACGTTGCTTCAGCTTCTGGCTGCATTCGCCCACCTCGCAGGACGAGGAATTTCGCTGCTCTCTTCGTGGGACAAGACTCACGCGCCAGCTGTTACCAGTGAATCGAGTAGCTGGTAGAAGCAACAGCTGGCCGAACTTGCCCTGCTAAGGACCACCTGCGCCGGAACAACATCTTGCCGGACAGGAAAGAAGAGGATTGCTCTGGGCTCACCTGGTGAGTGCCGTATCAGTGTGTAATTCCTAACTTGCTCACGACTGTTAGGTAGCGCTGCCCCGGACGATCCTTGCAAGCCCCCACCAGTGGTAAGCGAGCTAGGATATCGCCGGGGTAAAGGGGCCAGTGGACACCAGTCTTGGTAAGGACTGGTATTCAACGAAGCTGGTCGTTAGCCCAGCTCCTCCCGCATCGTCGTGAGCAAGGAAGACGCGCGGGTAATCCGGCTTCGGCCCAACCTAGACAGCCTAAAATGCAGGCTAGGCCTCAACCTCAGGCACAACCGGCACGGCGCGCGCCCTCTCCGGCTCCACCTCCAGCCCCTGCCAAGGCAACTAAACGTACCGCGTCCCCTTCAGAAGCAGAGACACGCCCAGTAGCTGTCATCTCGGTTTTGGAGCCGGAGAATGAACCCTCCACCTCCGCGGAACCTCCTACTCCCGCCTCTGAACCAGAGGTAGCCTCGCCGCCCCTGCCACCTCCGCGATTTCCGCGAGCAGGCATCAAACCCAGGAACAAAGGGATACCCACACCGGATGCTCGGCCCCGAGCTCCTGCCTGCCCACAGCCCAAGAAAAGTCCTGCTTCCCGGTATAAGTCCGACGAAGCGCAACAGCGTACTTTTCCTGCCGCTGATCCAAAACCGTCTGGCCCTGGTCCTATGGCTTCCACCATGACCCGATCTGCCGTAACACCTGGTCGCTCTTATGCGGCCTCAGTTTCCAGGCAAACCACCCAGTCCGTCAGTTCCAATGACGCACAGTTCGTCCGCGGCTTTCTGTCTAGCTACGACCTCCCGAAAGTCGCATCTACCTTCAGGTCCATCCGAGCCCGCCTGGAAACTGCTGACCCAACTGAGAGATTCATGCTCTTGGTGGAAGCCTGCGAAGTCATAGGTCTTCTATGAACCGAGCCCTTAGACGAGATCTCTCGCTCGTAGCCTGGAATGCTAACAACATCGGTACCAAGCATTCCGACCTTCTTGAATTCCTGGCTCGGTTCAAACCCGACGTACTTCTCCTCGGGGAAACCCACCTGACCCCGGCGAACCGGTTTCGATTACCAAATTACGTGGTCTATCGGGATGACCGAGTTGGCCGACGAGGAGGCGGCACGGCGATCGCGGTGAGGACCTCCATAGGTCATCATCGTGTCGCTTTGCCGCAGCTTACCAACCTAGAGGCCACCGCCATTGAGGTCCACGGAGCTCTTGGCGGCGTCCTCTTGGTCTCAGCTTACAAGCCCCCACAAGCTGAACTCCTTGTCAGCGACCTGGACGTCATCTTCGATTCCCATCGAAGGGTAATTTTGGCCGGCGATCTGAATTGCAAGCATCGCGTTTGGAATAGTCGCCTGACTACTCCGAACGGGAGGCGCTTGCTCAGTTTTGTTGAATCGCGCCGGGCGATGGTGTTTGGTCCAGCGCAACCCACGTTCTTTCCGTCACTGCCTAACGCGGCTCCCGATGTTCTGGACATCGCGGTGACCCAAGGAATTGTCTGTCCGGTCGAGGTATTCTCACTTACGGAGCTGACATCCGACCACAACCCTATCTTGGTCCACGTCGCTACCCAGCACGCCTATGCACGTTCTGACAAGCAGAAGGTTATCGATTGGGATCGCTACGGCCCGGCCTTGTGCCGTAGATTGCCGCCAGCGGCCCCACTCGATTCCGTTCGCCTCCTAGACGAAGCAGTTGCGGGAATCGAAGAGGCAATCATCTCGGCTATAGGCGTGTCTTCACGTACGCGAGCTGGCTTCACGCCTGACTACCAACGCATCCCTGAGGAAGTCTCTCTTCTCGCTCGCGAGAGGAATTACTTCCGGAAACGTTGGCAGAGGACCCGTGATCCGGCCGATAAGGCAGCATACAATCGGCTCACCGGACGACTGCGTGGCAGTCTGAAGGCGTTCCGACGTAGCTGTTGGGAACTCGACGTGGCCCGAACGGGGGATGCGGACCCGCAATCTCACCCGTACAGAATACCTACCGCATTGACGGGACGGAGGCGCCGACCTCCACTTCCCGCCATTGTTGGACCGTTCGGTCGACTCCTGGGTCGCCCGGAGGAGAAGGCCGAGTACTTGGGCTTGTGTTTCGAGCGTCAGTTCGCTCCCAACCCGCCCATGGACTGGGACTTCGACGAACAAGTCGAGATGGCTGTGGAAGACTTTCTGTCTCTTCCGATCACGGCGGAGCCCGAACCCATCTCTTTGGAAGAGGTCTCAGATCGGCTCGCTGAACTTCAGCCAAGAAAGGCTCCAGGCCCGGACGGTGTTACCAACACCGCTCTACGACTTCTTCCCGAGCCTGGAGTTCAATTCTTGACTGAATTGTTCAACGCGTGTCTTAGACTGGCCTACTTTCCCAAGAAATGGAGAAAGGCGACGGTTATCGTGATCCCGAAGCAGGGAAAGGATACCACCCGCTCGGAAAACCTCCGGCCTATCAGCCTACTTTCCGCTACGTCCAAGGTTTTTGAGCGCCTCGTACAGCGTCGTGTACGAGAGCATCTAACCAACTTTGACGTGCTGGTCCCCGAACAGTTCGGCTTTCGTGTGGGGCATTCGACCACTCATCAACTGATGAGACTGGTGGAAAGCATCACGGAAGCCGGGTGTCGGAGAGAACGGACCGTTGGCTGTTTCTTAGATGTTGAGAAAGCCTTCGACAGCGTATGGCATGATGGCCTTTTATTCAAACTTAGGGAAGTCCAGCTCCCGGACTGCTACCTCCATCTGGTTGCTAGCTTTCTGACGGAGAGGACCTTCTGCGTGAGAGTTGGCGATTCTGTCTCTTCCGAGAGACGAATCACAGCCGGCGTCCCTCAAGGTAGTGTTCTAGGCCCCCTTCTGTTCTCGATCTACGTCAACGACGTGCCGAGACAGCCTGGAGTCCAGATGGCCCTCTTCGCTGACGACACGGCCGTATTTACGGCCGATCGTCATGAGGAAAGGGCCGTCCTACGACTGCAGCGCCAGCTCGACACGCTCGTGGACTGGACTGAGAATTGGAGAGTGCAACTCAACGCCACCAAGAGCGTAGCCGTCGAATTCTCCAAGCGACGGAAGAACCCCGTTAGGCAACTACGTATCGGCAGAACGTACTTGCGCTGGTCCAACGAGGTCAAGTACCTCGGCTTACACCTCGACCGTCGGCTCACCTGGCGTACCCACGCACAGACAGTTCTTAAGCGAGCATCCACTCGCCTGTGCGCACTGTTTCCACTCCTGATCAGCTCAGCCATGACCAGGAAATTGGGTAGGATGATCGTCGGCGCGTATCTGCTGCCGGTCATTACCTACGCCTGCCCGGTCTGGGGTTACCTCGCCGCAATGCATAAAAAGAAGTTGCAGAGCGTCCTCGACAGGGGGCTTCGGCTAGCGGCCAAAGTCCCCCGTCGCTTCTCATCTCGCCTTCTAAGGAGAGGACTTGGCGTCCGCTCCTTAGACGACACTTTCAGGCGGCTTGCACGCAAATTTTATGCACGTGCGGCGAGGTTCCCAGGCAATCCTCTAGTGACTGGGCTGGGAAGGTACCGTATACGCCCAGGTGATTCGTGGAAACGCCCTCGGTGCATACTGCGCTAGCGTAGGCTAGCACAACAGCCGAGAATCGGCCTGCTATAGAGCACGCGCCCTACTTGGGCAGGGCCACGAGGCAGGAGCTCCAGAAGGTAGCTCGGAACTCAGTTCCCGTGCGGTTCGTCTCTGCGACGCACAACCGCAAAGCCCAGAGCGAAAAAATTTTGGCGTCCGGATCGTCCGATGTCCGACACATCTGCTCCAGACTTCAGACGGACAGGACTGCTCCTTGGACTGCTCTCTACTCTGGACGTTGCTTCAGCTTCTGGCTGCATTCGCCCACCTCGCAGGACGAGGAATTTCGCTGCTCTCTTCGTGGGACAAGACTCACGCGCCAGCTGTTACCAGTGAATCGAGTAGCTGGTAGAAGCAACAGCTGGCCGAACTTGCCCTGCTAAGGACCACCTGCGCCGGAACAACATCTTGCCGGACAGGAAAGAAGAGGATTGCTCTGGGCTCACCTGGTGAGTGCCGTATCAGTGTGTAATTCCTAACTTGCTCACGACTGTTAGGTAGCGCTGCCCCGGACGATCCTTGCAAGCCCCCACCAGTGGTAAGCGAGCTAGGATATCGCCGGGGTAAAGGGGCCAGTGGACACCAGTCTTGGTAAGGACTGGTATTCAACGAAGCTGGTCGTTAGCCCAGCTCCTCCCGCATCGTCGTGAGCAAGGAAGACGCGCGGGTAATCCGGCTTCGGCCGGACCCGAGATCCCTGGCGTCTGGCAGTGACTGCCTAGCAGTCTCTGCCCGGCAGCCGCCGCACCTGGCCAGCATGCCTTCTACAGGCAACGGCCCAAGTGCCGAGTCGCTCGGCCCCGCCTTGCTACCCCATCTGGGCGACTCGCCCGATTCGCCTCGGGCGATGGAGACGGACGATCCTCTCCCCAACCCGATTCCTCCTCTTCCGGCTGACGAGTCGGGCGAGTTCGCGACCGTTGGTCGGCGTAATCGCCCGGCTAAGAAGCCCAAGAGAACCCACCCAACCGCTTCCTCTAACACCTCGGCCATGGACATTGGACCTTCTCAGGGCCCACAGGCCGCGGTTCCGACTGCTTCGACAGCAGCTCCGGCTGCTGCCGCTGTTGGTCGTGCGCCGCCCCTGTACGTCCATAGCGTATCCAATGTCGCCGCCTTATACAGACGGCTGATCGCGGCCCACGGCCTGTCGGCCGACAAGCTTGACCTGAAGCTGCTTGGCGGTGATACGGTCAGGATTGTCGTCCGCCAGCTCGAGGACCATCGCTTGGTCGAGGCCTTCCTCCAAGCGCATAACCTTCAGTATCACACCTTTACTCCTAAGCGAGTCAAGCCCTTGTCGGTAATTTTGCGAGGGCTTGACGCGCACACCGATCCACAGGAGATCCTCATGGAACTCCGCGACCTCGGGTACCCGGTGCAGGCAATTTTCCGCATGTTCACTCACTCAGAGACCCGAGTACCTCTCCCGCTCGTCCGTCTCCAGCTCGAGAAGGGCGAGGCTGCAGACAAAATTTTCCACCTGACGCGGCTGTTTGGCTTCCGCGTCCGGGTGGAAACCAGTCGACCCCAGGGCAAGCTTGCGCAGTGCCACCGGTGCCAGAGGTTCGGCCATCACAGCGACGTCTGCCGCAATGCCCCGGCCTGTCTACGATGTTCCCTGGGACATTCCACACAGGCCAGCACTGTGGCAGACAAAACCAAATTTCGCTGCATCAATTGTGGTCAAGGCCACGCAGCGAGTAACGTAAACTGCCCGGTCTATAAGGCGGAGCTCCTGCGGAAGCAAAAGCCGCAGGGGCCCCTCCCGAAGCCACGGCAGCCAGCTATGCAGCCCCAACCTAGACAGCCTAAAATGCAGGCTAGGCCTCAACCTCAGGCACAACCGGCACGGCGCGCGCCCTCTCCGGCTCCACCTCCAGCCCCTGCCAAGGCAACTAAACGTACCGCGTCCCCTTCAGAAGCAGAGACACGCCCAGTAGCTGTCATCTCGGTTTTGGAGCCGGAGAATGAACCCTCCACCTCCGCGGAACCTCCTACTCCCGCCTCTGAACCAGAGGTAGCCTCGCCGCCCCTGCCACCTCCGCGATTTCCGCGAGCAGGCATCAAACCCAGGAACAAAGGGATACCCACACCGGATGCTCGGCCCCGAGCTCCTGCCTGCCCACAGCCCAAGAAAAGTCCTGCTTCCCGGTATAAGTCCGACGAAGCGCAACAGCGTACTTTTCCTGCCGCTGATCCAAAACCGTCTGGCCCTGGTCCTATGGCTTCCACCATGACCCGATCTGCCGTAACACCTGGTCGCTCTTATGCGGCCTCAGTTTCCAGGCAAACCACCCAGTCCGTCAGTTCCAATGACGCACAGTTCGTCCGCGGCTTTCTGTCTAGCTACGACCTCCCGAAAGTCGCATCTACCTTCAGGTCCATCCGAGCCCGCCTGGAAACTGCTGACCCAACTGAGAGATTCATGCTCTTGGTGGAAGCCTGCGAAGTCATAGGTCTTCTATGAACCGAGCCCTTAGACGAGATCTCTCGCTCGTAGCCTGGAATGCTAACAACATCGGTACCAAGCATTCCGACCTTCTTGAATTCCTGGCTCGGTTCAAACCCGACGTACTTCTCCTCGGGGAAACCCACCTGACCCCGGCGAACCGGTTTCGATTACCAAATTACGTGGTCTATCGGGATGACCGAGTTGGCCGACGAGGAGGCGGCACGGCGATCGCGGTGAGGACCTCCATAGGTCATCATCGTGTCGCTTTGCCGCAGCTTACCAACCTAGAGGCCACCGCCATTGAGGTCCACGGAGCTCTTGGCGGCGTCCTCTTGGTCTCAGCTTACAAGCCCCCACAAGCTGAACTCCTTGTCAGCGACCTGGACGTCATCTTCGATTCCCATCGAAGGGTAATTTTGGCCGGCGATCTGAATTGCAAGCATCGCGTTTGGAATAG
Organism: Magicicada septendecula; assembly: GCA_034769895.1. Taxonomy (NCBI): domain Eukaryota; kingdom Metazoa; phylum Arthropoda; class Insecta; order Hemiptera; family Cicadidae; genus Magicicada; species Magicicada septendecula. The sequence continues at coordinate 479,238,172 of CM068370.1, forward strand.
TCGCCTGACTACTCCGAACGGGAGGCGCTTGCTCAGTTTTGTTGAATCGCGCCGGGCGATGGTGTTTGGTCCAGCGCAACCCACGTTCTTTCCGTCACTGCCTAACGCGGCTCCCGATGTTCTGGACATCGCGGTGACCCAAGGAATTGTCTGTCCGGTCGAGGTATTCTCACTTACGGAGCTGACATCCGACCACAACCCTATCTTGGTCCACGTCGCTACCCAGCACGCCTATGCACGTTCTGACAAGCAGAAGGTTATCGATTGGGATCGCTACGGCCCGGCCTTGTGCCGTAGATTGCCGCCAGCGGCCCCACTCGATTCCGTTCGCCTCCTAGACGAAGCAGTTGCGGGAATCGAAGAGGCAATCATCTCGGCTATAGGCGTGTCTTCACGTACGCGAGCTGGCTTCACGCCTGACTACCAACGCATCCCTGAGGAAGTCTCTCTTCTCGCTCGCGAGAGGAATTACTTCCGGAAACGTTGGCAGAGGACCCGTGATCCGGCCGATAAGGCAGCATACAATCGGCTCACCGGACGACTGCGTGGCAGTCTGAAGGCGTTCCGACGTAGCTGTTGGGAACTCGACGTGGCCCGAACGGGGGATGCGGACCCGCAATCTCACCCGTACAGAATACCTACCGCATTGACGGGACGGAGGCGCCGACCTCCACTTCCCGCCATTGTTGGACCGTTCGGTCGACTCCTGGGTCGCCCGGAGGAGAAGGCCGAGTACTTGGGCTTGTGTTTCGAGCGTCAGTTCGCTCCCAACCCGCCCATGGACTGGGACTTCGACGAACAAGTCGAGATGGCTGTGGAAGACTTTCTGTCTCTTCCGATCACGGCGGAGCCCGAACCCATCTCTTTGGAAGAGGTCTCAGATCGGCTCGCTGAACTTCAGCCAAGAAAGGCTCCAGGCCCGGACGGTGTTACCAACACCGCTCTACGACTTCTTCCCGAGCCTGGAGTTCAATTCTTGACTGAATTGTTCAACGCGTGTCTTAGACTGGCCTACTTTCCCAAGAAATGGAGAAAGGCGACGGTTATCGTGATCCCGAAGCAGGGAAAGGATACCACCCGCTCGGAAAACCTCCGGCCTATCAGCCTACTTTCCGCTACGTCCAAGGTTTTTGAGCGCCTCGTACAGCGTCGTGTACGAGAGCATCTAACCAACTTTGACGTGCTGGTCCCCGAACAGTTCGGCTTTCGTGTGGGGCATTCGACCACTCATCAACTGATGAGACTGGTGGAAAGCATCACGGAAGCCGGGTGTCGGAGAGAACGGACCGTTGGCTGTTTCTTAGATGTTGAGAAAGCCTTCGACAGCGTATGGCATGATGGCCTTTTATTCAAACTTAGGGAAGTCCAGCTCCCGGACTGCTACCTCCATCTGGTTGCTAGCTTTCTGACGGAGAGGACCTTCTGCGTGAGAGTTGGCGATTCTGTCTCTTCCGAGAGACGAATCACAGCCGGCGTCCCTCAAGGTAGTGTTCTAGGCCCCCTTCTGTTCTCGATCTACGTCAACGACGTGCCGAGACAGCCTGGAGTCCAGATGGCCCTCTTCGCTGACGACACGGCCGTATTTACGGCCGATCGTCATGAGGAAAGGGCCGTCCTACGACTGCAGCGCCAGCTCGACACGCTCGTGGACTGGACTGAGAATTGGAGAGTGCAACTCAACGCCACCAAGAGCGTAGCCGTCGAATTCTCCAAGCGACGGAAGAACCCCGTTAGGCAACTACGTATCGGCAGAACGTACTTGCGCTGGTCCAACGAGGTCAAGTACCTCGGCTTACACCTCGACCGTCGGCTCACCTGGCGTACCCACGCACAGACAGTTCTTAAGCGAGCATCCACTCGCCTGTGCGCACTGTTTCCACTCCTGATCAGCTCAGCCATGACCAGGAAATTGGGTAGGATGATCGTCGGCGCGTATCTGCTGCCGGTCATTACCTACGCCTGCCCGGTCTGGGGTTACCTCGCCGCAATGCATAAAAAGAAGTTGCAGAGCGTCCTCGACAGGGGGCTTCGGCTAGCGGCCAAAGTCCCCCGTCGCTTCTCATCTCGCCTTCTAAGGAGAGGACTTGGCGTCCGCTCCTTAGACGACACTTTCAGGCGGCTTGCACGCAAATTTTATGCACGTGCGGCGAGGTTCCCAGGCAATCCTCTAGTGACTGGGCTGGGAAGGTACCGTATACGCCCAGGTGATTCGTGGAAACGCCCTCGGTGCATACTGCGCTAGCGTAGGCTAGCACAACAGCCGAGAATCGGCCTGCTATAGAGCACGCGCCCTACTTGGGCAGGGCCACGAGGCAGGAGCTCCAGAAGGTAGCTCGGAACTCAGTTCCCGTGCGGTTCGTCTCTGCGACGCACAACCGCAAAGCCCAGAGCGAAAAAATTTTGGCGTCCGGATCGTCCGATGTCCGACACATCTGCTCCAGACTTCAGACGGACAGGACTGCTCCTTGGACTGCTCTCTACTCTGGACGTTGCTTCAGCTTCTGGCTGCATTCGCCCACCTCGCAGGACGAGGAATTTCGCTGCTCTCTTCGTGGGACAAGACTCACGCGCCAGCTGTTACCAGTGAATCGAGTAGCTGGTAGAAGCAACAGCTGGCCGAACTTGCCCTGCTAAGGACCACCTGCGCCGGAACAACATCTTGCCGGACAGGAAAGAAGAGGATTGCTCTGGGCTCACCTGGTGAGTGCCGTATCAGTGTGTAATTCCTAACTTGCTCACGACTGTTAGGTAGCGCTGCCCCGGACGATCCTTGCAAGCCCCCACCAGTGGTAAGCGAGCTAGGATATCGCCGGGGTAAAGGGGCCAGTGGACACCAGTCTTGGTAAGGACTGGTATTCAACGAAGCTGGTCGTTAGCCCAGCTCCTCCCGCATCGTCGTGAGCAAGGAAGACGCGCGGGTAATCCGGCTTCGGCCGGACCCGAGATCCCTGGCGTCTGGCAGTGACTGCCTAGCAGTCTCTGCCCGGCAGCCGCCGCACCTGGCCAGCATGCCTTCTACAGGCAACGGCCCAAGTGCCGAGTCGCTCGGCCCCGCCTTGCTACCCCATCTGGGCGACTCGCCCGATTCGCCTCGGGCGATGGAGACGGACGATCCTCTCCCCAACCCGATTCCTCCTCTTCCGGCTGACGAGTCGGGCGAGTTCGCGACCGTTGGTCGGCGTAATCGCCCGGCTAAGAAGCCCAAGAGAACCCACCCAACCGCTTCCTCTAACACCTCGGCCATGGACATTGGACCTTCTCAGGGCCCACAGGCCGCGGTTCCGACTGCTTCGACAGCAGCTCCGGCTGCTGCCGCTGTTGGTCGTGCGCCGCCCCTGTACGTCCATAGCGTATCCAATGTCGCCGCCTTATACAGACGGCTGATCGCGGCCCACGGCCTGTCGGCCGACAAGCTTGACCTGAAGCTGCTTGGCGGTGATACGGTCAGGATTGTCGTCCGCCAGCTCGAGGACCATCGCTTGGTCGAGGCCTTCCTCCAAGCGCATAACCTTCAGTATCACACCTTTACTCCTAAGCGAGTCAAGCCCTTGTCGGTAATTTTGCGAGGGCTTGACGCGCACACCGATCCACAGGAGATCCTCATGGAACTCCGCGACCTCGGGTACCCGGTGCAGGCAATTTTCCGCATGTTCACTCACTCAGAGACCCGAGTACCTCTCCCGCTCGTCCGTCTCCAGCTCGAGAAGGGCGAGGCTGCAGACAAAATTTTCCACCTGACGCGGCTGTTTGGCTTCCGCGTCCGGGTGGAAACCAGTCGACCCCAGGGCAAGCTTGCGCAGTGCCACCGGTGCCAGAGGTTCGGCCATCACAGCGACGTCTGCCGCAATGCCCCGGCCTGTCTACGATGTTCCCTGGGACATTCCACACAGGCCAGCACTGTGGCAGACAAAACCAAATTTCGCTGCATCAATTGTGGTCAAGGCCACGCAGCGAGTAACGTAAACTGCCCGGTCTATAAGGCGGAGCTCCTGCGGAAGCAAAAGCCGCAGGGGCCCCTCCCGAAGCCACGGCAGCCAGCTATGCAGCCCCAACCTAGACAGCCTAAAATGCAGGCTAGGCCTCAACCTCAGGCACAACCGGCACGGCGCGCGCCCTCTCCGGCTCCACCTCCAGCCCCTGCCAAGGCAACTAAACGTACCGCGTCCCCTTCAGAAGCAGAGACACGCCCAGTAGCTGTCATCTCGGTTTTGGAGCCGGAGAATGAACCCTCCACCTCCGCGGAACCTCCTACTCCCGCCTCTGAACCAGAGGTAGCCTCGCCGCCCCTGCCACCTCCGCGATTTCCGCGAGCAGGCATCAAACCCAGGAACAAAGGGATACCCACACCGGATGCTCGGCCCCGAGCTCCTGCCTGCCCACAGCCCAAGAAAAGTCCTGCTTCCCGGTATAAGTCCGACGAAGCGCAACAGCGTACTTTTCCTGCCGCTGATCCAAAACCGTCTGGCCCTGGTCCTATGGCTTCCACCATGACCCGATCTGCCGTAACACCTGGTCGCTCTTATGCGGCCTCAGTTTCCAGGCAAACCACCCAGTCCGTCAGTTCCAATGACGCACAGTTCGTCCGCGGCTTTCTGTCTAGCTACGACCTCCCGAAAGTCGCATCTACCTTCAGGTCCATCCGAGCCCGCCTGGAAACTGCTGACCCAACTGAGAGATTCATGCTCTTGGTGGAAGCCTGCGAAGTCATAGGTCTTCTATGAACCGAGCCCTTAGACGAGATCTCTCGCTCGTAGCCTGGAATGCTAACAACATCGGTACCAAGCATTCCGACCTTCTTGAATTCCTGGCTCGGTTCAAACCCGACGTACTTCTCCTCGGGGAAACCCACCTGACCCCGGCGAACCGGTTTCGATTACCAAATTACGTGGTCTATCGGGATGACCGAGTTGGCCGACGAGGAGGCGGCACGGCGATCGCGGTGAGGACCTCCATAGGTCATCATCGTGTCGCTTTGCCGCAGCTTACCAACCTAGAGGCCACCGCCATTGAGGTCCACGGAGCTCTTGGCGGCGTCCTCTTGGTCTCAGCTTACAAGCCCCCACAAGCTGAACTCCTTGTCAGCGACCTGGACGTCATCTTCGATTCCCATCGAAGGGTAATTTTGGCCGGCGATCTGAATTGCAAGCATCGCGTTTGGAATAGTCGCCTAACTACTCCGAACGGGAGGCGCTTGCTCAGTTTTGTTGAATCGCGCCGGGCGATGGTGTTTGGTCCAGCGCAACCCACGTTCTTTCCGTCACTGCCTAACGCGGCTCCCGATGTTCTGGACATCGCGGTGACCCAAGGAATTGTCTGTCCGGTCGAGGTATTCTCACTTACGGAGCTGACATCCGACCACAACCCTATCTTGGTCCACGTCGCTACCCAGCACGCCTATGCACGTTCTGACAAGCAGAAGGTTATCGATTGGGATCGCTACGGCCCGGCCTTGTGCCGTAGATTGCCGCCAGCGGCCCCACTCGATTCCGTTCGCCTCCTAGACGAAGCAGTTGCGGGAATCGAAGAGGCAATCATCTCGGCTATAGGCGTGTCTTCACGTACGCGAGCTGGCTTCACGCCTGACTACCAACGCATCCCTGAGGAAGTCTCTCTTCTCGCTCGCGAGAGGAATTACTTCCGGAAACGTTGGCAGAGGACCCGTGATCCGGCCGATAAGGCAGCATACAATCGGCTCACCGGACGACTGCGTGGCAGTCTGAAGGCGTTCCGACGTAGCTGTTGGGAACTCGACGTGGCCCGAACGGGGGATGCGGACCCGCAATCTCACCCGTACAGAATACCTACCGCATTGACGGGACGGAGGCGCCGACCTCCACTTCCCGCCATTGTTGGACCGTTCGGTCGACTCCTGGGTCGCCCGGAGGAGAAGGCCGAGTACTTGGGCTTGTGTTTCGAGCGTCAGTTCGCTCCCAACCCGCCCATGGACTGGGACTTCGACGAACAAGTCGAGATGGCTGTGGAAGACTTTCTGTCTCTTCCGATCACGGCGGAGCCCGAACCCATCTCTTTGGAAGAGGTCTCAGATCGGCTCGCTGAACTTCAGCCAAGAAAGGCTCCAGGCCCGGACGGTGTTACCAACACCGCTCTACGACTTCTTCCCGAGCCTGGAGTTCAATTCTTGACTGAATTGTTCAACGCGTGTCTTAGACTGGCCTACTTTCCCAAGAAATGGAGAAAGGCGACGGTTATCGTGATCCCGAAGCAGGGAAAGGATACCACCCGCTCGGAAAACCTCCGGCCTATCAGCCTACTTTCCGCTACGTCCAAGGTTTTTGAGCGCCTCGTACAGCGTCGTGTACGAGAGCATCTAACCAACTTTGACGTGCTGGTCCCCGAACAGTTCGGCTTTCGTGTGGGGCATTCGACCACTCATCAACTGATGAGACTGGTGGAAAGCATCACGGAAGCCGGGTGTCGGAGAGAACGGACCGTTGGCTGTTTCTTAGATGTTGAGAAAGCCTTCGACAGCGTATGGCATGATGGCCTTTTATTCAAACTTAGGGAAGTCCAGCTCCCGGACTGCTACCTCCATCTGGTTGCTAGCTTTCTGACGGAGAGGACCTTCTGCGTGAGAGTTGGCGATTCTGTCTCTTCCGAGAGACGAATCACAGCCGGCGTCCCTCAAGGTAGTGTTCTAGGCCCCCTTCTGTTCTCGATCTACGTCAACGACGTGCCGAGACAGCCTGGAGTCCAGATGGCCCTCTTCGCTGACGACACGGCCGTATTTACGGCCGATCGTCATGAGGAAAGGGCCGTCCTACGACTGCAGCGCCAGCTCGACACGCTCGTGGACTGGACTGAGAATTGGAGAGTGCAACTCAACGCCACCAAGAGCGTAGCCGTCGAATTCTCCAAGCGACGGAAGAACCCCGTTAGGCAACTACGTATCGGCAGAACGTACTTGCGCTGGTCCAACGAGGTCAAGTACCTCGGCTTACACCTCGACCGTCGGCTCACCTGGCGTACCCACGCACAGACAGTTCTTAAGCGAGCATCCACTCGCCTGTGCGCACTGTTTCCACTCCTGATCAGCTCAGCCATGACCAGGAAATTGGGTAGGATGATCGTCGGCGCGTATCTGCTGCCGGTCATTACCTACGCTTGCCCGGTCTGGGGTTACCTCGCCGCAATGCATAAAAAGAAGTTGCAGAGCGTCCTCGACAGGGGGCTTCGGCTAGCGGCCAAAGTCCCCCGTCGCTTCTCATCTCGCCTTCTAAGGAGAGGACTTGGCGTCCGCTCCTTAGACGACACTTTCAGGCGGCTTGCACGCAAATTTTATGCACGTGCGGCGAGGTTCCCAGGCAATCCTCTAGTGACTGGGCTGGGAAGGTACCGTATACGCCCAGGTGATTCGTGGAAACGCCCTCGGTGCATACTGCGCTAGCGTAGGCTAGCACAACAGCCGAGAATCGGCCTGCTATAGAGCACGCGCCCTACTTGGGCAGGGCCACGAGGCAGGAGCTCCAGAAGGTAGCTCGGAACTCAGTTCCCGTGCGGTTCGTCTCTGCGACGCACAACCGCAAAGCCCAGAGCGAAAAAATTTTGGCGTCCGGATCGTCCGATGTCCGACACATCTGCTCCAGACTTCAGACGGACAGGACTGCTCCTTGGACTGCTCTCTACTCTGGACGTTGCTTCAGCTTCTGGCTGCATTCGCCCACCTCGCAGGACGAGGAATTTCGCTGCTCTCTTCGTGGGACAAGACTCACGCGCCAGCTGTTACCAGTGAATCGAGTAGCTGGTAGAAGCAACAGCTGGCCGAACTTGCCCTGCTAAGGACCACCTGCGCCGGAACAACATCTTGCCGGACAGGAAAGAAGAGGATTGCTCTGGGCTCACCTGGTGAGTGCCGTATCAGTGTGTAATTCCTAACTTGCTCACGACTGTTAGGTAGCGCTGCCCCGGACGATCCTTGCAAGCCCCCACCAGTGGTAAGCGAGCTAGGATATCGCCGGGGTAAAGGGGCCAGTGGACACCAGTCTTGGTAAGGACTGGTATTCAACGAAGCTGGTCGTTAGCCCAGCTCCTCCCGCATCGTCGTGAGCAAGGAAGACGCGCGGGTAATCCGGCTTCGGCCGGACCCGAGATCCCTGGCGTCTGGCAGTGACTGCCTAGCAGTCTCTGCCCGGCAGCCGCCGCACCTGGCCAGCATGCCTTCTACAGGCAACGGCCCAAGTGCCGAGTCGCTCGGCCCCGCCTTGCTACCCCATCTGGGCGACTCGCCCGATTCGCCTCGGGCGATGGAGACGGACGATCCTCTCCCCAACCCGATTCCTCCTCTTCCGGCTGACGAGTCGGGCGAGTTCGCGACCGTTGGTCGGCGTAATCGCCCGGCTAAGAAGCCCAAGAGAACCCACCCAACCGCTTCCTCTAACACCTCGGCCATGGACATTGGACCTTCTCAGGGCCCACAGGCCGCGGTTCCGACTGCTTCGACAGCAGCTCCGGCTGCTGCCGCTGTTGGTCGTGCGCCGCCCCTGTACGTCCATAGCGTATCCAATGTCGCCGCCTTATACAGACGGCTGATCGCGGCCCACGGCCTGTCGGCCGACAAGCTTGACCTGAAGCTGCTTGGCGGTGATACGGTCAGGATTGTCGTCCGCCAGCTCGAGGACCATCGCTTGGTCGAGGCCTTCCTCCAAGCGCATAACCTTCAGTATCACACCTTTACTCCTAAGCGAGTCAAGCCCTTGTCGGTAATTTTGCGAGGGCTTGACGCGCACACCGATCCACAGGAGATCCTCATGGAACTCCGCGACCTCGGGTACCCGGTGCAGGCAATTTTCCGCATGTTCACTCACTCAGAGACCCGAGTACCTCTCCCGCTCGTCCGTCTCCAGCTCGAGAAGGGCGAGGCTGCAGACAAAATTTTCCACCTGACGCGGCTGTTTGGCTTCCGCGTCCGGGTGGAAACCAGTCGACCCCAGGGCAAGCTTGCGCAGTGCCACCGGTGCCAGAGGTTCGGCCATCACAGCGACGTCTGCCGCAATGCCCCGGCCTGTCTACGATGTTCCCTGGGACATTCCACACAGGCCAGCACTGTGGCAGACAAAACCAAATTTCGCTGCATCAATTGTGGTCAAGGCCACGCAGCGAGTAACGTAAACTGCCCGGTCTATAAGGCGGAGCTCCTGCGGAAGCAAAAGCCGCAGGGGCCCCTCCCGAAGCCACGGCAGCCAGCTATGCAGCCCCAACCTAGACAGCCTAAAATGCAGGCTAGGCCTCAACCTCAGGCACAACCGGCACGGCGCGCGCCCTCTCCGGCTCCACCTCCAGCCCCTGCCAAGGCAACTAAACGTACCGCGTCCCCTTCAGAAGCAGAGACACGCCCAGTAGCTGTCATCTCGGTTTTGGAGCCGGAGAATGAACCCTCCACCTCCGCGGAACCTCCTACTCCCGCCTCTGAACCAGAGGTAGCCTCGCCGCCCCTGCCACCTCCGCGATTTCCGCGAGCAGGCATCAAACCCAGGAACAAAGGGATACCCACACCGGATGCTCGGCCCCGAGCTCCTGCCTGCCCACAGCCCAAGAAAAGTCCTGCTTCCCGGTATAAGTCCGACGAAGCGCAACAGCGTACTTTTCCTGCCGCTGATCCAAAACCGTCTGGCCCTGGTCCTATGGCTTCCACCATGACCCGATCTGCCGTAACACCTGGTCGCTCTTATGCGGCCTCAGTTTCCAGGCAAACCACCCAGTCCGTCAGTTCCAATGACGCACAGTTCGTCCGCGGCTTTCTGTCTAGCTACGACCTCCCGAAAGTCGCATCTACCTTCAGGTCCATCCGAGCCCGCCTGGAAACTGCTGACCCAACTGAGAGATTCATGCTCTTGGTGGAAGCCTGCGAAGTCATAGGTCTTCTATGAACCGAGCCCTTAGACGAGATCTCTCGCTCGTAGCCTGGAATGCTAACAACATCGGTACCAAGCATTCCGACCTTCTTGAATTCCTGGCTCGGTTCAAACCCGACGTACTTCTCCTCGGGGAAACCCACCTGACCCCGGCGAACCGGTTTCGATTACCAAATTACGTGGTCTATCGGGATGACCGAGTTGGCCGACGAGGAGGCGGCACGGCGATCGCGGTGAGGACCTCCATAGGTCATCATCGTGTCGCTTTGCCGCAGCTTACCAACCTAGAGGCCACCGCCATTGAGGTCCACGGAGCTCTTGGCGGCGTCCTCTTGGTCTCAGCTTACAAGCCCCCACAAGCTGAACTCCTTGTCAGCGACCTGGACGTCATCTTCGATTCCCATCGAAGGGTAATTTTGGCCGGCGATCTGAATTGCAAGCATCGCGTTTGGAATAGTCGCCTGACTACTCCGAACGGGAGGCGCTTGCTCAGTTTTGTTGAATCGCGCCGGGCGATGGTGTTTGGTCCAGCGCAACCCACGTTCTTTCCGTCACTGCCTAACGCGGCTCCCGATGTTCTGGACATCGCGGTGACCCAAGGAATTGTCTGTCCGGTCGAGGTATTCTCACTTACGGAGCTGACATCCGACCACAACCCTATCTTGGTCCACGTCGCTACCCAGCACGCCTATGCACGTTCTGACAAGCAGAAGGTTATCGATTGGGATCGCTACGGCCCGGCCTTGTGCCGTAGATTGCCGCCAGCGGCCCCACTCGATTCCGTTCGCCTCCTAGACGAAGCAGTTGCGGGAATCGAAGAGGCAATCATCTCGGCTATAGGCGTGTCTTCACGTACGCGAGCTGGCTTCACGCCTGACTACCAACGCATCCCTGAGGAAGTCTCTCTTCTCGCTCGCGAGAGGAATTACTTCCGGAAACGTTGGCAGAGGACCCGTGATCCGGCCGATAAGGCAGCATACAATCGGCTCACCGGACGACTGCGTGGCAGTCTGAAGGCGTTCCGACGTAGCTGTTGGGAACTCGACGTGGCCCGAACGGGGGATGCGGACCCGCAATCTCACCCGTACAGAATACCTACCGCATTGACGGGACGGAGGCGCCGACCTCCACTTCCCGCCATTGTTGGACCGTTCGGTCGACTCCTGGGTCGCCCGGAGGAGAAGGCCGAGTACTTGGGCTTGTGTTTCGAGCGTCAGTTCGCTCCCAACCCGCCCATGGACTGGGACTTCGACGAACAAGTCGAGATGGCTGTGGAAGACTTTCTGTCTCTTCCGATCACGGCGGAGCCCGAACCCATCTCTTTGGAAGAGGTCTCAGATCGGCTCGCTGAACTTCAGCCAAGAAAGGCTCCAGGCCCGGACGGTGTTACCAACACCGCTCTACGACTTCTTCCCGAGCCTGGAGTTCAATTCTTGACTGAATTGTTCAACGCGTGTCTTAGACTGGCCTACTTTCCCAAGAAATGGAGAAAGGCGACGGTTATCGTGATCCCGAAGCAGGGAAAGGATACCACCCGCTCGGAAAACCTCCGGCCTATCAGCCTACTTTCCGCTACGTCCAAGGTTTTTGAGCGCCTCGTACAGCGTCGTGTACGAGAGCATCTAACCAACTTTGACGTGCTGGTCCCCGAACAGTTCGGCTTTCGTGTGGGGCATTCGACCACTCATCAACTGATGAGACTGGTGGAAAGCATCACGGAAGCCGGGTGTCGGAGAGAACGGACCGTTGGCTGTTTCTTAGATGTTGAGAAAGCCTTCGACAGCGTATGGCATGATGGCCTTTTATTCAAACTTAGGGAAGTCCAGCTCCCGGACTGCTACCTCCATCTGGTTGCTAGCTTTCTGACGGAGAGGACCTTCTGCGTGAGAGTTGGCGATTCTGTCTCTTCCGAGAGACGAATCACAGCCGGCGTCCCTCAAGGTAGTGTTCTAGGCCCCCTTCTGTTCTCGATCTACGTCAACGACGTGCCGAGACAGCCTGGAGTCCAGATGGCCCTCTTCGCTGACGACACGGCCGTATTTACGGCCGATCGTCATGAGGAAAGGGCCGTCCTACGACTGCAGCGCCAGCTCGACACGCTCGTGGACTGGACTGAGAATTGGAGAGTGCAACTCAACGCCACCAAGAGCGTAGCCGTCGAATTCTCCAAGCGACGGAAGAACCCCGTTAGGCAACTACGTATCGGCAGAACGTACTTGCGCTGGTCCAACGAGGTCAAGTACCTCGGCTTACACCTCGACCGTCGGCTCACCTGGCGTACCCACGCACAGACAGTTCTTAAGCGAGCATCCACTCGCCTGTGCGCACTGTTTCCACTCCTGATCAGCTCAGCCATGACCAGGAAATTGGGTAGGATGATCGTCGGCGCGTATCTGCTGCCGGTCATTACCTACGCCTGCCCGGTCTGGGGTTACCTCGCCGCAATGCATAAAAAGAAGTTGCAGAGCGTCCTCGACAGGGGGCTTCGGCTAGCGGCCAAAGTCCCCCGTCGCTTCTCATCTCGCCTTCTAAGGAGAGGACTTGGCGTCCGCTCCTTAGACGACACTTTCAGGCGGCTTGCACGCAAATTTTATGCACGTGCGGCGAGGTTCCCAGGCAATCCTCTAGTGACTGGGCTGGGAAGGTACCGTATACGCCCAGGTGATTCGTGGAAACGCCCTCGGTGCATACTGCGCTAGCGTAGGCTAGCACAACAGCCGAGAATCGGCCTGCTATAGAGCACGCGCCCTACTTGGGCAGGGCCACGAGGCAGGAGCTCCAGAAGGTAGCTCGGAACTCAGTTCCCGTGCGGTTCGTCTCTGCGACGCACAACCGCAAAGCCCAGAGCGAAAAAATTTTGGCGTCCGGATCGTCCGATGTCCGACACATCTGCTCCAGACTTCAGACGGACAGGACTGCTCCTTGGACTGCTCTCTACTCTGGACGTTGCTTCAGCTTCTGGCTGCATTCGCCCACCTCGCAGGACGAGGAATTTCGCTGCTCTCTTCGTGGGACAAGACTCACGCGCCAGCTGTTACCAGTGAATCGAGTAGCTGGTAGAAGCAACAGCTGGCCGAACTTGCCCTGCTAAGGACCACCTGCGCCGGAACAACATCTTGCCGGACAGGAAAGAAGAGGATTGCTCTGGGCTCACCTGGTGAGTGCCGTATCAGTGTGTAATTCCTAACTTGCTCACGACTGTTAGGTAGCGCTGCCCCGGACGATCCTTGCAAGCCCCCACCAGTGGTAAGCGAGCTAGGATATCGCCGGGGTAAAGGGGCCAGTGGACACCAGTCTTGGTAAGGACTGGTATTCAACGAAGCTGGTCGTTAGCCCAGCTCCTCCCGCATCGTCGTGAGCAAGGAAGACGCGCGGGTAATCCGGCTTCGGCCGGACCCGAGATCCCTGGCGTCTGGCAGTGACTGCCTAGCAGTCTCTGCCCGGCAGCCGCCGCACCTGGCCAGCATGCCTTCTACAGGCAACGGCCCAAGTGCCGAGTCGCTCGGCCCCGCCTTGCTACCCCATCTGGGCGACTCGCCCGATTCGCCTCGGGCGATGGAGACGGACGATCCTCTCCCCAACCCGATTCCTCCTCTTCCGGCTGACGAGTCGGGCGAGTTCGCGACCGTTGGTCGGCGTAATCGCCCGGCTAAGAAGCCCAAGAGAACCCACCCAACCGCTTCCTCTAACACCTCGGCCATGGACATTGGACCTTCTCAGGGCCCACAGGCCGCGGTTCCGACTGCTTCGACAGCAGCTCCGGCTGCTGCCGCTGTTGGTCGTGCGCCGCCCCTGTACGTCCATAGCGTATCCAATGTCGCCGCCTTATACAGACGGCTGATCGCGGCCCACGGCCTGTCGGCCGACAAGCTTGACCTGAAGCTGCTTGGCGGTGATACGGTCAGGATTGTCGTCCGCCAGCTCGAGGACCATCGCTTGGTCGAGGCCTTCCTCCAAGCGCATAACCTTCAGTATCACACCTTTACTCCTAAGCGAGTCAAGCCCTTGTCGGTAATTTTGCGAGGGCTTGACGCGCACACCGATCCACAGGAGATCCTCATGGAACTCCGCGACCTCGGGTACCCGGTGCAGGCAATTTTCCGCATGTTCACTCACTCAGAGACCCGAGTACCTCTCCCGCTCGTCCGTCTCCAGCTCGAGAAGGGCGAGGCTGCAGACAAAATTTTCCACCTGACGCGGCTGTTTGGCTTCCGCGTCCGGGTGGAAACCAGTCGACCCCAGGGCAAGCTTGCGCAGTGCCACCGGTGCCAGAGGTTCGGCCATCACAGCGACGTCTGCCGCAATGCCCCGGCCTGTCTACGATGTTCCCTGGGACATTCCACACAGGCCAGCACTGTGGCAGACAAAACCAAATTTCGCTGCATCAATTGTGGTCAAGGCCACGCAGCGAGTAACGTAAACTGCCCGGTCTATAAGGCGGAGCTCCTGCGGAAGCAAAAGCCGCAGGGGCCCCTCCCGAAGCCACGGCAGCCAGCTATGCAGCCCCAACCTAGACAGCCTAAAATGCAGGCTAGGCCTCAACCTCAGGCACAACCGGCACGGCGCGCGCCCTCTCCGGCTCCACCTCCAGCCCCTGCCAAGGCAACTAAACGTACCGCGTCCCCTTCAGAAGCAGAGACACGCCCAGTAGCTGTCATCTCGGTTTTGGAGCCGGAGAATGAACCCTCCACCTCCGCGGAACCTCCTACTCCCGCCTCTGAACCAGAGGTAGCCTCGCCGCCCCTGCCACCTCCGCGATTTCCGCGAGCAGGCATCAAACCCAGGAACAAAGGGATACCCACACCGGATGCTCGGCCCCGAGCTCCTGCCTGCCCACAGCCCAAGAAAAGTCCTGCTTCCCGGTATAAGTCCGACGAAGCGCAACAGCGTACTTTTCCTGCCGCTGATCCAAAACCGTCTGGCCCTGGTCCTATGGCTTCCACCATGACCCGATCTGCCGTAACACCTGGTCGCTCTTATGCGGCCTCAGTTTCCAGGCAAACCACCCAGTCCGTCAGTTCCAATGACGCACAGTTCGTCCGCGGCTTTCTGTCTAGCTACGACCTCCCGAAAGTCGCATCTACCTTCAGGTCCATCCGAGCCCGCCTGGAAACTGCTGACCCAACTGAGAGATTCATGCTCTTGGTGGAAGCCTGCGAAGTCATAGGTCTTCTATGAACCGAGCCCTTAGACGAGATCTCTCGCTCGTAGCCTGGAATGCTAACAACATCGGTACCAAGCATTCCGACCTTCTTGAATTCCTGGCTCGGTTCAAACCCGACGTACTTCTCCTCGGGGAAACCCACCTGACCCCGGCGAACCGGTTTCGATTACCAAATTACGTGGTCTATCGGGATGACCGAGTTGGCCGACGAGGAGGCGGCACGGCGATCGCGGTGAGGACCTCCATAGGTCATCATCGTGTCGCTTTGCCGCAGCTTACCAACCTAGAGGCCACCGCCATTGAGGTCCACGGAGCTCTTGGCGGCGTCCTCTTGGTCTCAGCTTACAAGCCCCCACAAGCTGAACTCCTTGTCAGCGACCTGGACGTCATCTTCGATTCCCATCGAAGGGTAATTTTGGCCGGCGATCTGAATTGCAAGCATCGCGTTTGGAATAGTCGCCTGACTACTCCGAACGGGAGGCGCTTGCTCAGTTTTGTTGAATCGCGCCGGGCGATGGTGTTTGGTCCAGCGCAACCCACGTTCTTTCCGTCACTGCCTAACGCGGCTCCCGATGTTCTGGACATCGCGGTGACCCAAGGAATTGTCTGTCCGGTCGAGGTATTCTCACTTACGGAGCTGACATCCGACCACAACCCTATCTTGGTCCACGTCGCTACCCAGCACGCCTATGCACGTTCTGACAAGCAGAAGGTTATCGATTGGGATCGCTACGGCCCGGCCTTGTGCCGTAGATTGCCGCCAGCGGCCCCACTCGATTCCGTTCGCCTCCTAGACGAAGCAGTTGCGGGAATCGAAGAGGCAATCATCTCGGCTATAGGCGTGTCTTCACGTACGCGAGCTGGCTTCACGCCTGACTACCAACGCATCCCTGAGGAAGTCTCTCTTCTCGCTCGCGAGAGGAATTACTTCCGGAAACGTTGGCAGAGGACCCGTGATCCGGCCGATAAGGCAGCATACAATCGGCTCACCGGACGACTGCGTGGCAGTCTGAAGGCGTTCCGACGTAGCTGTTGGGAACTCGACGTGGCCCGAACGGGGGATGCGGACCCGCAATCTCACCCGTACAGAATACCTACCGCATTGACGGGACGGAGGCGCCGACCTCCACTTCCCGCCATTGTTGGACCGTTCGGTCGACTCCTGGGTCGCCCGGAGGAGAAGGCCGAGTACTTGGGCTTGTGTTTCGAGCGTCAGTTCGCTCCCAACCCGCCCATGGACTGGGACTTCGACGAACAAGTCGAGATGGCTGTGGAAGACTTTCTGTCTCTTCCGATCACGGCGGAGCCCGAACCCATCTCTTTGGAAGAGGTCTCAGATCGGCTCGCTGAACTTCAGCCAAGAAAGGCTCCAGGCCCGGACGGTGTTACCAACACCGCTCTACGACTTCTTCCCGAGCCTGGAGTTCAATTCTTGACTGAATTGTTCAACGCGTGTCTTAGACTGGCCTACTTTCCCAAGAAATGGAGAAAGGCGACGGTTATCGTGATCCCGAAGCAGGGAAAGGATACCACCCGCTCGGAAAACCTCCGGCCTATCAGCCTACTTTCCGCTACGTCCAAGGTTTTTGAGCGCCTCGTACAGCGTCGTGTACGAGAGCATCTAACCAACTTTGACGTGCTGGTCCCCGAACAGTTCGGCTTTCGTGTGGGGCATTCGACCACTCATCAACTGATGAGACTGGTGGAAAGCATCACGGAAGCCGGGTGTCGGAGAGAACGGACCGTTGGCTGTTTCTTAGATGTTGAGAAAGCCTTCGACAGCGTATGGCATGATGGCCTTTTATTCAAACTTAGGGAAGTCCAGCTCCCGGACTGCTACCTCCATCTGGTTGCTAGCTTTCTGACGGAGAGGACCTTCTGCGTGAGAGTTGGCGATTCTGTCTCTTCCGAGAGACGAATCACAGCCGGCGTCCCTCAAGGTAGTGTTCTAGGCCCCCTTCTGTTCTCGATCTACGTCAACGACGTGCCGAGACAGCCTGGAGTCCAGATGGCCCTCTTCGCTGACGACACGGCCGTATTTACGGCCGATCGTCATGAGGAAAGGGCCGTCCTACGACTGCAGCGCCAGCTCGACACGCTCGTGGACTGGACTGAGAATTGGAGAGTGCAACTCAACGCCACCAAGAGCGTAGCCGTCGAATTCTCCAAGCGACGGAAGAACCCCGTTAGGCAACTACGTATCGGCAGAACGTACTTGCGCTGGTCCAACGAGGTCAAGTACCTCGGCTTACACCTCGACCGTCGGCTCACCTGGCGTACCCACGCACAGACAGTTCTTAAGCGAGCATCCACTCGCCTGTGCGCACTGTTTCCACTCCTGATCAGCTCAGCCATGACCAGGAAATTGGGTAGGATGATCGTCGGCGCGTATCTGCTGCCGGTCATTACCTACGCTTGCCCGGTCTGGGGTTACCTCGCCGCAATGCATAAAAAGAAGTTGCAGAGCGTCCTCGACAGGGGGCTTCGGCTAGCGGCCAAAGTCCCCCGTCGCTTCTCATCTCGCCTTCTAAGGAGAGGACTTGGCGTCCGCTCCTTAGACGACACTTTCAGGCGGCTTGCACGCAAATTTTATGCACGTGCGGCGAGGTTCCCAGGCAATCCTCTAGTGACTGGGCTGGGAAGGTACCGTATACGCCCAGGTGATTCGTGGAAACGCCCTCGGTGCATACTGCGCTAGCGTAGGCTAGCACAACAGCCGAGAATCGGCCTGCTATAGAGCACGCGCCCTACTTGGGCAGGGCCACGAGGCAGGAGCTCCAGAAGGTAGCTCGGAACTCAGTTCCCGTGCGGTTCGTCTCTGCGACGCACAACCGCAAAGCCCAGAGCGAAAAAATTTTGGCGTCCGGATCGTCCGATGTCCGACACATCTGCTCCAGACTTCAGACGGACAGGACTGCTCCTTGGACTGCTCTCTACTCTGGACGTTGCTTCAGCTTCTGGCTGCATTCGCCCACCTCGCAGGACGAGGAATTTCGCTGCTCTCTTCGTGGGACAAGACTCACGCGCCAGCTGTTACCAGTGAATCGAGTAGCTGGTAGAAGCAACAGCTGGCCGAACTTGCCCTGCTAAGGACCACCTGCGCCGGAACAACATCTTGCCGGACAGGAAAGAAGAGGATTGCTCTGGGCTCACCTGGTGAGTGCCGTATCAGTGTGTAATTCCTAACTTGCTCACGACTGTTAGGTAGCGCTGCCCCGGACGATCCTTGCAAGCCCCCACCAGTGGTAAGCGAGCTAGGATATCGCCGGGGTAAAGGGGCCAGTGGACACCAGTCTTGGTAAGGACTGGTATTCAACGAAGCTGGTCGTTAGCCCAGCTCCTCCCGCATCGTCGTGAGCAAGGAAGACGCGCGGGTAATCCGGCTTCGGCCGGACCCGAGATCCCTGGCGTCTGGCAGTGACTGCCTAGCAGTCTCTGCCCGGCAGCCGCCGCACCTGGCCAGCATGCCTTCTACAGGCAACGGCCCAAGTGCCGAGTCGCTCGGCCCCGCCTTGCTACCCCATCTGGGCGACTCGCCCGATTCGCCTCGGGCGATGGAGACGGACGATCCTCTCCCCAACCCGATTCCTCCTCTTCCGGCTGACGAGTCGGGCGAGTTCGCGACCGTTGGTCGGCGTAATCGCCCGGCTAAGAAGCCCAAGAGAACCCACCCAACCGCTTCCTCTAACACCTCGGCCATGGACATTGGACCTTCTCAGGGCCCACAGGCCGCGGTTCCGACTGCTTCGACAGCAGCTCCGGCTGCTGCCGCTGTTGGTCGTGCGCCGCCCCTGTACGTCCATAGCGTATCCAATGTCGCCGCCTTATACAGACGGCTGATCGCGGCCCACGGCCTGTCGGCCGACAAGCTTGACCTGAAGCTGCTTGGCGGTGATACGGTCAGGATTGTCGTCCGCCAGCTCGAGGACCATCGCTTGGTCGAGGCCTTCCTCCAAGCGCATAACCTTCAGTATCACACCTTTACTCCTAAGCGAGTCAAGCCCTTGTCGGTAATTTTGCGAGGGCTTGACGCGCACACCGATCCACAGGAGATCCTCATGGAACTCCGCGACCTCGGGTACCCGGTGCAGGCAATTTTCCGCATGTTCACTCACTCAGAGACCCGAGTACCTCTCCCGCTCGTCCGTCTCCAGCTCGAGAAGGGCGAGGCTGCAGACAAAATTTTCCACCTGACGCGGCTGTTTGGCTTCCGCGTCCGGGTGGAAACCAGTCGACCCCAGGGCAAGCTTGCGCAGTGCCACCGGTGCCAGAGGTTCGGCCATCACACCGACGTCTGCCGCAATGCCCCGGCCTGTCTACGATGTTCCCTGGGACATTCCACACAGGCCAGCACTGTGGCAGACAAAACCAAATTTCGCTGCATCAATTGTGGTCAAGGCCACGCAGCGAGTAACGTAAACTGCCCGGTCTATAAGGCGGAGCTCCTGCGGAAGCAAAAGCCGCAGGGGCCCCTCCCGAAGCCACGGCAGCCAGCTATGCAGCCCCAACCTAGACAGCCTAAAATGCAGGCTAGGCCTCAACCTCAGGCACAACCGGCACGGCGCGCGCCCTCTCCGGCTCCACCTCCAGCCCCTGCCAAGGCAACTAAACGTACCGCGTCCCCTTCAGAAGCAGAGACACGCCCAGTAGCTGTCATCTCGGTTTTGGAGCCGGAGAATGAACCCTCCACCTCCGCGGAACCTCCTACTCCCGCCTCTGAACCAGAGGTAGCCTCGCCGCCCCTGCCACCTCCGCGATTTCCGCGAGCAGGCATCAAACCCAGGAACAAAGGGATACCCACACCGGATGCTCGGCCCCGAGCTCCTGCCTGCCCACAGCCCAAGAAAAGTCCTGCTTCCCGGTATAAGTCCGACGAAGCGCAACAGCGTACTTTTCCTGCCGCTGATCCAAAACCGTCTGGCCCTGGTCCTATGGCTTCCACCATGACCCGATCTGCCGTAACACCTGGTCGCTCTTATGCGGCCTCAGTTTCCAGGCAAACCACCCAGTCCGTCAGTTCCAATGACGCACAGTTCGTCCGCGGCTTTCTGTCTAGCTACGACCTCCCGAAAGTCGCATCTACCTTCAGGTCCATCCGAGCCCGCCTGGAAACTGCTGACCCAACTGAGAGATTCATGCTCTTGGTGGAAGCCTGCGAAGTCATAGGTCTTCTATGAACCGAGCCCTTAGACGAGATCTCTCGCTCGTAGCCTGGAATGCTAACAACATCGGTACCAAGCATTCCGACCTTCTTGAATTCCTGGCTCGGTTCAAACCCGACGTACTTCTCCTCGGGGAAACCCACCTGACCCCGGCGAACCGGTTTCGATTACCAAATTACGTGGTCTATCGGGATGACCGAGTTGGCCGACGAGGAGGCGGCACGGCGATCGCGGTGAGGACCTCCATAGGTCATCATCGTGTCGCTTTGCCGCAGCTTACCAACCTAGAGGCCACCGCCATTGAGGTCCACGGAGCTCTTGGCGGCGTCCTCTTGGTCTCAGCTTACAAGCCCCCACAAGCTGAACTCCTTGTCAGCGACCTGGACGTCATCTTCGATTCCCATCGAAGGGTAATTTTGGCCGGCGATCTGAATTGCAAGCATCGCGTTTGGAATAGTCGCCTGACTACTCCGAACGGGAGGCGCTTGCTCAGTTTTGTTGAATCGCGCCGGGCGATGGTGTTTGGTCCAGCGCAACCCACGTTCTTTCCGTCACTGCCTAACGCGGCTCCCGATGTTCTGGACATCGCGGTGACCCAAGGAATTGTCTGTCCGGTCGAGGTATTCTCACTTACGGAGCTGACATCCGACCACAACCCTATCTTGGTCCACGTCGCTACCCAGCACGCCTATGCACGTTCTGACAAGCAGAAGGTTATCGATTGGGATCGCTACGGCCCGGCCTTGTGCCGTAGATTGCCGCCAGCGGCCCCACTCGATTCCGTTCGCCTCCTAGACGAAGCAGTTGCGGGAATCGAAGAGGCAATCATCTCGGCTATAGGCGTGTCTTCACGTACGCGAGCTGGCTTCACGCCTGACTACCAACGCATCCCTGAGGAAGTCTCTCTTCTCGCTCGCGAGAGGAATTACTTCCGGAAACGTTGGCAGAGGACCCGTGATCCGGCCGATAAGGCAGCATACAATCGGCTCACCGGACGACTGCGTGGCAGTCTGAAGGCGTTCCGACGTAGCTGTTGGGAACTCGACGTGGCCCGAACGGGGGATGCGGACCCGCAATCTCACCCGTACAGAATACCTACCGCATTGACGGGACGGAGGCGCCGACCTCCACTTCCCGCCATTGTTGGACCGTTCGGTCGACTCCTGGGTCGCCCGGAGGAGAAGGCCGAGTACTTGGGCTTGTGTTTCGAGCGTCAGTTCGCTCCCAACCCGCCCATGGACTGGGACTTCGACGAACAAGTCGAGATGGCTGTGGAAGACTTTCTGTCTCTTCCGATCACGGCGGAGCCCGAACCCATCTCTTTGGAAGAGGTCTCAGATCGGCTCGCTGAACTTCAGCCAAGAAAGGCTCCAGGCCCGGACGGTGTTACCAACACCGCTCTACGACTTCTTCCCGAGCCTGGAGTTCAATTCTTGACTGAATTGTTCAACGCGTGTCTTAGACTGGCCTACTTTCCCAAGAAATGGAGAAAGGCGACGGTTATCGTGATCCCGAAGCAGGGAAAGGATACCACCCGCTCGGAAAACCTCCGGCCTATCAGCCTACTTTCCGCTACGTCCAAGGTTTTTGAGCGCCTCGTACAGCGTCGTGTACGAGAGCATCTAACCAACTTTGACGTGCTGGTCCCCGAACAGTTCGGCTTTCGTGTGGGGCATTCGACCACTCATCAACTGATGAGACTGGTGGAAAGCATCACGGAAGCCGGGTGTCGGAGAGAACGGACCGTTGGCTGTTTCTTAGATGTTGAGAAAGCCTTCGACAGCGTATGGCATGATGGCCTTTTATTCAAACTTAGGGAAGTCCAGCTCCCGGACTGCTACCTCCATCTGGTTGCTAGCTTTCTGACGGAGAGGACCTTCTGCGTGAGAGTTGGCGATTCTGTCTCTTCCGAGAGACGAATCACAGCCGGCGTCCCTCAAGGTAGTGTTCTAGGCCCCCTTCTGTTCTCGATCTACGTCAACGACGTGCCGAGACAGCCTGGAGTCCAGATGGCCCTCTTCGCTGACGACACGGCCGTATTTACGGCCGATCGTCATGAGGAAAGGGCCGTCCTACGACTGCAGCGCCAGCTCGACACGCTCGTGGACTGGACTGAGAATTGGAGAGTGCAACTCAACGCCACCAAGAGCGTAGCCGTCGAATTCTCCAAGCGACGGAAGAACCCCGTTAGGCAACTACGTATCGGCAGAACGTACTTGCGCTGGTCCAACGAGGTCAAGTACCTCGGCTTACACCTCGACCGTCGGCTCACCTGGCGTACCCACGCACAGACAGTTCTTAAGCGAGCATCCACTCGCCTGTGCGCACTGTTTCCACTCCTGATCAGCTCAGCCATGACCAGGAAATTGGGTAGGATGATCGTCGGCGCGTATCTGCTGCCGGTCATTACCTACGCCTGCCCGGTCTGGGGTTACCTCGCCGCAATGCATAAAAAGAAGTTGCAGAGCGTCCTCGACAGGGGGCTTCGGCTAGCGGCCAAAGTCCCCCGTCGCTTCTCATCTCGCCTTCTAAGGAGAGGACTTGGCGTCCGCTCCTTAGACGACACTTTCAGGCGGCTTGCACGCAAATTTTATGCACGTGCGGCGAGGTTCCCAGGCAATCCTCTAGTGACTGGGCTGGGAAGGTACCGTATACGCCCAGGTGATTCGTGGAAACGCCCTCGGTGCATACTGCGCTAGCGTAGGCTAGCACAACAGCCGAGAATCGGCCTGCTATAGAGCACGCGCCCTACTTGGGCAGGGCCACGAGGCAGGAGCTCCAGAAGGTAGCTCGGAACTCAGTTCCCGTGCGGTTCGTCTCTGCGACGCACAACCGCAAAGCCCAGAGCGAAAAAATTTTGGCGTCCGGATCGTCCGATGTCCGACACATCTGCTCCAGACTTCAGACGGACAGGACTGCTCCTTGGACTGCTCTCTACTCTGGACGTTGCTTCAGCTTCTGGCTGCATTCGCCCACCTCGCAGGACGAGGAATTTCGCTGCTCTCTTCGTGGGACAAGACTCACGCGCCAGCTGTTACCAGTGAATCGAGTAGCTGGTAGAAGCAACAGCTGGCCGAACTTGCCCTGCTAAGGACCACCTGCGCCGGAACAACATCTTGCCGGACAGGAAAGAAGAGGATTGCTCTGGGCTCACCTGGTGAGTGCCGTATCAGTGTGTAATTCCTAACTTGCTCACGACTGTTAGGTAGCGCTGCCCCGGACGATCCTTGCAAGCCCCCACCAGTGGTAAGCGAGCTAGGATATCGCCGGGGTAAAGGGGCCAGTGGACACCAGTCTTGGTAAGGACTGGTATTCAACGAAGCTGGTCGTTAGCCCAGCTCCTCCCGCATCGTCGTGAGCAAGGAAGACGCGCGGGTAATCCGGCTTCGGCCGGACCCGAGATCCCTGGCGTCTGGCAGTGACTGCCTAGCAGTCTCTGCCCGGCAGCCGCCGCACCTGGCCAGCATGCCTTCTACAGGCAACGGCCCAAGTGCCGAGTCGCTCGGCCCCGCCTTGCTACCCCATCTGGGCGACTCGCCCGATTCGCCTCGGGCGATGGAGACGGACGATCCTCTCCCCAACCCGATTCCTCCTCTTCCGGCTGACGAGTCGGGCGAGTTCGCGACCGTTGGTCGGCGTAATCGCCCGGCTAAGAAGCCCAAGAGAACCCACCCAACCGCTTCCTCTAACACCTCGGCCATGGACATTGGACCTTCTCAGGGCCCACAGGCCGCGGTTCCGACTGCTTCGACAGCAGCTCCGGCTGCTGCCGCTGTTGGTCGTGCGCCGCCCCTGTACGTCCATAGCGTATCCAATGTCGCCGCCTTATACAGACGGCTGATCGCGGCCCACGGCCTGTCGGCCGACAAGCTTGACCTGAAGCTGCTTGGCGGTGATACGGTCAGGATTGTCGTCCGCCAGCTCGAGGACCATCGCTTGGTCGAGGCCTTCCTCCAAGCGCATAACCTTCAGTATCACACCTTTACTCCTAAGCGAGTCAAGCCCTTGTCGGTAATTTTGCGAGGGCTTGACGCGCACACCGATCCACAGGAGATCCTCATGGAACTCCGCGACCTCGGGTACCCGGTGCAGGCAATTTTCCGCATGTTCACTCACTCAGAGACCCGAGTACCTCTCCCGCTCGTCCGTCTCCAGCTCGAGAAGGGCGAGGCTGCAGACAAAATTTTCCACCTGACGCGGCTGTTTGGCTTCCGCGTCCGGGTGGAAACCAGTCGACCCCAGGGCAAGCTTGCGCAGTGCCACCGGTGCCAGAGGTTCGGCCATCACAGCGACGTCTGCCGCAATGCCCCGGCCTGTCTACGATGTTCCCTGGGACATTCCACACAGGCCAGCACTGTGGCAGACAAAACCAAATTTCGCTGCATCAATTGTGGTCAAGGCCACGCAGCGAGTAACGTAAACTGCCCGGTCTATAAGGCGGAGCTCCTGCGGAAGCAAAAGCCGCAGGGGCCCCTCCCGAAGCCACGGCAGCCAGCTATGCAGCCCCAACCTAGACAGCCTAAAATGCAGGCTAGGCCTCAACCTCAGGCACAACCGGCACGGCGCGCGCCCTCTCCGGCTCCACCTCCAGCCCCTGCCAAGGCAACTAAACGTACCGCGTCCCCTTCAGAAGCAGAGACACGCCCAGTAGCTGTCATCTCGGTTTTGGAGCCGGAGAATGAACCCTCCACCTCCGCGGAACCTCCTACTCCCGCCTCTGAACCAGAGGTAGCCTCGCCGCCCCTGCCACCTCCGCGAGCAGGCATCAAACCCAGGAACAAAGGGATACCCACACCGGATGCTCGGCCCCGAGCTCCTGCCTGCCCACAGCCCAAGAAAAGTCCTGCTTCCCGGTATAAGTCCGACGAAGCGCAACAGCGTACTTTTCCTGCCGCTGATCCAAAACCGTCTGGCCCTGGTCCTATGGCTTCCACCATGACCCGATCTGCCGTAACACCTGGTCGCTCTTATGCGGCCTCAGTTTCCAGGCAAACCACCCAGTCCGTCAGTTCCAATGACGCACAGTTCGTCCGCGGCTTTCTGTCTAGCTACGACCTCCCGAAAGTCGCATCTACCTTCAGGTCCATCCGAGCCCGCCTGGAAACTGCTGACCCAACTGAGAGATTCATGCTCTTGGTGGAAGCCTGCGAAGTCATAGGTCTTCTATGAACCGAGCCCTTAGACGAGATCTCTCGCTCGTAGCCTGGAATGCTAACAACATCGGTACCAAGCATTCCGACCTTCTTGAATTCCTGGCTCGGTTCAAACCCGACGTACTTCTCCTCGGGGAAACCCACCTGACCCCGGCGAACCGGTTTCGATTACCAAATTACGTGGTCTATCGGGATGACCGAGTTGGCCGACGAGGAGGCGGCACGGCGATCGCGGTGAGGACCTCCATAGGTCATCATCGTGTCGCTTTGCCGCAGCTTACCAACCTAGAGGCCACCGCCATTGAGGTCCACGGAGCTCTTGGGGGCGTCCTCTTGGTCTCAGCTTACAAGCCCCCACAAGCTGAACTCCTTGTCAGCGACCTGGACGTCATCTTCGATTCCCATCGAAGGGTAATTTTGGCCGGCGATCTGAATTGCAAGCATCGCGTTTGGAATAGTCGCCTGACTACTCCGAACGGGAGGCGCTTGCTCAGTTTTGTTGAATCGCGCCGGGCGATGGTGTTTGGTCCAGCGCAACCCACGTTCTTTCCGTCACTGCCTAACGCGGCTCCCGATGTTCTGGACATCGCGGTGACCCAAGGAATTGTCTGTCCGGTCGAGGTATTCTCACTTACGGAGCTGACATCCGACCACAACCCTATCTTGGTCCACGTCGCTACCCAGCACGCCTATGCACGTTCTGACAAGCAGAAGGTTATCGATTGGGATCGCTACGGCCCGGCCTTGTGCCGTAGATTGCCGCCAGCGGCCCCACTCGATTCCGTTCGCCTCCTAGACGAAGCAGTTGCGGGAATCGAAGAGGCAATCATCTCGGCTATAGGCGTGTCTTCACGTACGCGAGCTGGCTTCACGCCTGACTACCAACGCATCCCTGAGGAAGTCTCTCTTCTCGCTCGCGAGAGGAATTACTTCCGGAAACGTTGGCAGAGGACCCGTGATCCGGCCGATAAGGCAGCATACAATCGGCTCACCGGACGACTGCGTGGCAGTCTGAAGGCGTTCCGACGTAGCTGTTGGGAACTCGACGTGGCCCGAACGGGGGATGCGGACCCGCAATCTCACCCGTACAGAATACCTACCGCATTGACGGGACGGAGGCGCCGACCTCCACTTCCCGCCATTGTTGGACCGTTCGGTCGACTCCTGGGTCGCCCGGAGGAGAAGGCCGAGTACTTGGGCTTGTGTTTCGAGCGTCAGTTCGCTCCCAACCCGCCCATGGACTGGGACTTCGACGAACAAGTCGAGATGGCTGTGGAAGACTTTCTGTCTCTTCCGATCACGGCGGAGCCCGAACCCATCTCTTTGGAAGAGGTCTCAGATCGGCTCGCTGAACTTCAGCCAAGAAAGGCTCCAGGCCCGGACGGTGTTACCAACACCGCTCTACGACTTCTTCCCGAGCCTGGAGTTCAATTCTTGACTGAATTGTTCAACGCGTGTCTTAGACTGGCCTACTTTCCCAAGAAATGGAGAAAGGCGACGGTTATCGTGATCCCGAAGCAGGGAAAGGATACCACCCGCTCGGAAAACCTCCGGCCTATCAGCCTACTTTCCGCTACGTCCAAGGTTTTTGAGCGCCTCGTACAGCGTCGTGTACGAGAGCATCTAACCAACTTTGACGTGCTGGTCCCCGAACAGTTCGGCTTTCGTGTGGGGCATTCGACCACTCATCAACTGATGAGACTGGTGGAAAGCATCACGGAAGCCGGGTGTCGGAGAGAACGGACCGTTGGCTGTTTCTTAGATGTTGAGAAAGCCTTCGACAGCGTATGGCATGATGGCCTTTTATTCAAACTTAGGGAAGTCCAGCTCCCGGACTGCTACCTCCATCTGGTTGCTAGCTTTCTGACGGAGAGGACCTTCTGCGTGAGAGTTGGCGATTCTGTCTCTTCCGAGAGACGAATCACAGCCGGCGTCCCTCAAGGTAGTGTTCTAGGCCCCCTTCTGTTCTCGATCTACGTCAACGACGTGCCGAGACAGCCTGGAGTCCAGATGGCCCTCTTCGCTGACGACACGGCCGTATTTACGGCCGATCGTCATGAGGAAAGGGCCGTCCTACGACTGCAGCGCCAGCTCGACACGCTCGTGGACTGGACTGAGAATTGGAGAGTGCAACTCAACGCCACCAAGAGCGTAGCCGTCGAATTCTCCAAGCGACGGAAGAACCCCGTTAGGCAACTACGTATCGGCAGAACGTACTTGCGCTGGTCCAACGAGGTCAAGTACCTCGGCTTACACCTCGACCGTCGGCTCACCTGGCGTACCCACGCACAGACAGTTCTTAAGCGAGCATCCACTCGCCTGTGCGCACTGTTTCCACTCCTGATCAGCTCAGCCATGACCAGGAAATTGGGTAGGATGATCGTCGGCGCGTATCTGCTGCCGGTCATTACCTACGCCTGCCCGGTCTGGGGTTACCTCGCCGCAATGCATAAAAAGAAGTTGCAGAGCGTCCTCGACAGGGGGCTTCGGCTAGCGGCCAAAGTCCCCCGTCGCTTCTCATCTCGCCTTCTAAGGAGAGGACTTGGCGTCCGCTCCTTAGACGACACTTTCAGGCGGCTTGCACGCAAATTTTATGCACGTGCGGCGAGGTTCCCAGGCAATCCTCTAGTGACTGGGCTGGGAAGGTACCGTATACGCCCAGGTGATTCGTGGAAACGCCCTCGGTGCATACTGCGCTAGCGTAGGCTAGCACAACAGCCGAGAATCGGCCTGCTATAGAGCACGCGCCCTACTTGGGCAGGGCCACGAGGCAGGAGCTCCAGAAGGTAGCTCGGAACTCAGTTCCCGTGCGGTTCGTCTCTGCGACGCACAACCGCAAAGCCCAGAGCGAAAAAATTTTGGCGTCCGGATCGTCCGATGTCCGACACATCTGCTCCAGACTTCAGACGGACAGGACTGCTCCTTGGACTGCTCTCTACTCTGGACGTTGCTTCAGCTTCTGGCTGCATTCGCCCACCTCGCAGGACGAGGAATTTCGCTGCTCTCTTCGTGGGACAAGACTCACGCGCCAGCTGTTACCAGTGAATCGAGTAGCTGGTAGAAGCAACAGCTGGCCGAACTTGCCCTGCTAAGGACCACCTGCGCCGGAACAACATCTTGCCGGACAGGAAAGAAGAGGATTGCTCTGGGCTCACCTGGTGAGTGCCGTATCAGTGTGTAATTCCTAACTTGCTCACGACTGTTAGGTAGCGCTGCCCCGGACGATCCTTGCAAGCCCCCACCAGTGGTAAGCGAGCTAGGATATCGCCGGGGTAAAGGGGCCAGTGGACACCAGTCTTGGTAAGGACTGGTATTCAACGAAGCTGGTCGTTAGCCCAGCTCCTCCCGCATCGTCGTGAGCAAGGAAGACGCGCGGGTAATCCGGCTTCGGCCGGACCCGAGATCCCTGGCGTCTGGCAGTGACTGCCTAGCAGTCTCTGCCCGGCAGCCGCCGCACCTGGCCAGCATGCCTTCTACAGGCAACGGCCCAAGTGCCGAGTCGCTCGGCCCCGCCTTGCTACCCCATCTGGGCGACTCGCCCGATTCGCCTCGGGCGATGGAGACGGACGATCCTCTCCCCAACCCGATTCCTCCTCTTCCGGCTGACGAGTCGGGCGAGTTCGCGACCGTTGGTCGGCGTAATCGCCCGGCTAAGAAGCCCAAGAGAACCCACCCAACCGCTTCCTCTAACACCTCGGCCATGGACATTGGACCTTCTCAGGGCCCACAGGCCGCGGTTCCGACTGCTTCGACAGCAGCTCCGGCTGCTGCCGCTGTTGGTCGTGCGCCGCCCCTGTACGTCCATAGCGTATCCAATGTCGCCGCCTTATACAGACGGCTGATCGCGGCCCACGGCCTGTCGGCCGACAAGCTTGACCTGAAGCTGCTTGGCGGTGATACGGTCAGGATTGTCGTCCGCCAGCTCGAGGACCATCGCTTGGTCGAGGCCTTCCTCCAAGCGCATAACCTTCAGTATCACACCTTTACTCCTAAGCGAGTCAAGCCCTTGTCGGTAATTTTGCGAGGGCTTGACGCGCACACCGATCCACAGGAGATCCTCATGGAACTCCGCGACCTCGGGTACCCGGTGCAGGCAATTTTCCGCATGTTCACTCACTCAGAGACCCGAGTACCTCTCCCGCTCGTCCGTCTCCAGCTCGAGAAGGGCGAGGCTGCAGACAAAATTTTCCACCTGACGCGGCTGTTTGGCTTCCGCGTCCGGGTGGAAACCAGTCGACCCCAGGGCAAGCTTGCGCAGTGCCACCGGTGCCAGAGGTTCGGCCATCACAGCGACGTCTGCCGCAATGCCCCGGCCTGTCTACGATGTTCCCTGGGACATTCCACACAGGCCAGCACTGTGGCAGACAAAACCAAATTTCGCTGCATCAATTGTGGTCAAGGCCACGCAGCGAGTAACGTAAACTGCCCGGTCTATAAGGCGGAGCTCCTGCGGAAGCAAAAGCCGCAGGGGCCCCTCCCGAAGCCACGGCAGCCAGCTATGCAGCCCCAACCTAGACAGCCTAAAATGCAGGCTAGGCCTCAACCTCAGGCACAACCGGCACGGCGCGCGCCCTCTCCGGCTCCACCTCCAGCCCCTGCCAAGGCAACTAAACGTACCGCGTCCCCTTCAGAAGCAGAGACACGCCCAGTAGCTGTCATCTCGGTTTTGGAGCCGGAGAATGAACCCTCCACCTCCGCGGAACCTCCTACTCCCGCCTCTGAACCAGAGGTAGCCTCGCCGCCCCTGCCACCTCCGCGATTTCCGCGAGCAGGCATCAAACCCAGGAACAAAGGGATACCCACACCGGATGCTCGGCCCCGAGCTCCTGCCTGCCCACAGCCCAAGAAAAGTCCTGCTTCCCGGTATAAGTCCGACGAAGCGCAACAGCGTACTTTTCCTGCCGCTGATCCAAAACCGTCTGGCCCTGGTCCTATGGCTTCCACCATGACCCGATCTGCCGTAACACCTGGTCGCTCTTATGCGGCCTCAGTTTCCAGGCAAACCACCCAGTCCGTCAGTTCCAATGACGCACAGTTCGTCCGCGGCTTTCTGTCTAGCTACGACCTCCCGAAAGTCGCATCTACCTTCAGGTCCATCCGAGCCCGCCTGGAAACTGCTGACCCAACTGAGAGATTCATGCTCTTGGTGGAAGCCTGCGAAGTCATAGGTCTTCTATGAACCGAGCCCTTAGACGAGATCTCTCGCTCGTAGCCTGGAATGCTAACAACATCGGTACCAAGCATTCCGACCTTCTTGAATTCCTGGCTCGGTTCAAACCCGACGTACTTCTCCTCGGGGAAACCCACCTGACCCCGGCGAACCGGTTTCGATTACCAAATTACGTGGTCTATCGGGATGACCGAGTTGGCCGACGAGGAGGCGGCACGGCGATCGCGGTGAGGACCTCCATAGGTCATCATCGTGTCGCTTTGCCGCAGCTTACCAACCTAGAGGCCACCGCCATTGAGGTCCACGGAGCTCTTGGCGGCGTCCTCTTGGTCTCAGCTTACAAGCCCCCACAAGCTGAACTCCTTGTCAGCGACCTGGACGTCATCTTCGATTCCCATCGAAGGGTAATTTTGGCCGGCGATCTGAATTGCAAGCATCGCGTTTGGAATAGTCGCCTGACTACTCCGAACGGGAGGCGCTTGCTCAGTTTTGTTGAATCGCGCCGGGCGATGGTGTTTGGTCCAGCGCAACCCACGTTCTTTCCGTCACTGCCTAACGCGGCTCCCGATGTTCTGGACATCGCGGTGACCCAAGGAATTGTCTGTCCGGTCGAGGTATTCTCACTTACGGAGCTGACATCCGACCACAACCCTATCTTGGTCCACGTCGCTACCCAGCACGCCTATGCACGTTCTGACAAGCAGAAGGTTATCGATTGGGATCGCTACGGCCCGGCCTTGTGCCGTAGATTGCCACCAGCGGCCCCACTCGATTCCGTTCGCCTCCTAGACGAAGCAGTTGCGGGAATCGAAGAGGCAATCATCTCGGCTATAGGCGTGTCTTCACGTACGCGAGCTGGCTTCACGCCTGACTACCAACGCATCCCTGAGGAAGTCTCTCTTCTCGCTCGCGAGAGGAATTACTTCCGGAAACGTTGGCAGAGGACCCGTGATCCGGCCGATAAGGCAGCATACAATCGGCTCACCGGACGACTGCGTGGCAGTCTGAAGGCGTTCCGACGTAGCTGTTGGGAACTCGACGTGGCCCGAACGGGGGATGCGGACCCGCAATCTCACCCGTACAGAATACCTACCGCATTGACGGGACGGAGGCGCCGACCTCCACTTCCCGCCATTGTTGGACCGTTCGGTCGACTCCTGGGTCGCCCGGAGGAGAAGGCCGAGTACTTGGGCTTGTGTTTCGAGCGTCAGTTCGCTCCCAACCCGCCCATGGACTGGGACTTCGACGAACAAGTCGAGATGGCTGTGGAAGACTTTCTGTCTCTTCCGATCACGGCGGAGCCCGAACCCATCTCTTTGGAAGAGGTCTCAGATCGGCTCGCTGAACTTCAGCCAAGAAAGGCTCCAGGCCCGGACGGTGTTACCAACACCGCTCTACGACTTCTTCCCGAGCCTGGAGTTCAATTCTTGACTGAATTGTTCAACGCGTGTCTTAGACTGGCCTACTTTCCCAAGAAATGGAGAAAGGCGACGGTTATCGTGATCCCGAAGCAGGGAAAGGATACCACCCGCTCGGAAAACCTCCGGCCTATCAGCCTACTTTCCGCTACGTCCAAGGTTTTTGAGCGCCTCGTACAGCGTCGTGTACGAGAGCATCTAACCAACTTTGACGTGCTGGTCCCCGAACAGTTCGGCTTTCGTGTGGGGCATTCGACCACTCATCAACTGATGAGACTGGTGGAAAGCATCACGGAAGCCGGGTGTCGGAGAGAACGGACCGTTGGCTGTTTCTTAGATGTTGAGAAAGCCTTCGACAGCGTATGGCATGATGGCCTTTTATTCAAACTTAGGGAAGTCCAGCTCCCGGACTGCTACCTCCATCTGGTTGCTAGCTTTCTGACGGAGAGGACCTTCTGCGTGAGAGTTGGCGATTCTGTCTCTTCCGAGAGACGAATCACAGCCGGCGTCCCTCAAGGTAGTGTTCTAGGCCCCCTTCTGTTCTCGATCTACGTCAACGACGTGCCGAGACAGCCTGGAGTCCAGATGGCCCTCTTCGCTGACGACACGGCCGTATTTACGGCCGATCGTCATGAGGAAAGGGCCGTCCTACGACTGCAGCGCCAGCTCGACACGCTCGTGGACTGGACTGAGAATTGGAGAGTGCAACTCAACGCCACCAAGAGCGTAGCCGTCGAATTCTCCAAGCGACGGAAGAACCCCGTTAGGCAACTACGTATCGGCAGAACGTACTTGCGCTGGTCCAACGAGGTCAAGTACCTCGGCTTACACCTCGACCGTCGGCTCACCTGGCGTACCCACGCACAGACAGTTCTTAAGCGAGCATCCACTCGCCTGTGCGCACTGTTTCCACTCCTGATCAGCTCAGCCATGACCAGGAAATTGGGTAGGATGATCGTCGGCGCGTATCTGCTGCCGGTCATTACCTACGCCTGCCCGGTCTGGGGTTACCTCGCCGCAATGCATAAAAAGAAGTTGCAGAGCGTCCTCGACAGGGGGCTTCGGCTAGCGGCCAAAGTCCCCCGTCGCTTCTCATCTCGCCTTCTAAGGAGAGGACTTGGCGTCCGCTCCTTAGACGACACTTTCAGGCGGCTTGCACGCAAATTTTATGCACGTGCGGCGAGGTTCCCAGGCAATCCTCTAGTGACTGGGCTGGGAAGGTACCGTATACGCCCAGGTGATTCGTGGAAACGCCCTCGGTGCATACTGCGCTAGCGTAGGCTAGCACAACAGCCGAGAATCGGCCTGCTATAGAGCACGCGCCCTACTTGGGCAGGGCCACGAGGCAGGAGCTCCAGAAGGTAGCTCGGAACTCAGTTCCCGTGCGGTTCGTCTCTGCGACGCACAACCGCAAAGCCCAGAGCGAAAAAATTTTGGCGTCCGGATCGTCCGATGTCCGACACATCTGCTCCAGACTTCAGACGGACAGGACTGCTCCTTGGACTGCTCTCTACTCTGGACGTTGCTTCAGCTTCTGGCTGCATTCGCCCACCTCGCAGGACGAGGAATTTCGCTGCTCTCTTCGTGGGACAAGACTCACGCGCCAGCTGTTACCAGTGAATCGAGTAGCTGGTAGAAGCAACAGCTGGCCGAACTTGCCCTGCTAAGGACCACCTGCGCCGGAACAACATCTTGCCGGACAGGAAAGAAGAGGATTGCTCTGGGCTCACCTGGTGAGTGCCGTATCAGTGTGTAATTCCTAACTTGCTCACGACTGTTAGGTAGCGCTGCCCCGGACGATCCTTGCAAGCCCCCACCAGTGGTAAGCGAGCTAGGATATCGCCGGGGTAAAGGGGCCAGTGGACACCAGTCTTGGTAAGGACTGGTATTCAACGAAGCTGGTCGTTAGCCCAGCTCCTCCCGCATCGTCGTGAGCAAGGAAGACGCGCGGGTAATCCGGCTTCGGCCGGACCCGAGATCCCTGGCGTCTGGCAGTGACTGCCTAGCAGTCTCTGCCCGGCAGCCGCCGCACCTGGCCAGCATGCCTTCTACAGGCAACGGCCCAAGTGCCGAGTCGCTCGGCCCCGCCTTGCTACCCCATCTGGGCGACTCGCCCGATTCGCCTCGGGCGATGGAGACGGACGATCCTCTCCCCAACCCGATTCCTCCTCTTCCGGCTGACGAGTCGGGCGAGTTCGCGACCGTTGGTCGGCGTAATCGCCCGGCTAAGAAGCCCAAGAGAACCCACCCAACCGCTTCCTCTAACACCTCGGCCATGGACATTGGACCTTCTCAGGGCCCACAGGCCGCGGTTCCGACTGCTTCGACAGCAGCTCCGGCTGCTGCCGCTGTTGGTCGTGCGCCGCCCCTGTACGTCCATAGCGTATCCAATGTCGCCGCCTTATACAGACGGCTGATCGCGGCCCACGGCCTGTCGGCCGACAAGCTTGACCTGAAGCTGCTTGGCGGTGATACGGTCAGGATTGTCGTCCGCCAGCTCGAGGACCATCGCTTGGTCGAGGCCTTCCTCCAAGCGCATAACCTTCAGTATCACACCTTTACTCCTAAGCGAGTCAAGCCCTTGTCGGTAATTTTGCGAGGGCTTGACGCGCACACCGATCCACAGGAGATCCTCATGGAACTCCGCGACCTCGGGTACCCGGTGCAGGCAATTTTCCGCATGTTCACTCACTCAGAGACCCGAGTACCTCTCCCGCTCGTCCGTCTCCAGCTCGAGAAGGGCGAGGCTGCAGACAAAATTTTCCACCTGACGCGGCTGTTTGGCTTCCGCGTCCGGGTGGAAACCAGTCGACCCCAGGGCAAGCTTGCGCAGTGCCACCGGTGCCAGAGGTTCGGCCATCACACCGACGTCTGCCGCAATGCCCCGGCCTGTCTACGATGTTCCCTGGGACATTCCACACAGGCCAGCACTGTGGCAGACAAAACCAAATTTCGCTGCATCAATTGTGGTCAAGGCCACGCAGCGAGTAACGTAAACTGCCCGGTCTATAAGGCGGAGCTCCTGCGGAAGCAAAAGCCGCAGGGGCCCCTCCCGAAGCCACGGCAGCCAGCTATGCAGCCCCAACCTAGACAGCCTAAAATGCAGGCTAGGCCTCAACCTCAGGCACAACCGGCACGGCGCGCGCCCTCTCCGGCTCCACCTCCAGCCCCTGCCAAGGCAACTAAACGTACCGCGTCCCCTTCAGAAGCAGAGACACGCCCAGTAGCTGTCATCTCGGTTTTGGAGCCGGAGAATGAACCCTCCACCTCCGCGGAACCTCCTACTCCCGCCTCTGAACCAGAGGTAGCCTCGCCGCCCCTGCCACCTCCGCGATTTCCGCGAGCAGGCATCAAACCCAGGAACAAAGGGATACCCACACCGGATGCTCGGCCCCGAGCTCCTGCCTGCCCACAGCCCAAGAAAAGTCCTGCTTCCCGGTATAAGTCCGACGAAGCGCAACAGCGTACTTTTCCTGCCGCTGATCCAAAACCGTCTGGCCCTGGTCCTATGGCTTCCACCATGACCCGATCTGCCGTAACACCTGGTCGCTCTTATGCGGCCTCAGTTTCCAGGCAAACCACCCAGTCCGTCAGTTCCAATGACGCACAGTTCGTCCGCGGCTTTCTGTCTAGCTACGACCTCCCGAAAGTCGCATCTACCTTCAGGTCCATCCGAGCCCGCCTGGAAACTGCTGACCCAACTGAGAGATTCATGCTCTTGGTGGAAGCCTGCGAAGTCATAGGTCTTCTATGAACCGAGCCCTTAGACGAGATCTCTCGCTCGTAGCCTGGAATGCTAACAACATCGGTACCAAGCATTCCGACCTTCTTGAATTCCTGGCTCGGTTCAAACCCGACGTACTTCTCCTCGGGGAAACCCACCTGACCCCGGCGAACCGGTTTCGATTACCAAATTACGTGGTCTATCGGGATGACCGAGTTGGCCGACGAGGAGGCGGCACGGCGATCGCGGTGAGGACCTCCATAGGTCATCATCGTGTCGCTTTGCCGCAGCTTACCAACCTAGAGGCCACCGCCATTGAGGTCCACGGAGCTCTTGGCGGCGTCCTCTTGGTCTCAGCTTACAAGCCCCCACAAGCTGAACTCCTTGTCAGCGACCTGGACGTCATCTTCGATTCCCATCGAAGGGTAATTTTGGCCGGCGATCTGAATTGCAAGCATCGCGTTTGGAATAGTCGCCTGACTACTCCGAACGGGAGGCGCTTGCTCAGTTTTGTTGAATCGCGCCGGGCGATGGTGTTTGGTCCAGCGCAACCCACGTTCTTTCCGTCACTGCCTAACGCGGCTCCCGATGTTCTGGACATCGCGGTGACCCAAGGAATTGTCTGTCCGGTCGAGGTATTCTCACTTACGGAGCTGACATCCGACCACAACCCTATCTTGGTCCACGTCGCTACCCAGCACGCCTATGCACGTTCTGACAAGCAGAAGGTTATCGATTGGGATCGCTACGGCCCGGCCTTGTGCCGTAGATTGCCGCCAGCGGCCCCACTCGATTCCGTTCGCCTCCTAGACGAAGCAGTTGCGGGAATCGAAGAGGCAATCATCTCGGCTATAGGCGTGTCTTCACGTACGCGAGCTGGCTTCACGCCTGACTACCAACGCATCCCTGAGGAAGTCTCTCTTCTCGCTCGCGAGAGGAATTACTTCCGGAAACGTTGGCAGAGGACCCGTGATCCGGCCGATAAGGCAGCATACAATCGGCTCACCGGACGACTGCGTGGCAGTCTGAAGGCGTTCCGACGTAGCTGTTGGGAACTCGACGTGGCCCGAACGGGGGATGCGGACCCGCAATCTCACCCGTACAGAATACCTACCGCATTGACGGGACGGAGGCGCCGACCTCCACTTCCCGCCATTGTTGGACCGTTCGGTCGACTCCTGGGTCGCCCGGAGGAGAAGGCCGAGTACTTGGGCTTGTGTTTCGAGCGTCAGTTCGCTCCCAACCCGCCCATGGACTGGGACTTCGACGAACAAGTCGAGATGGCTGTGGAAGACTTTCTGTCTCTTCCGATCACGGCGGAGCCCGAACCCATCTCTTTGGAAGAGGTCTCAGATCGGCTCGCTGAACTTCAGCCAAGAAAGGCTCCAGGCCCGGACGGTGTTACCAACACCGCTCTACGACTTCTTCCCGAGCCTGGAGTTCAATTCTTGACTGAATTGTTCAACGCGTGTCTTAGACTGGCCTACTTTCCCAAGAAATGGAGAAAGGCGACGGTTATCGTGATCCCGAAGCAGGGAAAGGATACCACCCGCTCGGAAAACCTCCGGCCTATCAGCCTACTTTCCGCTACGTCCAAGGTTTTTGAGCGCCTCGTACAGCGTCGTGTACGAGAGCATCTAACCAACTTTGACGTGCTGGTCCCCGAACAGTTCGGCTTTCGTGTGGGGCATTCGACCACTCATCAACTGATGAGACTGGTGGAAAGCATCACGGAAGCCGGGTGTCGGAGAGAACGGACCGTTGGCTGTTTCTTAGATGTTGAGAAAGCCTTCGACAGCGTATGGCATGATGGCCTTTTATTCAAACTTAGGGAAGTCCAGCTCCCGGACTGCTACCTCCATCTGGTTGCTAGCTTTCTGACGGAGAGGACCTTCTGCGTGAGAGTTGGCGATTCTGTCTCTTCCGAGAGACGAATCACAGCCGGCGTCCCTCAAGGTAGTGTTCTAGGCCCCCTTCTGTTCTCGATCTACGTCAACGACGTGCCGAGACAGCCTGGAGTCCAGATGGCCCTCTTCGCTGACGACACGGCCGTATTTACGGCCGATCGTCATGAGGAAAGGGCCGTCCTACGACTGCAGCGCCAGCTCGACACGCTCGTGGACTGGACTGAGAATTGGAGAGTGCAACTCAACGCCACCAAGAGCGTAGCCGTCGAATTCTCCAAGCGACGGAAGAACCCCGTTAGGCAACTACGTATCGGCAGAACGTACTTGCGCTGGTCCAACGAGGTCAAGTACCTCGGCTTACACCTCGACCGTCGGCTCACCTGGCGTACCCACGCACAGACAGTTCTTAAGCGAGCATCCACTCGCCTGTGCGCACTGTTTCCACTCCTGATCAGCTCAGCCATGACCAGGAAATTGGGTAGGATGATCGTCGGCGCGTATCTGCTGCCGGTCATTACCTACGCCTGCCCGGTCTGGGGTTACCTCGCCGCAATGCATAAAAAGAAGTTGCAGAGCGTCCTCGACAGGGGGCTTCGGCTAGCGGCCAAAGTCCCCCGTCGCTTCTCATCTCGCCTTCTAAGGAGAGGACTTGGCGTCCGCTCCTTAGACGACACTTTCAGGCGGCTTGCACGCAAATTTTATGCACGTGCGGCGAGGTTCCCAGGCAATCCTCTAGTGACTGGGCTGGGAAGGTACCGTATACGCCCAGGTGATTCGTGGAAACGCCCTCGGTGCATACTGCGCTAGCGTAGGCTAGCACAACAGCCGAGAATCGGCCTGCTATAGAGCACGCGCCCTACTTGGGCAGGGCCACGAGGCAGGAGCTCCAGAAGGTAGCTCGGAACTCAGTTCCCGTGCGGTTCGTCTCTGCGACGCACAACCGCAAAGCCCAGAGCGAAAAAATTTTGGCGTCCGGATCGTCCGATGTCCGACACATCTGCTCCAGACTTCAGACGGACAGGACTGCTCTCTACTCTGGACGTTGCTTCAGCTTCTGGCTGCATTCGCCCACCTCGCAGGACGAGGAATTTCGCTGCTCTCTTCGTGGGACAAGACTCACGCGCCAGCTGTTACCAGTGAATCGAGTAGCTGGTAGAAGCAACAGCTGGCCGAACTTGCCCTGCTAAGGACCACCTGCGCCGGAACAACATCTTGCCGGACAGGAAAGAAGAGGATTGCTCTGGGCTCACCTGGTGAGTGCCGTATCAGTGTGTAATTCCTAACTTGCTCACGACTGTTAGGTAGCGCTGCCCCGGACGATCCTTGCAAGCCCCCACCAGTGGTAAGCGAGCTAGGATATCGCCGGGGTAAAGGGGCCAGTGGACACCAGTCTTGGTAAGGACTGGTATTCAACGAAGCTGGTCGTTAGCCCAGCTCCTCCCGCATCGTCGTGAGCAAGGAAGACGCGCGGGTAATCCGGCTTCGGCCGGACCCGAGATCCCTGGCGTCTGGCAGTGACTGCCTAGCAGTCTCTGCCCGGCAGCCGCCGCACCTGGCCAGCATGCCTTCTACAGGCAACGGCCCAAGTGCCGAGTCGCTCGGCCCCGCCTTGCTACCCCATCTGGGCGACTCGCCCGATTCGCCTCGGGCGATGGAGACGGACGATCCTCTCCCCAACCCGATTCCTCCTCTTCCGGCTGACGAGTCGGGCGAGTTCGCGACCGTTGGTCGGCGTAATCGCCCGGCTAAGAAGCCCAAGAGAACCCACCCAACCGCTTCCTCTAACACCTCGGCCATGGACATTGGACCTTCTCAGGGCCCACAGGCCGCGGTTCCGACTGCTTCGACAGCAGCTCCGGCTGCTGCCGCTGTTGGTCGTGCGCCGCCCCTGTACGTCCATAGCGTATCCAATGTCGCCGCCTTATACAGACGGCTGATCGCGGCCCACGGCCTGTCGGCCGACAAGCTTGACCTGAAGCTGCTTGGCGGTGATACGGTCAGGATTGTCGTCCGCCAGCTCGAGGACCATCGCTTGGTCGAGGCCTTCCTCCAAGCGCATAACCTTCAGTATCACACCTTTACTCCTAAGCGAGTCAAGCCCTTGTCGGTAATTTTGCGAGGGCTTGACGCGCACACCGATCCACAGGAGATCCTCATGGAACTCCGCGACCTCGGGTACCCGGTGCAGGCAATTTTCCGCATGTTCACTCACTCAGAGACCCGAGTACCTCTCCCGCTCGTCCGTCTCCAGCTCGAGAAGGGCGAGGCTGCAGACAAAATTTTCCACCTGACGCGGCTGTTTGGCTTCCGCGTCCGGGTGGAAACCAGTCGACCCCAGGGCAAGCTTGCGCAGTGCCACCGGTGCCAGAGGTTCGGCCATCACACCGACGTCTGCCGCAATGCCCCGGCCTGTCTACGATGTTCCCTGGGACATTCCACACAGGCCAGCACTGTGGCAGACAAAACCAAATTTCGCTGCATCAATTGTGGTCAAGGCCACGCAGCGAGTAACGTAAACTGCCCGGTCTATAAGGCGGAGCTCCTGCGGAAGCAAAAGCCGCAGGGGCCCCTCCCGAAGCCACGGCAGCCAGCTATGCAGCCCCAACCTAGACAGCCTAAAATGCAGGCTAGGCCTCAACCTCAGGCACAACCGGCACGGCGCGCGCCCTCTCCGGCTCCACCTCCAGCCCCTGCC
Source organism: Magicicada septendecula (assembly GCA_034769895.1). Taxonomy (NCBI): domain Eukaryota; kingdom Metazoa; phylum Arthropoda; class Insecta; order Hemiptera; family Cicadidae; genus Magicicada; species Magicicada septendecula. The sequence continues at coordinate 479,278,434 of CM068370.1, forward strand.
AAGGCAACTAAACGTACCGCGTCCCCTTCAGAAGCAGAGACACGCCCAGTAGCTGTCATCTCGGTTTTGGAGCCGGAGAATGAACCCTCCACCTCCGCGGAACCTCCTACTCCCGCCTCTGAACCAGAGGTAGCCTCGCCGCCCCTGCCACCTCCGCGATTTCCGCGAGCAGGCATCAAACCCAGGAACAAAGGGATACCCACACCGGATGCTCGGCCCCGAGCTCCTGCCTGCCCACAGCCCAAGAAAAGTCCTGCTTCCCGGTATAAGTCCGACGAAGCGCAACAGCGTACTTTTCCTGCCGCTGATCCAAAACCGTCTGGCCCTGGTCCTATGGCTTCCACCATGACCCGATCTGCCGTAACACCTGGTCGCTCTTATGCGGCCTCAGTTTCCAGGCAAACCACCCAGTCCGTCAGTTCCAATGACGCACAGTTCGTCCGCGGCTTTCTGTCTAGCTACGACCTCCCGAAAGTCGCATCTACCTTCAGGTCCATCCGAGCCCGCCTGGAAACTGCTGACCCAACTGAGAGATTTATGCTCTTGGTGGAAGCCTGCGAAGTCATAGGTCTTCTATGAACCGAGCCCTTAGACGAGATCTCTCGCTCGTAGCCTGGAATGCTAACAACATCGGTACCAAGCATTCCGACCTTCTTGAATTCCTGGCTCGGTTCAAACCCGACGTACTTCTCCTCGGGGAAACCCACCTGACCCCGGCGAACCGGTTTCGATTACCAAATTACGTGGTCTATCGGGATGACCGAGTTGGCCGACGAGGAGGCGGCACGGCGATCGCGGTGAGGACCTCCATAGGTCATCATCGTGTCGCTTTGCCGCAGCTTACCAACCTAGAGGCCACCGCCATTGAGGTCCACGGAGCTCTTGGCGGCGTCCTCTTGGTCTCAGCTTACAAGCCCCCACAAGCTGAACTCCTTGTCAGCGACCTGGACGTCATCTTCGATTCCCATCGAAGGGTAATTTTGGCCGGCGATCTGAATTGCAAGCATCGCGTTTGGAATAGTCGCCTGACTACTCCGAACGGGAGGCGCTTGCTCAGTTTTGTTGAATCGCGCCGGGCGATGGTGTTTGGTCCAGCGCAACCCACGTTCTTTCCGTCACTGCCTAACGCGGCTCCCGATGTTCTGGACATCGCGGTGACCCAAGGAATTGTCTGTCCGGTCGAGGTATTCTCACTTACGGAGCTGACATCCGACCACAACCCTATCTTGGTCCACGTCGCTACCCAGCACGCCTATGCACGTTCTGACAAGCAGAAGGTTATCGATTGGGATCGCTACGGCCCGGCCTTGTGCCGTAGATTGCCGCCAGCGGCCCCACTCGATTCCGTTCGCCTCCTAGACGAAGCAGTTGCGGGAATCGAAGAGGCAATCATCTCGGCTATAGGCGTGTCTTCACGTACGCGAGCTGGCTTCACGCCTGACTACCAACGCATCCCTGAGGAAGTCTCTCTTCTCGCTCGCGAGAGGAATTACTTCCGGAAACGTTGGCAGAGGACCCGTGATCCGGCCGATAAGGCAGCATACAATCGGCTCACCGGACGACTGCGTGGCAGTCTGAAGGCGTTCCGACGTAGCTGTTGGGAACTCGACGTGGCCCGAACGGGGGATGCGGACCCGCAATCTCACCCGTACAGAATACCTACCGCATTGACGGGACGGAGGCGCCGACCTCCACTTCCCGCCATTGTTGGACCGTTCGGTCGACTCCTGGGTCGCCCGGAGGAGAAGGCCGAGTACTTGGGCTTGTGTTTCGAGCGTCAGTTCGCTCCCAACCCGCCCATGGACTGGGACTTCGACGAACAAGTCGAGATGGCTGTGGAAGACTTTCTGTCTCTTCCGATCACGGCGGAGCCCGAACCCATCTCTTTGGAAGAGGTCTCAGATCGGCTCGCTGAACTTCAGCCAAGAAAGGCTCCAGGCCCGGACGGTGTTACCAACACCGCTCTACGACTTCTTCCCGAGCCTGGAGTTCAATTCTTGACTGAATTGTTCAACGCGTGTCTTAGACTGGCCTACTTTCCCAAGAAATGGAGAAAGGCGACGGTTATCGTGATCCCGAAGCAGGGAAAGGATACCACCCGCTCGGAAAACCTCCGGCCTATCAGCCTACTTTCCGCTACGTCCAAGGTTTTTGAGCGCCTCGTACAGCGTCGTGTACGAGAGCATCTAACCAACTTTGACGTGCTGGTCCCCGAACAGTTCGGCTTTCGTGTGGGGCATTCGACCACTCATCAACTGATGAGACTGGTGGAAAGCATCACGGAAGCCGGGTGTCGGAGAGAACGGACCGTTGGCTGTTTCTTAGATGTTGAGAAAGCCTTCGACAGCGTATGGCATGATGGCCTTTTATTCAAACTTAGGGAAGTCCAGCTCCCGGACTGCTACCTCCATCTGGTTGCTAGCTTTCTGACGGAGAGGACCTTCTGCGTGAGAGTTGGCGATTCTGTCTCTTCCGAGAGACGAATCACAGCCGGCGTCCCTCAAGGTAGTGTTCTAGGCCCCCTTCTGTTCTCGATCTACGTCAACGACGTGCCGAGACAGCCTGGAGTCCAGATGGCCCTCTTCGCTGACGACACGGCCGTATTTACGGCCGATCGTCATGAGGAAAGGGCCGTCCTACGACTGCAGCGCCAGCTCGACACGCTCGTGGACTGGACTGAGAATTGGAGAGTGCAACTCAACGCCACCAAGAGCGTAGCCGTCGAATTCTCTAAGCGACGGAAGAACCCCGTTAGGCAACTACGTATCGGCAGAACGTACTTGCGCTGGTCCAACGAGGTCAAGTACCTCGGCTTACACCTCGACCGTCGGCTCACCTGGCGTACCCACGCACAGACAGTTCTTAAGCGAGCATCCACTCGCCTGTGCGCACTGTTTCCACTCCTGATCAGCTCAGCCATGACCAGGAAATTGGGTAGGATGATCGTCGGCGCGTATCTGCTGCCGGTCATTACCTACGCCTGCCCGGTCTGGGGTTACCTCGCCGCAATGCATAAAAAGAAGTTGCAGAGCGTCCTCGACAGGGGGCTTCGGCTAGCGGCCAAAGTCCCCCGTCGCTTCTCATCTCGCCTTCTAAGGAGAGGACTTGGCGTCCGCTCCTTAGACGACACTTTCAGGCGGCTTGCACGCAAATTTTATGCACGTGCGGCGAGGTTCCCAGGCAATCCTCTAGTGACTGGGCTGGGAAGGTACCGTATACGCCCAGGTGATTCGTGGAAACGCCCTCGGTGCATACTGCGCTAGCGTAGGCTAGCACAACAGCCGAGAATCGGCCTGCTATAGAGCACGCGCCCTACTTGGGCAGGGCCACGAGGCAGGAGCTCCAGAAGGTAGCTCGGAACTCAGTTCCCGTGCGGTTCGTCTCTGCGACGCACAACCGCAAAGCCCAGAGCGAAAAAATTTTGGCGTCCGGATCGTCCGATGTCCGACACATCTGCTCCAGACTTCAGACGGACAGGACTGCTCCTTGGACTGCTCTCTACTCTGGACGTTGCTTCAGCTTCTGGCTGCATTCGCCCACCTCGCAGGACGAGGAATTTCGCTGCTCTCTTCGTGGGACAAGACTCACGCGCCAGCTGTTACCAGTGAATCGAGTAGCTGGTAGAAGCAACAGCTGGCCGAACTTGCCCTGCTAAGGACCACCTGCGCCGGAACAACATCTTGCCGGACAGGAAAGAAGAGGATTGCTCTGGGCTCACCTGGTGAGTGCCGTATCAGTGTGTAATTCCTAACTTGCTCACGACTGTTAGGTAGCGCTGCCCCGGACGATCCTTGCAAGCCCCCACCAGTGGTAAGCGAGCTAGGATATCGCCGGGGTAAAGGGGCCAGTGGACACCAGTCTTGGTAAGGACTGGTATTCAACGAAGCTGGTCGTTAGCCCAGCTCCTCCCGCATCGTCGTGAGCAAGGAAGACGCGCGGGTAATCCGGCTTCGGCCGGACCCGAGATCCCTGGCGTCTGGCAGTGACTGCCTAGCAGTCTCTGCCCGGCAGCCGCCGCACCTGGCCAGCATGCCTTCTACAGGCAACGGCCCAAGTGCCGAGTCGCTCGGCCCCGCCTTGCTACCCCATCTGGGCGACTCGCCCGATTCGCCTCGGGCGATGGAGACGGACGATCCTCTCCCCAACCCGATTCCTCCTCTTCCGGCTGACGAGTCGGGCGAGTTCGCGACCGTTGGTCGGCGTAATCGCCCGGCTAAGAAGCCCAAGAGAACCCACCCAACCGCTTCCTCTAACACCTCGGCCATGGACATTGGACCTTCTCAGGGCCCACAGGCCGCGGTTCCGACTGCTTCGACAGCAGCTCCGGCTGCTGCCGCTGTTGGTCGTGCGCCGCCCCTGTACGTCCATAGCGTATCCAATGTCGCCGCCTTATACAGACGGCTGATCGCGGCCCACGGCCTGTCGGCCGACAAGCTTGACCTGAAGCTGCTTGGCGGTGATACGGTCAGGATTGTCGTCCGCCAGCTCGAGGACCATCGCTTGGTCGAGGCCTTCCTCCAAGCGCATAACCTTCAGTATCACACCTTTACTCCTAAGCGAGTCAAGCCCTTGTCGGTAATTTTGCGAGGGCTTGACGCGCACACCGATCCACAGGAGATCCTCATGGAACTCCGCGACCTCGGGTACCCGGTGCAGGCAATTTTCCGCATGTTCACTCACTCAGAGACCCGAGTACCTCTCCCGCTCGTCCGTCTCCAGCTCGAGAAGGGCGAGGCTGCAGACAAAATTTTCCACCTGACGCGGCTGTTTGGCTTCCGCGTCCGGGTGGAAACCAGTCGACCCCAGGGCAAGCTTGCGCAGTGCCACCGGTGCCAGAGGTTCGGCCATCACACCGACGTCTGCCGCAATGCCCCGGCCTGTCTACGATGTTCCCTGGGACATTCCACACAGGCCAGCACTGTGGCAGACAAAACCAAATTTCGCTGCATCAATTGTGGTCAAGGCCACGCAGCGAGTAACGTAAACTGCCCGGTCTATAAGGCGGAGCTCCTGCGGAAGCAAAAGCCGCAGGGGCCCCTCCCGAAGCCACGGCAGCCAGCTATGCAGCCCCAACCTAGACAGCCTAAAATGCAGGCTAGGCCTCAACCTCAGGCACAACCGGCACGGCGCGCGCCCTCTCCGGCTCCACCTCCAGCCCCTGCCAAGGCAACTAAACGTACCGCGTCCCCTTCAGAAGCAGAGACACGCCCAGTAGCTGTCATCTCGGTTTTGGAGCCGGAGAATGAACCCTCCACCTCCGCGGAACCTCCTACTCCCGCCTCTGAACCAGAGGTAGCCTCGCCGCCCCTGCCACCTCCGCGATTTCCGCGAGCAGGCATCAAACCCAGGAACAAAGGGATACCCACACCGGATGCTCGGCCCCGAGCTCCTGCCTGCCCACAGCCCAAGAAAAGTCCTGCTTCCCGGTATAAGTCCGACGAAGCGCAACAGCGTACTTTTCCTGCCGCTGATCCAAAACCGTCTGGCCCTGGTCCTATGGCTTCCACCATGACCCGATCTGCCGTAACACCTGGTCGCTCTTATGCGGCCTCAGTTTCCAGGCAAACCACCCAGTCCGTCAGTTCCAATGACGCACAGTTCGTCCGCGGCTTTCTGTCTAGCTACGACCTCCCGAAAGTCGCATCTACCTTCAGGTCCATCCGAGCCCGCCTGGAAACTGCTGACCCAACTGAGAGATTCATGCTCTTGGTGGAAGCCTGCGAAGTCATAGGTCTTCTATGAACCGAGCCCTTAGACGAGATCTCTCGCTCGTAGCCTGGAATGCTAACAACATCGGTACCAAGCATTCCGACCTTCTTGAATTCCTGGCTCGGTTCAAACCCGACGTACTTCTCCTCGGGGAAACCCACCTGACCCCGGCGAACCGGTTTCGATTACCAAATTACGTGGTCTATCGGGATGACCGAGTTGGCCGACGAGGAGGCGGCACGGCGATCGCGGTGAGGACCTCCATAGGTCATCATCGTGTCGCTTTGCCGCAGCTTACCAACCTAGAGGCCACCGCCATTGAGGTCCACGGAGCTCTTGGCGGCGTCCTCTTGGTCTCAGCTTACAAGCCCCCACAAGCTGAACTCCTTGTCAGCGACCTGGACGTCATCTTCGATTCCCATCGAAGGGTAATTTTGGCCGGCGATCTGAATTGCAAGCATCGCGTTTGGAATAGTCGCCTGACTACTCCGAACGGGAGGCGCTTGCTCAGTTTTGTTGAATCGCGCCGGGCGATGGTGTTTGGTCCAGCGCAACCCACGTTCTTTCCGTCACTGCCTAACGCGGCTCCCGATGTTCTGGACATCGCGGTGACCCAAGGAATTGTCTGTCCGGTCGAGGTATTCTCACTTACGGAGCTGACATCCGACCACAACCCTATCTTGGTCCACGTCGCTACCCAGCACGCCTATGCACGTTCTGACAAGCAGAAGGTTATCGATTGGGATCGCTACGGCCCGGCCTTGTGCCGTCGATTGCCGCCAGCGGCCCCACTCGATTCCGTTCGCCTCCTAGACGAAGCAGTTGCGGGAATCGAAGAGGCAATCATCTCGGCTATAGGCGTGTCTTCACGTACGCGAGCTGGTCTCACGCCTGGCTACCAACGCATCCCTGAGGAAGTCTCTCTTCTCGCTCGCGAGAGGAATTACTTCCGGCAACGTTGGCAGAGGACCCGTGATCCGGCCGATAAGGCAGCATACACTCGGCTCACCGGACGACTGCGCGGCAGTCTGAAGGCGTTCCGACGTAGCTGTTGGGAACTCGACGTGGCCCGAACGGGGGATGCGGACCCGCAATCTCACCCGTACAGAATACCTACCGCATTGACGGGACGGAGGCGCCGACCTCCACTTCCCGCCATTGTTGGACCGTTCGGTCGACCCCTGGTTCGCCCGGAGGAGAAGGCCGAGTACTTGGGCTTGTGTTTCGAGCGACAGTTCGCTCCCAACCCGCCCATGGACTGGGACTTCGACGAACAAGTCGAGATGGCCGTGGAAGACTTTCTGTCACTTCCGATCACGACGGAGCCCGAACCCATCTCTTTGGAAGAGGTCTCAGATCGGCTCGCTGAACTTCAGCCAAGAAAAGCTCCAGGCCCGGACGGTGTTACCAACACCGCTCTACGTCTTCTTCCCGAGCCTGGAGTTCAATTCTTGACTGATTTGTTCAACGCGTGTCTTAGACTGGCCTACTTTCCCAAGAAATGGAGAAAGGCGACGGTTATCGTGATCCCGAAGCCGGGAAAGGATACCACCCGCTCAGAAAACCTCCGGCCTATCAGCCTACTTTCCGCTACGTCCAAGGTTTTTGAGCGCCTCGTACAGCGTCGTGTACGAGAACATCTAACCAACTTTGACGTGCTGGTCCCCGAACAGTTAGGCTTTCGTGTGGGGCATTCGACCACTCATCAACTGATGAGACTGGTGGAAGGCATCACGGAAGCCGGGTGTCGGAGAGAACGGACCGTTGGCTGTTTCTTAGATGTTGAGAAAGCCTTCGACAGCGTATGGCATGATGGCCTGTTATTCAAACTTAGGGAAGTCCAGCTCCCGGACTGCTACCTCCATCTGGTTGCTAGCTTTCTGACGGAGAGGACCTTCTGCGTGAGAGTTGGCGATTCAGTCTCTTCCGAGAGGCGAATCACAGCCGGCGTCCCTCAAGGTAGTGTTCTAGGCCCCCTTCTGTTCTCGATCTACGTCAACGACGTGCCGAGACAGCCTGGAGTCCAGATGGCCCTCTTCGCTGACGACACGGCCGTATTTACGGCCGATCGTCATGAGGAAAGGGCCGTCCTACGACTGCAGCGCCAGCTCGACACGCTCGTGGACTGGACTGATAACTGGAGAGTGCTCCTCAACCCTACCAAGAGCGTAGCCGTCGAATTCTCTAAGCGACGGAAGAACCCCGTTAGGCAACTACGTATCGGCAGAACGTACTTGCGCTGGTCCAACGAGGTCAAGTACCTCGGCTTACACCTCGACCGTCGGCTCACCTGGCGTACCCACGCACAGACAGTTCTTAAGCGAGCATCCACTCGCCTGTGCGCACTGTTTCCACTCCTGATCAGCCCAGCCATGACCAGGAAATTGGGTAGGATGATCGTCGGCGCGTATCTGCTGCCGGTCATTACCTACGCCTGCCCGGTCTGGGGTTACCTCGCCGCAATGCATAAAAAGAAGTTGCAGAGCGTCCTCGACAAGGGGCTTCGGCTAGCGGCCAAAGTCCCCCGTCGCTTCTCATCTCGCCTTCTAAGGAGAGGACTTGGCGTCCGCTCCTTAGACGACACTTTCAGGCGGCTTGCACGCAAATTTTATGCACGTGCGGCGAGGTTCCCAGACAATCCTCTCGTGACTGGGCTGGGAAGGTACCGTATACGCCCAGGTGATTCATGGAAACGCCCTCGGTGTATACTGCGCTAGCGTAGGCTAGCACAACAGCCGAGAAAGGCCTGCTATAGAGCACACGCCCTACTTGGGCAGGGCCACGAGGCAGGAGCTCCAGATGGTAGCTCGGAACTCAGTTCCCGTGCGGTTCGTCTCTGCGACGCACAACCGCAAAGCCCAGAGCAAAAAAAAAAAAAAAAAATTTTTGGCGCACTCCATTGGACGTCGTCAAGCCAGCTGGAAGAAAAGGAAGAAGGAAGAATGGAGCACACAGAAGCAGTGATGGACATCGACTGGGACAGCAGCGGGCTCTACATACCGCTGCCGAAAGAAGAGAACCGCAGCACGCCCGGAACAGCGGACGCAGCCGCCGAACATCACAGCGCGGCTCGGGCAGCGTACGCAAATGATTTAGCGTACCCGACAAACGGTCCTTTTAAGGGCCTAAAAAACTATAGTGTGTACGATTGGCGCCATTTGTCCTGTGACAAGTGGCGCCCAACGTGGGGCAGCGATCATCTTGCGGATGCAAGATCCAGCCACGCCAGCGAGCTACCAGCCGGCACATCAATCAACATGGCGCCCAACAGACACCTCCACAAGATCTGGAGAAGAGCAGTAGGCTGGCTACCGGAGAGCATTCAAGACCCGGGGGAGTTGTGACGGTAGCGATATGCGAACATCTGCTCTCCGGTACCAGCGGTGGACACAGCGAGCCAATCCAACAACGTGCTCGGAGCGAGCCAACCAGCGATCCCGGTTAGTGCATAAAACCCGGGCCGGCAGAAAATTTTGAGCACTCTTCATCGCCACGCCATCGAACGCACTTCATCTCCTCTCCTCTCTCGGACGACATCGGGGCGGAGTCAGCCGGAAGGAACAGCCGAAGAATAGAACCGCCGCCGTTCTTGCGTCTTCGCACTCCCGTTCCGCGCCAGCGATGGATTTCGCTGGGCCGGCAGCCGACTCTACAACCGGTGCCGAAAGAAGAGGAGGACTGCAGTACGCCACGATCAGCGGGCGCAGCCGCCGAACATCTCAGCGCGGCACGACCAACATCACCGTTCTCGCCACTCGGTCCTTTTTAGGGCCACCAAAAACGATAGTGTGTACGATTGGCGCCAGTTGTCATGCGGCAAGCCTTTTCTCCGGTGACAGTTCACGTCAAGGATTACAATAAGAAACACGAAGAACTCAAGGCCGAGATACACGATACCATGTTGCAGAAACAACAGGAGCAAGAAGGAACAAATAGTAATATTATACAGAAATTAGAAGAAGTAGACGGTAGACAACGTTCAACAGAACAGAAGCTGGACGAGACTACGAAAGAGAAGACAACGAGGATCGAAGAATTAAAGGGACATTTGACTAAGGTACGAGAGAACCAAGAAAGATTGCAGCGACAATTGATGGAAGGTGAGTGTGGGATATTAAATCGAATTAACGGGCCTAACCACAATGATCTCAAATATAATGGCACGGACAGATTCCCTATGGAATTCCTCAAAGAATTGTCCGAAATTCAAGAGTTATACTATCCCGCTGACAATATCAAGTGGATTGGCAGACATCTGGAGTTAGACGCAGGAATTTGGTGGCGAGTGATACGTGACCAAATATCAAACTTCGAAGAATTCAAGGAAGCGTTCTCTCTGAAATATTGGGGCCAGGAACGACAGGACAGTATCCGGGACCATTTGGAGTATGGCAGGTTTGATTGGCGCGGACCAGTTACTGCTATTCAATATATTGAACGGATTTTGTTGGAAAGTAGGCAGTTAACACCTACTCTGTCTGATTATCAGTTGATACGTAAGATATCACGTCACTTTGGGCGTGAGATCCAGCTCGCGGTGGTCACAAGAGGGATTGTGACGATACCAAACTTCGAATCTCTGATCATTGAGTATACACAGATTCAACCAAGAATTAATAGAGAGTCGAACTATGCGGCGGCAAACGAGGGAAGAAATGCGTATAAGGAAAGTGAAAGCGGCCCGAACAAAGGAGGCGGTATACAGAAGAAAACGTGGGGTGACAGACCCGCCATAAATAATCAGCACCGTAACGCGGACCGGCGCGCTGTCAACACAATAGAGTTTACAAACACAACAGCTGGTGCATCGGGCACTCAACCCAAAAGGAATCGTCAACAAGAAGAGGAAAAAAAAATCCCTCCACCCATTAACGAAGATAGCCGTCAAAACAAATGACTACCAGACGAATATTATCCTACCGGACTTACGAAGCGATTTATTATGTAATGATGATGAAGAAATTTCTCAACGAATAATCAGGTGACCAGAGATAAATATCAAGATCAACAATAATGTTAGTGTACAAGCGTTACTCGATACTGGATCCGTTATAGCCGGATTATCTGAGTCGTGGTTTCACCAAAACAAACATAACATTACACCTTATGAAATATTACCGATGTCTAACACATTAATAGTTAGTGCAGTTGGTAATAAATCAAAGCTAATCAGAAAACAAATATTATGTGATATCTATATTGAAGAAATTAAATATGAATGTGTTTTTCTCATAATACCAGATTTGATAAAACCTTGCATATTAGGGACCAATTTTCTTCAAGAAACAGGATGCCTCATTGACATGGGAAGAAGAATCGTCGAGTTAAGAAGAGAGGATAACGAAGCGACGTACACGGTGCCTATGATGCATATAGAAGTGGTGGACGTAGAAGAAGAAGAAGAGATCATCAGAAACATTAACAAGAAGATAGAAAGTATAGAATGCGGAGATAAAGGAACGTTGGAAAGATTAAGGGAGATTCTAGTAAGGAATTGTAGTTTATTCAGAGAATGCCCCGGAAGAATCGAAGGGTATGTTCACGAGTTCCGAGTCACCGACCAGACACCGTACTTCCAGAGAGGATGGCCTGTCCCATTAGCATATAAAGGTAAGGTAGATGACGAGATTCGGAAAATGTTGCGGTATGGGGTCATTGAGAGATGCAACAGCGCTTACATTAACCCACTGGTTACGGTAATTAAGAAGGACGGTAGCGTACGATTGTGTTTGGATGCGAGGAAGGTGAACAGTGTGACTATCCCAGACTACGAGGGTGCCCCTCCAATAAACGACATTTTGGCGAGATGTGGCGAGATGAAATACTTATCTACCGTAGATCTAACTAGCAGTTTCTGGCAAGTACCACTGAAGCCGGAGTGCCGGAACTTCACCGCTTTTATGTACGACGGCAAGTGTTATCGTTTTACAGTTACACCATTCGGCCTGAGTACCAGTTCTGCTGCACTGACCAGGGGATTGGACACAGTACCGGACGAAGAAGTAAAAGAAAATACCACTATTTATGTCGACGATTGCCTGTGTTATTCAGAAGATTTAGAAACGCATTTGTTACATTTAGACTTATTATTATCTAATTTAAGAAGGGCAAATTTAACCATCAATTTGGAGAAGTCGCAATTCTTCAGACAAGAAATCGCGTACCTCGGTTATCGACTAACGACGCAAGGAATACGAGCAACGGACGAGAAGATAGATGCCATTATGAAGTTCCCTACACCTCGGAACCAAAAACAATTAAAAGGTTTCCTGGGGTTGACGAATTTCTACAATCGTTTTACAGACAAATACGCTGAAACCACTAAACCATTACTTGAGTTGTTACGGAAAGGACAGAAATTTACCTGGACACAGGAATTAAATGAATGTTTTCAGCAGGTTAAAAGGTTATTCGTAGAAACAGTCATCTTAAAGTTTCCCCGAATAAACCAAAGATATTATATGCAATGTGACGCCAGCAACTTTGCATATGGCGGACAACTGTATCAATTGGACGAAGAAGGAAGAATTGGAGTAATAGCTTTTACCAGCAAGACATTCAAGGGTGCAGAAATAAATTATTACACTACGGAGAAGGAGCTTTTGTGTATTGTAAGATGTCTTGAGCGGTTCCGTATATACATACTAGGACAACCGTTAACCATCATTACTGATAATAAAGCACTGACTTTTATGAATAAATGTCATTTAAACAACTCGCGTATTACACGCTGGATCTTAAGTATTCAGGAGTACAAATTCGACATTGTCCATTGTAGAGGTAAGGACAATATTATTGCCGATCTTCTGAGCAGAAATCCAGAAGATGCCACGCCAGAAGTAATTAGTGACAATATTTCCGAATATTTAATTAACCACCTGACAATCAAAATGGATAAGAAGGTAAGCAAGATCCTAATGGATATTGGAAGGTACCAAATTCAAGATAATAAGCTTAAGAATATTATTGATAAGATTAGGGAAGAGTATATAGATAAGAAATTAAATAAATTTTATAGATTCGTCGATGAGAAATTGTATAGATTACGAAGGAGAGAGTGGAAACTATAAGTACCGAATAGTGTGTCTGGCGAAAAATTGCTGAAATACACCGTATGTATGGGCATCCCGGTGCGAAGAGATGTATCAAATTATTGCAGGAGTACTTTACCATAGACGGTATGTTAAAGAGGGTGAAAAATTACGTACGGGCTTGCGACACTTGTCAGCGAAAAAAAGATTCCGGCAACAAAAACTTGTTCGGTGGAACAAAAGCCATAATACCGTTACACAAGGGTGACCTTGTGAGCGCGGATTATTACGGACCATTACCTGTTTCGTCCGGCGGGGTAAGATATCTATTTATTATGGTTGACAACTTTACCAAATACGTACGACTTTTCACACTTCGAAGGGCAACGACCGTCGCTACACTGAGGAGAGTACACCAGTATTGTGGAGAACTGGGGTCTCCTAGAGTGATTATCACAGACAACGGAACGCAATTTTCATCTAAAAAATGGTTAGATGGATTAACTGAACTAAATATCCAACCACGATTTACCGCAATAAGGAACCCTTGTGCGAATCTGGCTGAAAGAATCAACAGACAGCTTGGGAACTTATTTAGGATCTTTGTTGGTGACCAACATACAAAGTGGTCGCGTTACGTACCAATCGTCGAGAGTTGTATTAACGAAACGTACCACGAGACGATAGAAGTAACACCGTACGAAGCTCAGCTCGGGAAAAAACCTCCCAGAGCGTGGGAAAAATACATCAACAAGGATATACTCCTAGTTAAAGGGGTAGATCATAACCAAATATTTATCAAAATGAAGGAGAAGAGAGAAAAAAAGCAAAATTATGTAATGAGACTAAGACCATTACAAGATTCAACATTGGTGAGAAGGTGTTAATCAGAACATATCATCAATCGGACGCGGTCCAGAAAAGAATTGAAAAATTTTGCGAACTGTACTGCGGACCATATAAAGTGCATCAAATTCTCGGAGAAGCTACTTATCTACTCGTTGATTGCGATGATGACAAGAAACTCCGTGGAAAATTTAATGCCAGACAATTGAAAAAATACTATGAATCAGAGAATTGAAGATGAAGGAAGAGGAAGAAATTGAAGAAGATGTCTTAAGAAGCTAGCAGATGCTGATGAATCATCCGCGTTAGGGTAATTGACGCGATGATATCATTCAAGCTGGCTTAACCAAGAAAGTTATGTACTTTAATTGTTGAAACATAACATAAAAATGTATTTAGTCAATTAAGCACTAATTAAATGTTAGATAATAAGATAAATTAACATTTAGTGTGACATTTTATAAAAATATTGCAGTAAATGCAAAGGACATTTTAATTGCTATTATTTGATTTATATGGTAATAAGTTACAAGGACAAAGTGAAAAAAAAAATGGACACTTAAAATCAAATAAGTGATAATATTCAACGAACTAGATAGTGAATGAACTTTATTAATGTGAGTGTATGTAATTAGTAGGCTAGGATTGTAAATGATGCTATCATGAAGTAGGTAAATCAATGAAACTAAATATAATACGTGTATTTAAATTATTAAGATAATCATAATTAACGTAGCGGTTGTGTCAATTAACAATCTAATTTTAAAATAACAGTTTAAAAGATTTTATTGGTAAGATCATTAGTAATGCACAAAGGTGTATATGTATAGGAGATTTTCTTTGATATCATGTAAAGGTTACATTGAACCGCTTAACTGTTTGATAATATCATGTGAGTATGATATTTTAGAAGGTAAAATTTTATTCAATTGATGAAATTATTTAATTGCTTATGGAATTTATGATTTGTCTTATAATTATAAAGATAAGGTATTTATATGTAAATTCCACAATGTGAAATGCGTTCAGCTATCCCAAATAGCTAGCAATAAATTCAGAGAACCGATTAAAACCAAAAGGGGGTGTACCACTGGTAATATAAGCTTTTGAAAGTAGGTTATTGTGTATACCTTCCCCTGAAGAAGATGGACATGGCGAGGCGACGTACAGGGCGCAGAATTTAGATTTGAGTTGTTCCCAGAGGTCACATCGTCAAATCGAAATTGAGGACACTGTAACGAGCAGAAAATTTTAAAAATTTTTAAATTTTCACCTCGGCAGAGTACGTTCACACGAGGCAAGTGTCAACGACTTATGGTGGAGCAATAAATAAGGAGTAATGAGAAGGTGTCAGTGAAGCGTTGCTGACTTGACAATAGAAACACATTAAGTTCAATCCAACTATAGAATTTGGTGGCGTAAGATGACAGGGAAAGTTTCGTCCAGAATTATTGCTCTCCGCAGCTGTAACAAAGTAAGTAAGGACATTCACACCCGTACCGAGAATTGTAGCAGATGTTGACCATGTTACGTCAGTAGACGATAAACGACAAAAACGAGTGAAACTCCATACTACAATGAAACGGATACGCTGCACCTTAAGAAACAATACTGGAAGATAGGCTGACAAAGACTACAGTCATGTTACGCAGCTGGAGGTATCGTCTAATTGACAGACAAGAATTTACGAAGGGAAAGTTGGGGTGACTTCAACGACCAGCAGATGTTCGAAATTAGTAATAGCCAGAAAAAAGGGGTTAGAGCATAGAACAATACGCCAGGGAGACTGTAAGTACAGATAATGGGAATCTATAGAAACGCAGAGTTTACTCAGACAATAGGCTGATAGACAAGTGTTTAATAGCCGTAGTTTCTTCGAAGCGGGTCAACGATCGTCAGGGCAGAAATCAGGGAGACCTAAGGACCTATCAGAGGCCTTCAGCCAGCGAGAAATTTGATGGTGAGGGGTGTTTCCATAGCAACTGAAACGAAGAACCTATCGAGAGAACTATGACGTAGAATTTTGACATGGTGGGACAGTAGTTTCCAAGAAAATCAAAAACTGACCAATCTCGAAATGAAGTAGGCGTGAAGCGCGCCAGAGACAAAATTTTGAGTAGGGACGAATTAATAAAAACTATCTGCCCAAGACAGAGACAGTCAGTGATACTCAAATTTTAGACAGTCTACACTCAATTTTTGAAACAGTTATACTAAAGTTTTACAGTCAGAATTTTCAGACAGTTTACATTCAAAATATCAAGTAGTTTAACTTCAAGTGCGAGAGACGGTATATCATAAACTTTCAATTGTTTACTCAAATCATTCGGAGTTAATAATTATTCAAAGTTCAGAAGAGTACATTAAACGGCGGAATGCTAACTCGAGTTCGGAAGTTAGATCGGTAACAACTAACTTAAAAGACTTAATAATACATTCATATCGCGGTAGTGATACTTTACCGGTGTGCGCAGTAACGGACTTAGTGAAAATTACACCAAGTGAGCAATCAGACCGTTACGCTAACAGACAGCATCACTTAACGATATACAAATTATTTGAACTTAACATTGTGTACGACACATTATCAACAACATAATGAACACGAAACATTAAACAAACTAAATAATTATAGGAACGTTTGTTGAAGCAGCGACAAATGGAACTAGACAGGTATATTGACTTTAAAACGAACTTACAGCATACACAGTAAGATGAAACATTGATTGAACACCGAAATTCAATTACTCACACGTATAGAAACGCCTACGCGAGTGATCAGAAGAATAAAGTGTTAAGTGGTAGTGATAAAACAGCTTACGAAGGAATGTGTCTACGAGCCATTTTCATCACCAGAACGAGACTTCGTCAACAACTAATGGATATTCAATAACCAAGTAACCATTATTATAATTATTTCTAATTAGTAACTTCTACTGACCTGGTTTCTTTCAAAGAATTCACACCTGAGAAAATTATTAAGAAAAGTAATGAATAAATCTGAATAAAGTAGTTAATGAACGTATAAACAAAAGCATATTTGGGATTTAATGAACGCATTAAATAAGTAGAATATTGAATTGTAATATTATTTGATTTATATATGTATGTATGTTTTCTTTGTTTTCAGCATATATTGAGACATGTATTTGTTTATTATAAAATATGTATGTATTTCAGGTACAGCGACGTAACCTATGTACTATTATAATATGTTATGAGTGATAATTAAACTAGTATTTTAGTTGATCGGAAATATGCGTTCATTATTACCAATGCAACCCAAATATTAACCTAAAGTTTGAAGGAATACAAATAGATTTTAAGAGTTTCTTGTGTTCAATTAAATAAATGAATCAATGACTACCATCTATTAAATGATATCACGTATGTGTTGATGAGCATAGATAGTCAGAGTCATCAATAAGATTCAATTACTGTATACACATACATCGTGAGAGATCGATAACTTTTGTATTTGAGAGCAAAACAATAACAATATTAATTACCACAAGTGTGATTTTACATTTACTACACATTTGCATAAATTGACATTTATAATTTACCACTAATCAAATATGCAAATAAAATTTATAAATTATTTCATTTATAAACCGCTTGGATGCGACTGGCCTGGCCTTTCGTTAAAGTCCAAATCTCAGACCCATAAAGAAGTGTGGGAAGGGCCATCACCTAGTAAAATTTTAGGCGTGCTTCTTTACTTGCTGACTTACGAGTTCGTCTAATGGTCCCGCACATAAGGTTGAACTTATGCACCCTATTGACCACGTCGTTGCTTGTATTATAAGACACACTGTAGCCCAGTTTAATAAATGTCCTTCGTTCAAAATAGTGATCGAGCTCTCCGTTTCAGTGAACATACTGGTCTGTATATAACGTTGAATCATTTTGTTCAACACCGTAAATTGAGTGTATCTGAGTCTCTTTGAGGTCGAATTGATACAACCGACTGTAGAAAGCACTGTGTGAAATTAAAAAATAAATAAATAATAATAATAATAATAATAAGTTATCAACCAATAATTTCACCAAATTATTGTAAAAGTTTACACACCCACGGAATCTACCCCAAACGAATTTATCTGATGTCATTTTTAAAATTCACCAACAAACCAAAACATACTTGCAAAATAATAATACACAGAGAGAGTAATAGACAGACTGAGAGGGAGAGGGAGAAAGTGGGAGAGGAAGAGGGAGAGCGAGAGAGAGAGAGAGAGAGAGAGAGAGAGAGAGAGAGAGAGAGAGAGAGAGAGAGTGATTGGGGAGGTGAAACATGACCAGCAGCCTCAATTAGCAGCATTTTATCTGTCATTCCAAACCGTTACACTCGCAGTATTAGTTTATTCTGGTTCCGTTGTCTGCCTAACAATGCGGTCCGCACACAAATAAGTTTGTCAGCTTCTTAGCATTAAGTTTTCTTCACTGTTTAAAATATAATTTAAAAATTTAATCACGTAGTCCTGAAGCTAAACTGAGACGAATTAAACGTTCCTGGAAGTCCGAACTAAAACAAATTCAAAAACCGTACACGCTTTAGTCGTACTTATTCGCTGGGAATTATGAACATAATTTCGGCTGTAGGGAACGTACGTATATCGCTAGCGCTGTGCCGAAGTGTCGCGTCAAAGCCACGGCCTTCGGTCCCGCTCAGTTGACCTGAGCGATAGCGCACCGCGGTGTGTGTCGTCGAAATTCAGATAGCAGCCTTGTAACAGCTGTTTCAACGTTAGCGTTCCGTTACCGTTGTGCATTGGTAAAACGCGTGTTCATTCTCCATTTTCTCTTCAGCTTCCGAAGTGCTCGCTTGTGGTCTGGCGACTGTAACTGTAACTTATTCTTTCCGACTCGACATGAGTACTTAAACTTTTAAAAGGTCTCAGGGTCCTCGGACCGTCGAGGAATGGTAAACAGCTGACATGATGGCACCTACACCAGCCATCATCATGGAAATAGATCAACAGTAAACGGCTCCCACGTCGCCAGCCACAGAGGGAGAACCAGTAGTTCCCGAAGGACAACCATTCAACATGTAACCACTTTCTTCTTCACTTATCAGTACCATCATCATAAACGACCATCATAGAATTCATAGCCGCTTTTCGTTCTCCAAATCAAGGTGGGAAATTTCCAATTTAAATTTAACTACATCACACAGCATCACTTCATGGAACATGGGACATATATATAGTATTCAAAAATTGTTAAATTTATAATGGTAGAAGAGACATTAAAACCTTCATGGACACACGTTTGTCACTTCATTGATAAACTTCATTAACAATTCTTTGTACAAGAGCAAGGCTGCATTTTATGTATACATATATGTCTGTAATGTTTGATATAGCTAAGGACTGGTGCTGATATGGGGTAATATGATCATTCATGTCTCAAAAGTTAAAAGAAGGTGCACAGTTAATTGATTTTTCTATAATTAACATTCATTGATTGAGTAATTCAATTGACTAACTAAATGTATTAAATTAAATAACTGAATAATTAAGATTAATTGCTATCAGAATTGAATTATAATGATTAAGACATATTATTGTAAAAGGGGTGTGAATATATCTTTCGTAAATTAATTTATTTTGTAAATCAATAGGGTATCCTATGATCCTGATGCTCTCTTGATGTAGATCATTATCCCACCCCATTATCATCATCATCGTGCAACATATATAAAGGACCACTGCCCGTTCCGCTCCTCGTAGGGATCAATCTGCCTTGTCCTCGGACGCCCTAAACTACATCGTCCATGCGATATAGGAGCGCCATATTGAACGAGCGCTGCAGGCCAACAGCTACTCCGTCGCGCGGTCCGGTCGAGAATTCTTCTCGGCGTAAGACCGATTTTCAAGCTGACAAGAAGAATCCATCAGTTCTTGAGACCGGCGAAGAACGTCAGATACCCGCTGTCGTCGCGTGGAGTCGTCTTATAGGCCTACAACGTATAAAAATTATTTGCGATAAATGGTTTTTATGCAAATCATTTGTAAAGTAAGCAAAAGGCGATTTTAAACAAATTAATATTATTTTGAAAATAATTTATGTAAATGAATGAAACTGTTTACATTTATAGCATTTATACCTGCACTTTCATACCAAATTTCAAATCACTTTGTTAATAATTAACGCCAAATATAACCTCCACTAAAGGAATATATTTTTAATACTATTTCGATAAATGCCTCATACCTCCCTCCTTAACCCCCCCCCCTCAAGCAACAACTGGTACCATATGTCTCGGATTGTAACTGAGAAAATACGATCACCGTAGTTATCATCTTCTTCTTCTACTATGGCGTCACAGTTGGGAGTTGAACCATAGCCTCCATAATCATCCGCCTCCATTTTTCCCTGTCATTGACGATCGATGTCCATCGTTTTATTTTAAGTAAAGTATCAGTATCCCTGCGTCAATCCAGCGATGCTTGGGTCTTCCGACAGGCCTTCTACCCTCGATTTGACTAAACAGTACCTTCCTAGGTATTCGGTTGCCTTCCATCTTAATGATGTGTCCTGCCCATTGCAATCTATGCAGTCGGATGGTGGTGGCTAGATCATTGTCTTTATACAGCTTGTATAGTTCCTCATCGTGACGTATTCTGTATATCCCAATGACTTGGATTGGTCCCGTATATTCTCCTCAGAATTCTCCTTTCAAAGGTATTGACTATGTTAGCCGTAGCTATAGGCTATATTATTTAGTCTATCCGTTTCATTCTGTATTATTTTTAGTTTTTCTCAGAGCATACAACAAAATTCTTTTACCATATCCTGACCAACCCCACCAGTGTTTCAGTTTCTCGAAGGTTTCTACTACTGATGTCAACGATCATAAGTTCCTAACAGAAAACCCTTATATACTCCTACGATAAATAAGACCGATTCGTACGTGTCTACGGCGGAAAAGTGGGCGGCGATAAGCAGTAGCGTGGCGTCCATGTAACCGCTGTTGCCGGCGGCAACAGTACTGGAAATAAGAGAAAATAATATTAATTATTTCACAGAATAAATACTTCAGTTACTGAATAATTTGGGTGGAACAATATTAGTAGGGAAACTCGAAGAAACGCACAGCATTGCTTCCGAATTACTGGGCACTTGCACCGTCTTGTGTTGCTGGCTCAGACATTGTTTTACTGCGTACGGTCATTGACCTCGTAGTAGTTGTCACTGTACAGACTGGAGGAGAGGGACACATTCGTCCACCCGATTTGTTGCCGCTGTATAAAACGGCGAAACGCTCAGTTAGCAGCTTTGTTGGTTTTCGGAACTGACGTGCAGCAGATACTACGTACCTACGTGTGTTTTGTTCGTTTAGTCATGTGTTTGTCTGTTTGTCTTTATTATTTTTAATTCGATTATTTGTGTTCTGATTTATTCTGTGTAAGCATAATGAGAGTCAGATCACGTTGAACCGGAACCCTCTTCTTCTCCTAGTGAATGATAGAAAATGCTATGCTATAAAAACACTTGCTACAAGAAAAAATTCGAATTAATTTGTAGGTGAAGTTTTAGGCCTATCACAACCGATAACAGGTCTTATGTAGCCACGCCACGCCACTGTGGCGACCTGGGCAGTCACACGTCGTTTTCATTTCGAAGACAGACTGAGTGCAACACAACAGTTGTAGGCCCCTACGTCAAACAAAAACACTGCTTGTAAACGTTGGTTCGTAGCAATTCATCGCTCGTCAGGTTGGATGCTGTAAACTAGAGCAGCAAGTACAAACATCCACATCGCACTGTATCACCTGCATGGTCGGATTAAGGTATCTTGGCGCCCTAGGGTAATTATATTTTATCGCCCCCCTCCCTCAACTCCCATAGGCTACTTACGTTTATTTCCAAGAGGCTGAATGAAGCTTTAAACACCCTACAATATGTGTCTTAGTTAGGAATATTTGAAATATCTTACTGTTTTTGGAAATAGTCTCAAGAATTGAAAACTGAGATTGTTTTAGAGTTACACCTTCAACCATTTGTAGTTTCCATGGCTTTTATAAGGAAAAAATTAACTAAGTAGTTACAGAATTATAACAGTTTTATTAAGAGTATATTTAACATCATTTTCACAAAGATCAGTTAAATATCTTGTGGATTCGTTAAGACTCATGTCAAGTTCGTTTTTCTCGCTTTAGACTGAGGAAACGTTTTAATCACCTCACTGAAATCAAGTCCTTGCAGAAAGTCACTTTCAGTGGACAAGAGGGCTACACCGATGACTCATAACCGGAGAAAACAGTTTGGAAAGCACTTCTATTATTTATTTACAGTTTTACCATAATTTCTCGCAAACAAGCGCCTGTGTTCAAAATGAACTCAAGTTTTTATCCTTGTAAATTATTACCAATTCTACATTAGCTGTAAAATTTTATTATTTTTTAGCTAAACTTTTGCGCCCCCCAAATTGCCGCGCCCTAGGCTACAGCCTAGTCAGCCTAATGGTTAATTCGCCCCTGATCACCTGCACCCGTCTGCTCTGCTTGCAATTACTGACAACTAAATTACACAACAATTACACGAGAGATAGACGCGACTAGCATCAAACAGTGCGCGCGAACGAAATACAGTAGAACCTCTGTTAACTGTATGATTGGTCAATCTAGAATTGACACTTTGTTGTTTGCGGACGATCAGTCTATTCTGTCGGACTCTGAGGACAGATTGCAGATGGGTATACATTTGTTGAATCGAATCTGCAAAGACTCTGGATTGCAAATATCCACACTTAAAACCAAGGTGATGGCTTTTCGTGGAACTGATCCCGTACGGGCAAAAATTGTTATAGATGGTACTGTCCTGGAACAAGTTAGCAATTTTGAATACCTGGGCTACAGTGCGTCTTCTAATGTTATGGCGAGGAAAAACACGATGTTAAAGTTTTATGAAGTTATGGTTGTGTTCTCAGGGGCGTATTTACGGGGGGCACGAATGGGACCTGCCCCGCCCCTCAGAGGGGTTGAAAAAAGGTATCGTCGATGTTTGTTAATCTCTTAATTTTCAAGTTGTTTTATTACTTTTCGCTGATATAGTAATAACTCTGTTTTAAATATACAAACAGGTTTATTACACGGCATTAGCGTATACGTTTGAAATATGAAATGTATGAAAATCAATTCAGTGACCTTCGGGGAAATGGCTAATGAAATGGCAAAGAATCAAAGCGAATGTTTAAAAACTCTTAAACATTTTCAGTGTATCTGTTTTTTATATACGAGGGACGTCCAGAAAGTACGAATACAACTCTTGTTAAAAATCGAAAAATGAATATATTTTAATGAAATTTACAGGGTATGTGCCAAAATATGTTATCATTTCTCCACATAATCGCCGTTGAGGTCAATGCACTTCTGAAGCCTGGGCACCAGCTTTTGTATACCCTCGTCGTATACCTTCCGCTCCACCTCCTTAAGCCAGTTTTTCACAGTCTCCATGACCTCCTCATCGTCCGAAAATCGCTGTCCACCCAAGAACTCCTTCAATTTGGTGAAAAGATGGTAATCCGAGGGTGCCAGGTCCGGGGAGTAGGGTGGGTGAGTCACAATGTCCCATCCAAACGACACAAGCAGGTCCTGAGTGAACCGGGCGGTATGGGGTCTGGCGTTGTCATGAAGGAGTGACACACCACGAGTCAGCATTCCCCTCCTTTTGTCTTTGATTTTTTGTTTCAACTTCTTTAGGGTCTCACAATACGCAGCAGCATTGATGGTGGTCCCTTTGGGCATGAAATCGACCAACAAGATCCCGTTCCGGTCCCAAAAGACGGATGCCATGATTTTCCTCTGTGAAGACTGAACTTTGAATTTTTTGGATGTTGGCGAATGGGTATGGCGCCACTGCAGAGACTGTCTTTTTGACTCAGGAGTATAGTGACACACCCACGTTTCGTCCCCAGTCACAATTGAGTCGAGAAAGGATTCACCCTCAGCTGAGCGAATCTCACACCTGCGGTACGTGGAGCAAACGGGGGACGAACTGGTTGACGTGTTAAGCTGCTGCGACGACATTTCGTAGCGGACTGAGGCGCTCGATGTCTCATTTTGACCGTTAAGAACCCGTCTACACGTCACGGGTCCCAACTTTGAAAAAAAAATTTCCCTATGTCCTACACAGCCCTTGTATTCTTACTTTCTGGACGTCCCTCGTATAATATTTTCTAGGTTTATGTTTTCTTTATTAAAACTGTAGTTAACATTTTAAATGGACAACGTCAATAAATATCTTGTAAAGAAAGTTTCAACAGCACGTATGTTTACTCCGTTATTACCGTATATTTTAATGGGCTTTATTCAGGACGTTAGCACACTTTCAGGTGGTTTTCAGCCACTTTGAAGATTGTAATATTGATTAATCATTATTTTTTCTTTCGTATGAAGCCGACACGATCGCCCCCCCCCCCCCGTCAAATTCTAGATAGGCTACTATCTTCCCACAGGCCAGATTCTAGGTTGTGTTCTGTGGGATAAATTAGAGTCAAGCGAAACCTGGACTCTAAATAATAGAACTGGTAGTACAGTTAAGTCGGCTGAGACGAGGTTTCATAGGTTGGTTATGGGGTGGGGGGTAACAAGAAGGGATATACTTCAAAACGAGTCAATCAGTGAGAGCACTGGAATTTATAATTAGGAAAAGTAAAAATAAAAATATAGACAAGGATGAAGAACGACATGTTAAGAGTAGAAGGTGAAAACCTGTCAAAACAACTCCGATTTTATAGACCCAGAGAAACAAGAAATATAAAGGTTTTATATAAAATCTGTTAAACAAAATCTGTGAAACGTAGTAAGTGTTTATATATTTCTAAACCTTTGTATTAATATGTTTCGTCAAGTGGCCAACGAGTCATTAATCAATATCGTGAAAACAAGAAATATTGCCAGGCCGAAAGGATGGGTCAATCAATGAGGCACAACGAACTTAACGGCCCAATCCTTGTGGGAGAAGA
This sequence comes from Magicicada septendecula, assembly GCA_034769895.1. Lineage (NCBI taxonomy): Eukaryota > Metazoa > Arthropoda > Insecta > Hemiptera > Cicadidae > Magicicada > Magicicada septendecula. The sequence goes on from CM068370.1 coordinate 479,302,995, forward strand.
ATAAAAAGAAGATAAAGAAAAAACAATTGAGACTACGCTTAAAAGGCTATGCTTGTGGGAGAGAAACATAAACAAAGATGAAGAAAGAAAAAATTGAGACCACCAGATTAAAATTACGTTGAAGGTTTCAGTGACTCCAGAATATACCGTTTAGCACGACATGTGTTGTAAGGTTACAATACACACACACATAACGAGGTGATCTGATATCAGATTTACAGACACGTTATGGACGGCTTTCTAATCTCGCACCCTCTCCCCTTGACAGGTGACTGATTGATGAGGTAAATTGTGAAACTTTGCGATGCTCCATCAGTGAAGTTGGTACACGATAGTTTCTCACTGCTAGTTGGTTAATGAATTCCCACACACGTCTCGCGTCCTCATAAACAAAGATTACGATTGACAACTCCATTGTGTGTGCTTCTCTCAAAACTTGTATAAGTTGTGCAGAATAATTTATTATCGCGGCTGATAATTACACACGTTTTTTACACTACCGCCTCCTTTTTAGTGCCTTCAGCTCTATACTTGCTGGTTTGGTTATGTCAACCGAAGGAACGCATATGAGAGAAATTATCCTATTGGATGTTAGAACTCGATTGTGTGGAGTAAACAGATTCAAAAATCGATATGGAGAATCATACATGACTTCCATGTTCTAATTAATTATAAAATTAATTAATTAATATTGTCACATCTGATGGCAAAATGTTTGGCGCTTACTTCAGCACTACGGTAATTCCTGTCGTCATAGTGGATAACGTTAAATTAGTGTTAAGAGGACCCGGTAAGGTAAAATTGTTTTTGTTTCAAAAAAATTGTTTACAGATATTAATAGTAAAGTATTAGCTGATTCCAAAACTATATAATTTATATAGGTTTTTTAATAATTTATGATGATATGCGTCGAGCAATCTGGGCTAAATATTTCCATAAGCTGTCGACCAATGAGAAACCAATGCACGGATTATGCCCTAAAGGTCGAGATACCTGGTGTAAGTATAACAGACAATTAGAATGTCTTACTGACCTTCCTTACAATCACAAGAATAATATACTAGAAGCTATTATGCATATAATGAAGCAAATATTCAGAGACCTTTCTAATCCAAATCTATTGAAAAAGTATACGCACTGAAAGACTCAAAACTGCAATGAATCTGTAAACGGCGTTATATTGACCAGGATACCAAAAAATATTTTTGTCACATTAAAAACTTTACAATTAGGTGTATACGATGCAATAACTTGTTTTAATAAGGGAAATATTATGAAGTGTGATGTTCTTGAAAAACTAAGAATTTCCTGGACATTTCATGATTGTTGCGATGGAAGCACTAGACAGTGAAAGAATTAGCAATAGAGAAAAATCAATTTCAGATTTTGAAAGAAAAGCCAAACTACAAAAAAGACATCTTAAGAAGAAACTTGAAGATCAGTTTGATGACAATTCAGATTATGAAACTAGGATGTATTGAGGTAAGAGTAACCAAAAAACATGAATTAGTTTTTTGTGTTTTTCCGAAAATTGATTTTTTTACGAAAAGGAAAATTTTCTCAAAAACAGTTTAAGATATTGGGCTGAAATTTTCGTGGTAGACTTATCTAATGATACTACATGTTGCTGCAGTAGGGTTTTACAGATACTTGTGTTATTTGTGTTATACTTGAGTTGTTTGCCGTAAAGCATGAAATTTTAGAAGTGTTCCGAATCTGTTCACACAAAAAAATTGTTTCTTTAATCTAAAAATTTATATGATTCTAAAACCGTGGGAAATTATATATTAGCCTAATATATCACTGGTAAAAATTTGAAAACTGAATGTCAAATAGAATTTGAGAAAATGTTCCTTGTATTAACATGGAGACGTATAAGGGTTTCCGGGTCTCCTTAACTTCAGGTTCGCCACCAGACTAAACAAGTTTTGGTCATTACACAATCAACTTAATTAAAATAATAATTTTTTTTAATTTTTTTGTTAAAAATTGAATTATCGTACTGTTCATATCACATTCTACTTTTAAAGTAAATATTGCGTAAATCATATTTTTAGCCTACATTGGCTAAAATTATTTGTATATGTATGCACACTGAATACAATACAACGCGTGATTGTGATTTATGTTCATTGTGAATATCGATTTCATATAATAAATACATATAAACACTGCTATGCCCTTGTCTCATTTAATTATTCGTTTACTCTTATTTGAACCACACTTCTTTGTAGCAAAATATGTCTCTTTCTTCAAATACATACGAGCAACATTTTACACTTTGAATCAGTTCACTCGCCAATCGACACTGGACACTTCTCCCCTACTGGCGTCTGTACTACGGCACACAAATTTTATTTTATTTTTTTAAATTAAATTAAATTAATATATTTCTACTTATTTGTGCAACTAAAAATTATCGTTAGAATTTCGCGTCACTGACGAAATTGCAGCGCGAGTTTCGCAACGTACACAAAGGTTTAAAATCATTTTACTCCAAAATTTAAAAATATGTTTCTCTCCGACTTTACAAACGTGCGAGTTTATAACCTCAAGTAACTGCATTCAATGATAACAGCGAGGAAGTCAGGAGTGACAGGAAGCGGCAAACGAGTTGCTGGGGTGAGACGTATCCTGACATAGCTGTACTTGTGAAAGAAAAACGAGAAATATTCAATTACTGTATTCTTCTGTTTGTACGCGCGCGCGGCGCTGTAACTCTGACGTCAGCTAGAGAGACACCATAAGACTACAAACTAACACTGACACACACAATCAAGGTTGTTCATCAGACGTTAAACAATCTCTACAGAAAGGTTTCACTGTAAATATAAAAAAGTAGTAACACTTGCTCGAAGTGACATTTGCTTGGAGACCGAATGTAGTGACACTAGCTCAGGGAAATAATGGATCTGATTGTATAATCCAAAAATGGATCTAAAAATGTATCATGATTCCAAGAAGTGTAGTATGTGGTATTAAGCAGTTACATTTTCACAGAAGCCAACGATGAGTTTTAAACACTGTCACGTGGTCAACCTGACTGCATAAGCCCAACAAGTCCTGTTTATTTCGTCTAACATGTAATTAAAAAAAAATCGTTCATATTGACGACTTTAAACTAACCATCTGAAAACAACTTATATTTTCAGTTCTTTTAGTTAGCCTGATCATTAATTACAATTAAATATAATTAATTATAATTATTATATCATATTACAGGCTATAATTTAGTTACTTATATGTATTATTTAGCGAAATTATTAACATTAAACGCATTATTATTATTGTCTCATTGCTGCTATTCTTCTGTTGTCATTAAGTATATTATGCGCACCCCCCCCCACACACACACACACACACAATATTAGTCTAATTTTGATGCTTCTGATATTGAAGGCTTATCCCATGAGTACTTTTCGGGTGTACCAGCGGAATATTTTAAAGAATGTGAGCATATTCTAAATGTTTAAATACTATTAAGAATAACTTAAAAATTAAAAATAGTTTTATTCTTTCATTAATCTGTTTGACGTTTGATCACATCTGATGACAAAATGTTTGGCGTTTACTTCAGGACCGCCACCAGAGCGCAGCACTAAGATAAACAGAGGCAGGAGCTTTGTAACCAAAACGTCGACGGCGTCCTACTGTTGACCTAAATATCAGGAAGGCTGTGTTGCTGGCTGAAACCAATCTTCAGAAGATTAATACAATCGTATTGCCGTTCTAATAGCTTCTCAGTACTGATCGCTTTGTTCTTGACGTTTTGTGCGGATATATAGGAGTGCTGGGGCTGAACCGAATAGGAATGAGGCATAATTAACACAACCCTGTGTTTGTGGTGGTCGGACGTAATGAACAGACTAAGGTTAAGTAGCCTTAATTCTTTGGGTTGGAGATTATGTTACTTCAGCCTGTAGCTTTCGTTTGATGTTTTCATTTAGAAAATAAAGACTTATGACTTGGAAGCGTTTCCGAACACAAAGTTTTATTTCGAAATATTTTACGAACAGGATTTTTTCCACGTTCGACGTTTAACAGTTATTTTAGGAAAAGAAAGTAACTAATTTTGTCTGCTTGTAAACGTGACTACAGGTTACTAGTGATTTGTTTACTGACAATGTTACTTGTATAAAACACGTTTGAAAGTGAAGGCAGTAAAGAGTTACTAAGATTTTCCTGAAAAATCGGTGGTTCAGAAAATTCTGATGTTGAACGTGTTGCCGATTGCCATAAAACTCCAATAATATATATATATATATATATATATATATATATATATGAACGTTTCTTGAACATTCTCAGTCTTTAATCATTTCTGTTTAAATTATTTCTTTCTTAATTAAACATTTCAAAATCAAAACGAAAATTAGTTGGAATTGTTCAGCGTATTGTGTTATTGCCTACTACTAATGATAAGTAACACAATCTTATTTCCGGCTGTACTACAATGTTTACACATTTTCCGGAACCAAAAAGTACAGAAATGATTGAATTCTCAGCTTCCACTGTTGCTTGTCCAGCCAAAGATCTTCCTCAATTTCTCGTTCCCTTAATAGGCCTATCGTCTTAATTTCTTCTATCCAGGTGATCGTTGGTCGTCCTCTTGCCCTTCTTCGTACTGGGGTCCATTCCATAACTCTCCTTGGCAATCTTTCCTGTCCCATTCTTTTCGTGTGTCCATGCCATTGTAATTTTTTTGTTTGGATAAAATCAACAATTGAATTTTTTACATTTGTCCATCCTTAATGACTTCATTTCTAATTTTCTCACGTGCAGAACGTCTCCAAAAGTCCATCTCTGCTGTCATTAATTTTGTTCTTTTGTGTTTATTAGCAGTCCAAACTTCCGAGCCGTAAGTCATGATACTTCTAAGAGTGGTTTTAAATATTTTGGTTTTAGTTTCTGCTGTAATTTGCTTATCCCATTATAATTTTTCCAATTTTCTAGTGCAAGCGGTTTTTCCTCACCGCTTTCGTAATATGTACTCACCGCAGTGGTGTAATAACTACCGTGGGGCCAGGGGGATGAATTCCCCCGCACAGTGCAATTAAAAATTTCATCGAAATTCCATAATTAGTTAACATTACCCCTATTTCTAAGCCAGTTCGGTGTGTTAAAATAAAGCTTACAAATAACTACTGTTACGACGGTCTACTCGATCGTCGTAGGTACAGAAAATAGGTACGAGAAACTTCTCGTATATGCGTCTACAAGCACGTACGCCACACGCGTTACATCGAGTTTCTTCTGGCACATTCGACAAACACGTAGATTGTTCTGTGATGCCGTAACACTATAAACAAATGGAGTTACAATGTTTGTAAATTAATAAAAAGTCAGAGTTTTCTTAATAATGACAATCGCTGAATCTTTGGTAACTAACGTATGCATTTGCAGCATACTTCACGTTGGTTTTCTAAAAAACTTTGAACCCCAAGGATTTATAAAATGAAGCCTATGTAAAAAATTATACGGAAGAATCCTGCATTTCTCATTTCTTCTTCTTCTCCTCCTCCTCCACCTCCTTCTTCTTCTTCTACTTCTTCTTCTTCTCTTTAAGGATTAGGTTATATAAACCTGTTCCGGCCATCCATCTCATCCTCGGACGACCCACGTCTCTTCTACCAATGACTTTATAGTTTAATGCTGCTGTCGGCAATCGATCCTCTGTCATCCTTTGCTGGCTTATGTAAGCTGAAATAATTTCATTCACACCTGATTACATCAGAGGTCCACATCTTAAGATGAGACATAAGTTGGAGATGGATCCAGAGAATTCTCATTTGACAATACGCTGGAGAGCGTTCTTACTGGCCACAAGTGGCTCACTCTTAGGCTCAAACACGAACAAACAAACAAACATTTTCAGTAATAGGATATAAAATGGATATAAAGAAGTCTAGTAAATCTTTGTTGGCTATTACACGAAGCCTGGATTATATACTTTGTCGGTAACATATACAATCAGTCGGGATGTCCGGAAAGGAACATCGACGAAGAAGAAGACTAAAGCAGCGTTTCGGTAGGTTTAAGATGTGCCCTTTCTCAGAAGACTCGAAATAAAAAAAGTAACTATATTATAACAATAAATAATTGTTGATGCCCCACGTTCTTGGGAGCCATTTAATTTTGCAACATTACTTACGCTATAAAATTATGACAGGTGTAATCATAATAATAATAACACAATGTAATATGGTTTAAAATCATATTACTGATTCAAAATTATAGTTTCATACTTTTAATTACTCTAATTACTAGACAAATAAATATTTACATTTTCAAAATTTATTAATTCATCTTTGAATTAGATTGTCTTTCTTTTTACATCGTTAATTATATTGTCTTTATGTGAGTCTTTGTTTTACAAATACATGGTTGTTTTTCACCTTATTGTCGTGGTAAATCGGCAGCGTGTCCTCTTCGTCCTAGGTCCTTGATGCTTCTTTGTAGTCGTGTACTCCTTGATCCTCGTCCTTCGGATTCTCTCCTCGTCCGTCGCCTCGTCCCGTACGCTGGATTCTATTACATGTACTTGGCTGCTCCCTCGTCTCCTGTCATGGCCTCAGGTTGCAGGTGCTCTCACGAAAGTGATGAGTAGTCGTGAAGAACCTCCGGCTGCTGCTGTGGTTGATCGAGAAAGAATTGTTGTCTCTGGCCAGAGCCTCCGGCTGCCACGGTAGTTGTACGAGAAAAAGAATTAAGTTAGCGCGTCTCGTGTATTTATACCCTAGGGCGCAAAAATCATGTTTCGGCAATATTCTGCATGTCAGAGTCTGTCGTTGGCGTCCCTTTTTAAACACGATTCTTTTCACACTTAATTCGCTTGTCTTCGCGATATGCGAAGTCTTTTGCACATTACCCGATATTCATCTTGTCGATAATTTTTATGTGTTCACTGTGTATAAACCGTTTTCCTTTATTATCTTAATTAACATAAGTTTTATTTATGTTTATTTTTACTACAATCGCACTTTTTATTCTTTTCACACTATTTTTTATACACACTTTGGCGTATTTGGTTTTGTGATATCATGCACACAATCTTTACAAAATAAATAAATTCATATAATTAATAGCGTTCATTAAGGGTGACGTTTTTCAGGAATTGACAGGTCTCACACACACACGTAACATACACGTGTACACACAGACATAGCGGAGTGGCGTGATCAGCCTGTCCCGACATGAAAGTTGTCGTTCCTTTTACAGTTCACATTGAAAGCTGAATTATGTTTGCTAACAATATGAATTATTTATTTACTTTAATTAACTATTTTAATTACTTTGTGCAATCCACAGTACCCTATACATTTGTACTGTTGCAATATATTACAATATTAAATTCATTTACTCTCACGTGGAATCTAAACGTATAAGGAAACAATTAAAAGTTGTCAGCTTAAGTAACCAAATTACAGAGTATTTGTAGATGGGACAAAGAATGAGCAGTGATACGATGCCAAAGATTATGTGCAGATATCACTCGCAGGGACGGAGATCCCTCGGAAGACCGAAAAAGAAGTAGAATGATCAAGTCGCAACAGGCTTTTAGCTTAATGCTTGGTTGGTAGAAAAAGAAGAAAAAAAGATATATTACAAACATTTAAAACGTTTTCCAATAAGAGAAGTTTTTAAACTATTAAAATAAAATAAGAACGAAGAATTCTTCGGAAAATTTATGGCCCCAAGTAAACCGAAGATGGATACAGGCATGGACCCAAAAAATAGCTGTACAGGGATCTGGAAGATCTGGAAACGGCTTTCCGAAAGAAAAGACTCAGACACCTTGGACATATGGTTCGGACGGATCGGTCCAGACTAAATAAACAAATTTCAACTATATTTGGCGACTTTCTAGTCTGAACGGATACACCAAACAACTCAAGGAGGAAATGATGAAACTGTGTATCTCTTTGAACGACTGTGTGGATAGAAATGCATACAGAAACAAAATTCAAAATCTTGAGGTTGTTTGCGGTGAGAAGGAGACGAGAAGGGATGTACAGTGGAAAGGAAGGCGGCGCATAGTACGCGAATGAGGGCCTTCTGGCAGGAGAAGAAAAGGAAATGATATTCACGTGGTCCACAGCTAGCCTGTTCGTATAAAAAAGTCCTTATATAGCGTTTATAGAACTGGCATTACACGGCGAAACAAACTAATATGTGTAAGTTTGCGCGTCTCAAACATGTATTCAGAACGCCAAAAGACAACGCGCTTCAATTATATACGCACCCGGCGAGCTCGAAATTAACATAATGAATATGACATTAGTCATGAAAATCGCGTAGCCGACGAAATAGACAGGCCTTGGCGCGCGGGAATCAGCTGTTTCACCGGGTCTGAGTTTGGTGTGCGCGTAGAGGCTCCGACCGCTTTGTGTAGTGTGGTTTTTCTTCAATGAATTAATGTTCTGTTTCTTTTAGTGACTTCGCTAATTGAAGCAATGATATCGTTAAGTTATAATAAAATTAATTTTCAGTGTTTTTATTGCTATAGTGTATAACTATTGATGTAATATACGGAGAACGATCTCGGTTTGCCGGCATTCGTAACGGATTTTACAAATGTGTACATTACTTTATCGCGTGTTTCTCATAAATACAGTAAGTTCTTCTATTACAATACATACGTGAAATTATGTAGTTTCATCTAGTATTTGTTTTAAGTGTTTAGTGCAGTGATTTTCTCCTGTTCCACACGAGTTCATAACATAACATAACCTATTAACACACGGCGGGACCAGAAAGGTAATGTAATGATTGTTTTCTTTCTTTCAGTGTTACAAAATGCCTCGACATTGTAGTGTCTTTGGATGTAGATCAAATTATGATACTGAAACGGAAAGGACTTCTACATTTTCACTGCCAAAAGACGAAAATCTCCGGAAGACATGGTTGAGAAACATTCCAACAGATTTTTCAAAATTAAAAAATCCCACTATCTGCATAAAACATTTTGATGAATCGTGTATCATTAGAATAGACAGAGTTACTACAATGAAAGGGAAATTAATAGAATATCATAGAAAAATACCTTATTTATTGTAGGACAACTAAATCTATCACAGGCTCCAAAAAATAACAGGTTTTATGATAACAAAAGTATGATACTAGCCTCTACACTTTATGTTCACTCCTCATCTGCATATAATGCATTAAGGAAGTGCGATTTACTCATTTTACCTCACCCACGTACCCTGCAAAGACTAATTTCTTCTTTTGAATTGTCATCCAATAGCAGTTCCTACTTGGAAAGCAGAATTAAACACTTGAAACCACATGAACTGTTAGTATCTCTGGTGATGGATGAAATATATATTCAACCTCAACTCTCATTTAAAGGTGGTGAGATTTATGGGAGTAGTTATTCTGATGCTCAGAAATGTGCTAAAACAGCTCAAGTGTTCATGGTATCCTCCCTTCTATCAAAATATGTAGATGTAGTAGCCATTATACCAGTTATTAATATGACTAGTGAACAGTTGAAGTCTTTCATCGCAGATGTTTTGAACATGTTGGAAAGAATTGGTTTTCAAGTTATTAGTCTAATTGCTGACAATAATATTATTAACAGAAAGGCATATGAACTTATGACACCAAATAAAACTTTGCAGCCTAGCATTTTGCATCCATTAGACTCGTCTCGGAGACTTTTTTTTATGTTTGACACTGTCCATATTTTGAAGTGCATTAGGAATAATTGGCAAACCAAAAGAAATGTAAACAAAACCTTGTGTTATACTGACATGAATGATCCCTCTAAAATACTATGTGCACAGTACAGACATTTAGAATTAGTGTATGAAAAAGAAAAAGAATGTCTTGTTAAGTATGGACATACACTTTCTGCTAAAGTACTATATCCATCAGCAATTCAGAAACAGAATGTGGGCTTGGCACTGAAAATTTTTAATGATAATAATATTGTGGCCTTGAAACATGCTACGAAAGATCTGCCTAATGTTTCTCAACAGATAAATGAAACTGTAATTTTCCTTAATGTCATTGTTAACTGGTGGAAAATTGTTAATGTTAAGAGTGTGTTTGAAGGGAAAAGATTTAATGATCCTTATAGAGAGGCAATTAGAAGTCCAACAGACATGCAAGTGCAATTTCTAAATAAAATGTGTCATTGGCTGAAAATTTGGAGAGTCTCCGTTCCAATAATAAATGCGTTAACTGCTCAGACATTTCAGTCCTTGATTACAACTTTAGAATCTCTCCTTGAAATTATTCCATATTTATTTGACAAATACAGAGTTGATTATATCTTGCTAAGCAAATTTCAGAGTGACAATTTGGAGAGTCGTTTTGGATGCTACAGACAACTAAGTGGTGCAAATTACTACATCACTTACCTACAGATACTAGAAAATGAAAGAAAATTGAGGTTCAAGAATGCTGTGCTGTTTGCTGCTCAAAATGTTAATGTAAACCTAAAAGATTTGTTACCCACCCAACAGAATTATGACAATGACGTTGAACTGAGTAGCTTTTTGGATATCGTGGACCAAGACTTTGAAATGGATGTCATTCCAAATGATACTGTGCCAATATTAACATATTTAGGGGGATTTGCTGCTAGACAGGTTCTACGTAAATCAAGATGTGATATTTGCAGTTCTTGGCTCCAATTAAACAAAGAAGTGGAAGTTGATTTGTCTTATGACTTTCTAAAGGACTTGGACAGGGGAAAATTAACATTACCTACTGATAAAGTAGTTTTTATTGTTGGTTTGGCATGGCATACAATGTCACTATTAACAAAAGATTACATTCAAGATTTCTTGTCAGGTGGGAAACAGCTCTCAGTAGCTCATAAAATTTGCAGCATTAAATTACTCAGGTCAGATATGCAGAATAGTGAGTGTAAATGTTTCCATAAGAAGACCCTTATGGACAAACTTGATAGTGTTGCCCTTTGTGTGAATAAAATTTTGATAAATAACCTTGTTAATAACAACAATGACCAATCGTGTGCTTCTAAAGACACTTCAAGAAAAGTTAAAAAACTGAAAACTTGAAAATGGCATAATTTGAGTTCACTTTCCATAACCTTAAATTCATTTTACTTAAGTTTCTCTTTTATTTTTCAAGGTTCTTAATATTTTCCAAAATATAAATATAAATGGCAAGTCTGGTACTGAGATTTAATTTTGTAGGAAACCAAAATAAAATTAAGTGGTCAGTACCACTGCAAGAAACTTTTAAGGAATATGTGATTAAAATGTCTTTTAAGAACTCCATTTCAAGGTAAGCTGTATAGTATTACTTTTGTAGTGACTGAGTTTAATTATTTTGAAGAATGTATTATCATGACTGTTGGTTGTAACATATCAGAATACTATTATAGCAGTAGTAAGTACAAGCAATGTCGTATCAGTCTTGTCTTGTCAGTGTCTTGTATAAATGTGGTTGAGAGTTATTTTCATTATATTATGGCATAATTTGAGCTCACTTTCCATAACCTAAAATTCATTTTACTCAAGTTTCTCTTTTATTTTTCAAGGTTCTTCATATTTTCCAAAATATAAATATAAATGGCAAGTCCGGTACTGAGATTTAATTTTGTAGGAAACCAAAATAAAATTAAGTGGTCAATACCACTGCAAGAAACTTTTAAGGAATATGTGATTAAAATGTCTTTTAAGAACTCCATTTCAAGGTAAGCTGTATAGTATTACTTTTGTAGTGACTGAGTTTAATTATTTTGAAGAATGTATTATCATGACTGTCGGTTGTAACATAATATCATAATACTATTATAGCAGTAGTAAGATGATGATGATGATGATGATTGTTGTTGCAAGGGGCCAAACTACTTCGGTTATATGCCCCAGCAGTAGTAAGTACAAGGAATGTCGTATCTGACTTGTCTTGTCAGTGTCTTGTATAAATGTGGTTCAGAGTTATATCTTCATTGTATTTACTGTGTAACTGTTTAAATTTTTATGCATGTTTCAAACATTGCTCTTTATAAAAATCATTCCGTGGATAGACTTAAATTCACGCTGTAGAGCTGTCAGACCATCTGCGTGACGTCACACGAAAATGCGAGCCGCGCGCCATAGCCTGTCTATCTCGTTAGCCTCGCGTAATACGCCTGTGACGTCACGCCGTCTTAACTGCTTAACATCGTCTTTTGTTAATGTCATAACAGAATACATGAAAAATTATTATTAAAAAAAATACTGCATGTCTTCTTGTCCAATCATATTTAACGTAAGAAGTCTGACCGTCTAACCAAAATCCGACCTTTTTGAATATTATGGGACCAGCTGTGCAACTGGATTGTACGTAACTTGGTGGGCAATCGGACAGGTCCTTTTGACGCATGCGTGAGACGCATGTAGTGAAAATAATGAGCTTGAGCTAACGTAAGTGTCCTTCACGGGGTCGCTAGTCATTACCACAGTACTGTGGTATCTAACGTGTGTCACCTACGTTAGAGCAAACTCAAAATTTGCAGTGATGATGACCGTTAATGGCACGGCCGAAACGTTTGCTAGAAATTTCAGCACTGGACCACGACCAAACAGCCCGGGATCACAATTTAAGAACATTGACTCCGGCCGTGAAAGCATTCGAAGTATTGGACTATTCAGTTACCTGTGAGTTTCTGGCGCATTGGGAAGACTTGCCTATTTGAAGGACATGACCTTTTTGAGTAAGTCAGGGTCACTGTTGGCGGTATCGAGGAAATCTTGTCCGACTTCAGTATGAAATTCTTTTCGCCCTTGCGAAAGCAGCCGTGGCACGAATTTTGCTGCTGCAAGCATTCAACGTCTCCGAAACACAAGTCAGATCTCGTAGTAGGCCTACTCTCACTCTCAGCCGTCGATTTTACTTTAGGCCTATTGTAGCCCGCACGTGTTATGCTTGTTTAAGGCCTTCCAAGACGTGGATCACTTCCAACAGATTCCTGGCCATGTTTAAAGCGTTTTTACCATACGTTTATCAGTTGAATCCTCTCAGGAAGACTTCTTAAGCTTTGTGATATTTTCTCCGCACGAAGTTTTACCCAAAATTTAATAGAAATTCGCTGATCTAGTCGTTCATACATTATGAATACGATAGTCACAGACAATACATGTTTATACAACAGCGTCTCAAACCTAACCGCGTAGTCCAATACGTTAATAAATGTTCACACATGCGTCTAAAGGTCCCGCCTGATTGGCTACCAAGTCGTACAACGACTCTATGGAGTTGTACTACAGATTCTCGTATTAAAAACGGTCGGATACTTTTCGGTCAGACCTCGTACATCGTACGGTTGCCTCATTGAATGTATGTATTCTGATCGTTAATAAATTAAAATAATTTATTAAAATGTACACGGGCACGGGTTTCATTTAGTTTTAACATTAGTACACAGACATTCTCCTGTCAGTTCTCGTTTCTCCTTAGTTTGAAAAGATGAAAAAATGGGATGACCATGTAAGCCTTACGACAGATAAATAGAATACTGAGAATAGCAAGAGATAACGTTTGGCGAACGGAACGTTAGTGTATAGAAGAATGGCATTCAGAAGACAGAGTATTTAAGAGGAACAGAAAACACGTGAAATTTAGGTTAGTAGAAAAAGAAAAGGAAGAACGTTTCTGATTTGAAAAACAAAGAACAAACGCTGGCATGTGTGAAGGTGAGAGAAATATTTTGATAAACGTTTCTTTGACGCTGCAACACAGTGTGACAGAGGAACGGATATTGGCTTTCTCGAGCGTTGAAGTCATTCGCCTATATTGTGCGTATCTGCTCACCCGGCACACGCACACACATACGTACAGCTCCACGTGTGTAATGTACGGGTGTGCCGGTTCGTTACGGGGGAGGTGTTCCAGCCAGATGTTCACATCCGTGTTGTATACGCTATTGTTTTGGTTCGCATTCTATTGAAAATTAACACATCAACTGGAGGAAGATCCAACTCAGTAAAATTAAGGTTAATACTATTAAGAACCACTAAAGCCGGTCACGCACTAACCATCGCCGCTGTCCAGCATGCCCGACGTCGGTAATGGATGTGCGGACCATACTGTCGTGCAACTCGTCCAGCGTGCCAGACGTTCTCGTTCATAGGATACGTCCCACATACATCTATGTAATTTATATTTTTCGTTAAATTTTGATGTTATTTCACGGCCCATTACGAACTGTAATTAAAACAAATTAATAATAACAATATTAAAAATAATAATTGTTAATGGTACTTATTTGAATGTATTATGCAAACGAAGAATAAACTAAACTAAATATTAAACTGAAATTTTATCTGAATCATTACTTATTAAATATAAACTAAAGAATGAATGTAAGTAACATTAAACAGTAAACATTTATTAAACGAATGTGCTCTAAAAACATGTACAGTACTGTACATGACGATTGCTGGAAAATGACGATTTGATAGACAGCAAGCGTACGCATGGTCAAACATGCACGATGCACGATTCCTTGACATCCGTCAACACTACACACGATCCATCTGCACGTCGTGCGGCCTGAGCTGACGGTCTTGCTGGACTCATTTTTCGTCGTGCACATCCTTCGAAAAAATACACGACGTGCGGATGGGTGTCAAAGCTACGCACTGTCGTTTTTGACTTGCTGTTCGTCATGATGTCCAGCGGGGATGGTTAGTGCATAGCCGGCTTAACATTACAATTAAACTGAGCGATAGCAGATACATGTGTGCGTATGTATTGTTTAGATAAGCTGTTGAAGAAAAAATGTTATCGTCAATATAATATTAACTTACCGGTCAGCTGTTGCTTTTCCATCTTCAGCGTCACGTTTAAAAGTAGGCTACGTGTTCAGCCGTACAAAAAGTACGTATTTACATCGAAGTAATGTTATTCGACACTTCAGTCAAGCAGTTTAATTGTTGATATTAATATATAATGTTACGACGGTCTAAGTGATCGTCGTATGGTGCAGTGGAAAACAAAATACAAGACACCAATTAAGTCACTAATCACCAGCTTTAATTATCACGATTAAACAGTTTGTAATCGACAAGATAGTCTCTTACAGCAAATCAAATAAAAATGTCAACTAATAGAGTCCCGCACAATTATAAAACACATAACACTTCGCTGCAATACTTCGAACCGCACTGGAATAAACCGCCACTTAAACTGAAACTGACCGTCGCTGAATGCCTATATTTATACCCCGTTGATATGACAGAACAATCTGTCACTTTGGATGACGTGTTAAACAAACAGGCGCTCTCGAGAATCCACTAGAAACAGTGTCCTTGAACACACTGCGCTGACCGATACGGACTCAATAGTCGACGCGTAATTGTCTTTCATCTCAAACTAGCAGCAATACGTACGCGCGCACACATGGCCCAGTGGCCGGGTCCCACTGGAATAGCCGAGAAACACGTAGAGCGTTCTGTAATGGCGTCACAATAAGCTGTAGGCCTATAGATAAATAAATATTAAAAAAAAAATATATTTTCTTTCGAATGTGATGCTTTGTAACGTAAGTGGTAGAATAGAACTGCCATCGTTACCAATAATGATAGAGCATATAAGCAGTCGTCCTGCTGGAAGAAACTTCCAGAGGAACGTTTGTACACAGCCTTTCGTCCTTCCCGGAGGACGTTGTTCTCTTATGGCAAATTTAGAAACTGTCCTTCCCGCGTATTTGACGAGTTTGGAGTGCGATATTTTCGATATTAGAAATGACGGAACTTCTTGCATTAAAAAATGTATTATACAAAATAACAATCACAAACAGTTGCATCATAATCAGTGCCACAACACGGACGAGTGTTAGCAGTGTCAAAATACGAATGTCGCGAACACAAAGACGTGATCACCCTTCCTCACCGTTATTATGGTCTCCGTTATGGAACGAACACTTGTACCAACTTCAAACTTATATGCGCTAATTAGCACTTCTCACTGCCCAATGTAAATATTTACGATTCTGCTAACAGAACATAAAGTTATTAACACAGTGAAGATAAGAAAGGTCCGGTATCTGGGACATCTCATGAGAAATGAACAGAGATTTTACTTATTGCAGTCCGTACTACAGGGAAAAGTACTTGGAAAGAGAGGAGATGGGCGACCGAGAATCTCATAGCTGAGAAATTTAAGGACCTGGTTTGTCATGAATACATCTGACTTATTCCGTGTAGCAGTACAGAAAGTTAAAATAGTTTGTATGATATCCAACATCCGAAACGGATAGGAACTATCAGAAGAAGATACGCTAACTGTTGCGTTCTGTTTGGGATTATTTGCGTTACTGAAAAGACTATACCTATTTGGGATTATTTGTTTTACTGAAAAGACTATACCTACTGAAGAGATCGAATTAATTGCTTTTTGTGGTAAACACCCAATAAGAGGAAATATAGTCTTGAAGAATTGTGTTGTAGAACTTGTCGTGGTTTAGAATTTGAAAATGGTGGAAACACTAAAGGCCTCGTCCCGAACATGACAAGTAGCAGTTTAGCAAGTAAACGCGACAAAGTTGTTATAGAACAGTTGAAAGTCTGTATTATCTAGGACCTAATTTGAGTTATAGGCTAATTGTGAACTATAAAAGAGAGTACTTAGATTTCAAAATACGTTTGGTAGAATTTGAAGAGAACATCAAAACATAGCTGCGAGGGGAATACTTTATTGAAATTTTATAGACTAATGGCCGTTCCTGCTCTGGACAGTGAGGTTTGAAAATTTACAAAAAATGACTACAAACGTATCTACAGAGATGAATTTTTGCTTTCAGCAGCAGGATATAGCGTACATTAACAGATGGTAAGAGGAATGATGCTGTCAGGAAGAAACTGAGTATATTTTCAATAAATGAAAAAATAATGGAGTGTCGCGCCAAACGGGAAGACCATTCAAGTAGGCAGGCAGATGATAACATTACCAAAAACTTGCCAGTATACAGTAATAGGTAAAAGAGATCCAGAACGCCCTGTGAGACAGCAACAGGTATAATCAATGCCTAATGCCCGAAGTAGATGACGACGATGATAATGACTGTCATCATCATCAAGGATTAAACCAAGGATGGTTTGTTCCGGTCTCGAATAGGCAAAGATTAGACCTGGTCACTCCAGCGCTTACTCGGACGTCCCACACCTCTCCGTCCCCTCGCCTTATAGTTCCATAGTTGTTTGGGGATGCGGCAGTCATCCATTCGGCAAAGATGTTTCCCACCAATTCAGCCGATACTGGGCAATCCTGTCGAGTATACTCATGATATTCAGTTCCTGCCGTATATCTGTGTTTTTTCTATGATCATCGAGTATACACTGCCACGTGCCTGAGAAATCTCATTTCAGCGGATGATGATTATATTACTGTTTTTCATAACATTCTCTACCTAAAACTAAAATTAATTTGTTTCAATTTCATAAAAACAAAAAAATTGTAATCCTTTTTTTATTATTAACATCATGGGTACAAGAAGAATCAATCTCATTTTACATTATAGAAACCCGTAGGTTGCGATCGCTTATCAATTTTTTTCTCGAAGGAGTTTATTTTGAATAAAACTGATAACAATACAAAACATTTAAAACAAAAACTGATAACTGATAACAAAACATTTTAAATACAGCTTAACTGATAACAGTCGTATCGATCGTTTGATGACAGAGAGAGAATCCACCTGAGAGAGAGAAAGAGAGAGATCGACAGTTGGTTTGATGTGACATGGGTACTAATTGACAAAGAAACAACACGTAGCCCGCAGTTCGCCTCCAGTTACACGGGTCTGCGGTCTGGACTTGACAGGTTTGTGTCCGTCGTAGTGCTGTTTACCTCATTGGCGGATACCCACTCACAACGTGACCATTCACAAAACTTTATTCCCACCAGTTGTATTTGAAGTTCCATCGGAAAAGTAATGTTTTGTGTAGAAAAGCGCATTTATGAAATCCCCCACCATACACAAAACGTAAGTAACGATTTTCACGAGGCTAACGAGATAGACAGGCTATGACGCGCGGCTCGCATTTTCGTGTGACGTCACGCAGATGGTCTGACAGCTCTACAGCGTGAATTTAAGTCTATCCACGGAATGATTTTTATAAAGAGCAATGTTTGAAACATGCATAAAAATTTAAACAGTTACACAGTAAATACAATGAAGATATAACTCTGAACCACATTTATACAAGACACTGACAAGACAAGTCAGATACGACATTCCTTGTACTTACTACTGCTGGGGCATATAACCGAAGTAGTTTGGCCCCTTACAACAACAATCATCATCATCATCATCATCATCTTACTACTGCTATAATAGTATTATGATATTATGTTACAACCGACAGTCATGATAATACATTCTTCAAAATAATTAAACTCAGTCACTACAAAAGTAATACTATACAGCTTACCTTGAAATGGAGTTCTTAAAGACATTTTAATCACATATTCCTTAAAAGTTTCTTGCAGTGGTATTGACCACTTAATTTTATTTTGGTTTCCTACAAAATTAAATCTCAGTACCGGACTTGCCATTTATATTTATATTTTGGAAAATATTAAGAACCTTGAAAAATAAAAGAGAAACTTGAGTAAAATGAATTTTAGGTTATGGAAAGTGAGCTCAAATTATGCCATAATATAATGAAAATAACTCTAAACCACATTTATACAAGACACTGACAAGACAAGACTGATACGACATTGCTTGTACTTACTACTGCTATAATAGTATTCTGATATGTTAAAACCAACAGTCATGATAATACATTCTTCAAAATAATTAAACTCAGTCACTACAAAAGTAATACTATACAGCTTACCTTGAAATGGAGTTCTTAAAAGACATTTTAATCACATATTCCTTAAAAGTTTCTTGCAGTGGTATTCACCACTTAATTTTATTTTGGTTTCCTACAAAATTAAATCTCAGTACCGGACTTGCCATTTATATTTATATTTTGGAAAATATTAAGAACCTTGAAAAATAAAAGAGAAACTTGAGTAAAATGAATTTTAGGTTATGGAAAGTGAGCTCAAATTATGCCATAATATAATGAAAATAACTCTCAACCACATTTATACAAGACACTGACAAGACAAGACTGATACGACATTGCTTGTACTTACTACTGCTATAATAGTATTCTGATATGTTACAACCAACAGTCATGATAATACATTCTTCAAAATAATTAAACTCAGTCACTACAAAAGTAATACTATACAGCTTACCTTGAAATGGAGTTCTTAAAAGACATTTTAATCACATATTCCTTAAAAGTTTCTTGCAGTGGTACTGACCACTTAATTTTATTTTGGTTTCCTACAAAATTAAATCTCAGTACCAGACTTGCCATTTATATTTATATTTTGGAAAATATTAAGAACCTTGAAAAATAAAAGAGAAACTTAAGTAAAATGAATTTAAGGTTATGGAAAGTGAACTCAAATTATGCCATTTTCAAGTTTTCAGTTTTTTAACTTTTCTTGAAGTGTCTTTAGAAGCACACGATTGGTCATTGTTGTTATTAACAAGGTTATTTATCAAAATTTTATTCACACAAAGGGCAACACTATCAAGTTTGTCCATAAGGGTCTTCTTATGGAAACATTTACACTCACTATTCTGCATATCTGACCTGAGTAATTTAATGCTGCAAATTTTATGAGCTACTGAGAGCTGTTTCCCACCTGACAAGAAATCTTGAATGTAATCTTTTGTTAATAGTGACATTGTATGCCATGCCAAACCAACAATAAAAACTACTTTATCAGTAGGTAATGTTAATTTTCCCCTGTCCAAGTCCTTTAGAAAGTCATAAGACAAATCAACTTCCACTTCTTTGTTTAATTGGAGCCAAGAACTGCAAATATCACATCTTGATTTACGTAGAACCTGTCTAGCAGCAAATCCCCCTAAATATGTTAATATTGGCACAGTATCATTTGGAATGACATCCATTTCAAAGTCTTGGTCCACGATATCCAAAAAGCTACTCAGTTCAACGTCATTGTCATAATTCTGTTGGGTGGGTAACAAATCTTTTAGGTTTACATTAACATTTTGAGCAGCAAACAGCACAGCATTCTTGAACCTCAATTTTCTTTCATTTTCTAGTATCTGTAGGTAAGTGATGTAGTAATTTGCACCACTTAGTTGTCTGTAGCATCCAAAACGACTCTCCAAATTGTCACTCTGAAATTTGCTTAGCAAGATATAATCAACTCTGTATTTGTCAAATAAATATGGAATAATTTCAAGGAGAGATTCTAAAGTTGTAATCAAGGACTGAAATGTCTGAGCAGTTAACGCATTTATTATTGGAACGGAGACTCTCCAAATTTTCAGCCAATGACACATTTTATTTAGAAATTGCACTTGCATGTCTGTTGGACTTCTAATTGCCTCTCTATAAGGATCATTAAATCTTTTCCCTTCAAACACACTCTTAACATTAACAATTTTCCACCAGTTAACAATGACATTAAGGAAAATTACAGTTTCATTTATCTGTTGAGAAACATTAGGCAGATCTTTCGTAGCATGTTTCAAGGCCACAATATTATTATCATTAAAAATTTTCAGTGCCAAGCCCACATTCTGTTTCTGAATTGCTGATGGATATAGTACTTTAGCAGAAAGTGTATGTCCATACTTAACAAGACATTCTTTTTCTTTTTCATACACTAATTCTAAATGTCTGTACTGTGCACATAGTATTTTAGAGGGATCATTCATGTCAGTATAACACAAGGTTTTGTTTACATTTCTTTTGGTTTGCCAATTATTCCTAATGCACTTCAAAATATGGACAGTGTCAAACATAAAAAAAAGTCTCCGAGACGAGTCTAATGGATGCAAAATGCTAGGCTGCAAAGTTTTATTTGGTGTCATAAGTTCATATGCCTTTCTGTTAATAATATTATTGTCAGCAATTAGACTAATAACTTGAAAACCAATTCTTTCCAACATGTTCAAAACATCTGCGATGAAAGACTTCAACTGTTCACTAGTCATATTAATAACTGGTATAATGGCTACTACATCTACATATTTTGATAGAAGGGAGGATACCATGAACACTTGAGCTGTTTTAGCACATTTCTGAGCATCAGAATAACTACTCCCATAAATCTCACCACCTTTAAATGAGAGTTGAGGTTGAATATATATTTCATCCATCACCAGAGATACTAACAGTTCATGTGGTTTCAAGTGTTTAATTCTGCTTTCCAAGTAGGAACTGCTATTGGATGACAATTCAAAAGAAGAAATTAGTCTTTGCAGGGTACGTGGGTGAGGTAAAATGAGTAAATCGCACTTCCTTAATGCATTATATGCAGATGAGGAGTGAACATAAAGTGTAGAGGCTAGTATCATACTTTTGTTATCATAAAACCTGTTATTTTTTGGAGCCTGTGATAGATTTAGTTGTCCTACAATAAATAAGGTATTTTTCTATGATATTCTATTAATTTCCCTTTCATTGTAGTAACTCTGTCTATTCTAATGATACACGATTCATCAAAATGTTTTATGCAGATAGTGGGATTTTTTAATTTTGAAAAATCTGTTGGAATGTTTCTCAACCATGTCTTCCGGAGATTTTCGTCTTTTGGCAGTGAAAATGTAGAAGTCCTTTCCGTTTCAGTATCATAATTTGATCTACATCCAAAGACACTACAATGTCGAGGCATTTTGTAACACTGAAAGAAAGAAAACAATCATTACATTACCTTTCTGGTCCCGCCGTGTGTTAATAGGTTATGTTATGTTATGAACTCGTGTGGAACAGGAGAAAATCACTGCACTAAACACTTAAAACAAATACTAGATGAAACTACATAATTTCACGTATGTATTGTAATAGAAGAACTTACTGTATTTATGAGAAACACGCGATAAAGTAATGTACACATTTGTAAAATCCGTTACGAATGCCGGCAAACCGAGATCGTTCTCCGTATATTACATCAATAGTTATACACTATAGCAATAAAAACACTGAAAATTAATTTTATTATAACTTAACGATATCATTGCTTCAATTAGCGAAGTCACTAAAAGAAACAGAACATTAATTCATTGAAGAAAAACCACACTACACAAAGCGGTCGGAGCCTCTACGCGCACACCAAACTCAGACCCGGTGAAACAGCTGATTCCCGCGCGCCAAGGCCTGTCTATTTCGTCGGCTACGCGTATTACGGGGGAGCGGACGGGACCGGACCCTCCCCCCAGAGTGTCGAAAAAGGTTGACGATTTTGTTAGTCTCTTCATTTTTAGGATGTGTTTTGTTTTTTGAGCTTTGTACACTAAAATAAAGACCTATCTGGTAGTAATATTTGTTAATAATTCAAAGAATAAAATATACGAGTTTTTTCATAAAAAAGGTTTTATCATCCACATAGAAAACAATAAAATTATACCGGTTTTATTTGCACGTTTTACACTGTTCATATACAATTTCTTACAAGTAGAATGTTATCTAGACTGTAGCCGTAAGGGTGAGGGAACGTTATGACCAACGAAATTGGCTAATACATCAGTTGATTTGATCCGTGATGGGATGTAAAACAGTTTAGCTTAGAACTCAGAAGAATCAGTCTCGTTACTCTATAACGTGTAATCGTTACCTCTGATTTAGACGATAGATCTGTCAGGAGTGACAAACACATACAATAAAGTTCGCGACTGAATAATCTCGAGTGCTAGTTCGGTAAAGTTCAAGATCGTCCGTGTAGGCATTTATGAACACATCAAGTTTGCCGGAGCCCTATAAATCTGTAATAATTAGTAATTCAACGCTGTTATTAGAAGTACCCAGCCCGGAAACGACCCTAAGAGCTGGAAAGCAGGAGGAGACCCTAGAAGAACCACAGGAAGCACAACGGTATCCTGACGTCTATCTGAAAGGAACATCGGTCGACACTTATCAGGAAAAGAGGAGCAACACCGCATCGTGCAGAAAACAAGGGAAGTAAAACCATTTATATAAACTAAATCAATTAATAAAACAATTATAAACCAAAAGACACAGAAAACCTTATAGGAATTAAGATTTATGTAATTAGAGTGTAGGAAAGAATTGTTTTAAGTATAAAGAGAAGGACAACAGAAACTGTCAATTAATTTTATTTTGTATTAGAAAGAATCTATTAATTTTTTGTGTTATCATAAACTGTAGTAAAATATTGTGCAATTTAAAACAAACTAAGGCACAATACTGTGTGTAAATACTTAGGCGTTATTTTCAACAAACAGGGAAGCAGCAAAGATGAAATTCAAGAACGTGTTAACAAGGGGCGAACCGTTATAAGAACGCTGAATTCTCTTCTATGGGAAAGAAGTATAACAAGAAATACAAAGACATATATATAATAGCACGGTGCAAAGTGTAATCCTTTATGGAGCAGAAGTTTGGAACGTTTCAAACGTAAATAAGAAAAAACTGATGGCAGCGGAAATGGACTTCTTCAGGAGGAGTTGTAGATCAAAATTAGACAGGGTTAGAAATGAGATTATTAGAGCCGAGATGAATATTGACAGGAGAATAATAGATGAAATAGAAAGAAGACAATTGACTTGGTTTGGGCATGTGAAGGGAATGGAAGATGACAGATGGCCCCGCAAAATACCGGAATGGATACCACCGGTGAGGAGGAAAGAGGACGTCCACGGAGGAGTTGGCGAGATGACGTAGCGGAAGCAATAGTTGCGAGAAATTTAGAAGAACTTACATGCTACGATAGGTTACAATGGAAGTTGGTGACGAAGAAACGGCGACAGCTGTAAAGATCCGTTATATATAAAAACTAAGGCAATCTTTAATAAAATTCGAAATATTCCATTGTCTACAGTAATACTGACTACTTATTCTATGCATCACTATACACCACTATATACATAGTAGTAGTATAAGTTACATGAAATATTGAAAAGTGAAATCCATTCGCAGTCAAACGTAAATTCAATGGAAAGAATGATATCCAGAGAGAGGCAACGAAGCGAAGAAAATTATACCCCCTCCCCGCCGACCACTGCAAGCAGTAGTTTTGTTACGGACGGAATTCAATTACTTTACTCTCCTTGCTTGCTTTTTACCGTTTGTCTGTTTTGTTTTTTCAGGATGAGCTCTCCAGATACACAAAGTTCTGTAAAGCGTTCCGTTCACTGATCATATGTTTGGATTGTTACTGCTGCATGATTTGCTGAGGAATCGTTCAGATTTACTCAGTTCATACGTAGGCCTACACTCTTTCCGTTCTTAGTTCAATCCTAATTTTGACAAGTATAAAGTCTTGTGTGGCTAATTGAGAATTCTTATCAAACTAGGGGTGTACGGCAAACTGACGAAGTTGATGAAAATGTATTCGGTAGACGGAAATACAATGGCAAGTTACCAAGAGTCGTTGGGTGGTCGGTGGAGTAGCACACAAAATAAAAAGGGTTTCTTAAAAGTAGTAGATAAAAGAGAATAACAAACTGTATTATCAGTTATAAATGAAAATGTAGAGCCTGGAACGACGGTTATTACCGACATGTGGGGGGGGGATAGAATCTTCTTGGACAAAATGGGTTCATGCATAAAACCGTTAAACAATTCATTAAATTCTGTGTGCCCAAATGATCACAATATCCCACACACACATACAACTGAAAGTCACTGGGCGAAAATTAAACGTGACATGCGGCGCAGAATAGGTCGAATGACCGTAAGTACGTTCGAAAGTTATCTCGTGGAATACTTCTGGAGGAGTACATGTCTACAAATAACGAATTATTTGAGGATTTTCTTCGTGCAATAAATTATTTTTATCCGCAGTAGAAAATTCAACAGCAATCCGCTTAAATAATCTGTCAATATTCAACATAACACTAACAATAAAAAATTAAAAACTAACTAAACTAAAAAAAATTAAAAACCTAAAACAAACAAAAATCTAAAACTACGCACCTAAAAAAATTATTGCATTACTGTATATATTTTGTAATATGTTATCGCTAATTATGTTCGTCATTTAGACAGAAGATAACACCATCTCAGGCTGGTTTTGCTAAATGAGGAAGATGTTGTTAAAAGTAAAAATAATGAGTATCTTTCCATATTATCTTAAGCGGTTAGAGATAGATTCTGCAGAAGCGGTTAACAAAACTATATGGTAAGTACTTAAAGACATTATTTTTTTTGTTAGGTCAAACAGTAACAGAATAGTTACTGTTCAATGCGAGTACGCTTATTTTATTTTAAAATGTACCTCAAACAATTTCACGGGGCCATCCTAAATTTACTTCTTAGTTCTTAGAAAGATGAAGAAAGAAATGGAAGTTATTAACACAGTGAAGATAAGAAAGCTTCAGTATCTGGGACATCTTATAAGAAATGAACAGAGATTTTACTTATTGCAGTCCATACTACAGGGAAAAGTACTTGGAAAGAGAGGAGTTGGGCGACCGAGAATCTCATGGCTGAGAAATTTAAGGATCTGGTTTGGCATAAGTACAACAGACTTGTTCGTGCAGCAGTACAGAAAGTTCAAATAGTCTGTACGATATCCAACATCCGAAACGGATAGGAACTATCAGAAGAAAAAGAATCCTGAATTTTACCTGTTATACCTGCAATCGTTGTATTGTGGAACACTAAACTATTCTTTTAAGGTCGTAAATGGGATCGTTTACGACTAAAGCACGCAGTCTGACTAGATGGCCTCGTCAGGTTTTCACAATCCGACAAGACCAAAAAAGGCACGTCTAGTGAGATCGAATGCGAAGGTTCTCCTTCACATTTTCGTTTATTACAGTGGCATAGTCTACAACCAATTCTTACCGACAGGCCGTACTGTCAATAAAGAGTACTGGTGTCCCGACAAATCGTACTAGCGACAATTCGTACCATTTAGATTGATGTCTACCTGCGAGGGGCCTCCTCTCCTCATATCCTCAATATTTACGACGCGACAAACCTTACTACTTGATGTCAGATGATTTAAATAAAATGTATAAATTATAACTTAACAGATGCATGCCTATTGAAGTAAAATATATCTCACCAACTTGGTGAGACTTGTGACAAAGTTGGTGTTAAGATGGCTGCTAATAAAACTAACAAAACTGTGAAATACATCTTAAATGTTTACAAATTGTTGTTGCTTAATAGGAAACAGAACTGTGTGCTCAGGAAATAGAACAGAAAAGCGCCACTTTCGGTACTGAATGCATACACTGAAAACAGCTGTATTTGGTGTAATATAATGAAAAAGTCATTATAAACTTTTACGATAAATTTCCTATATGGATGTCGAATATAATACTGTGTCAGCGCACATTCTGCTGGTACTGCAAGCTCATCTTAAAGAACTTAAAATCTGCATCGTGGAATACCTTCCCATCCCATCAAGTGGTACGATTTGTCGCATCCAAAATATTGTTACGAGATTACAGAACGCTCGACGTGTTTCTCGGCTATTCCAGCGGAGCCCGTGTGTGCGTACATATTGCTGCTACTTTGAGATGGACAATTACGTGGCACCTGTCACGCGTCCGCAACGAGACTTTTCCGGACCATACCGGTCCGCGCGCGCTGTGTTCAAGGCCGCAATCAATTACGCTCTAGTGTTTTCTAGTAGACGCCTATTACGGAGTATTCTGGAATCTCAGCGGGGTATAAATACAAAACTTCAGCGACGCTTAGTTCAGTTTAAGTTGCGATTTGTTCGGTTCGAAGTATTGTGGCAAAGTGTTATGTGTTTTATAATTGTGCGTGACTCTTATTAGTACACACTATTATTGCGTGTGTATAATTTTTATTTGATTTGTTGTAAGAGACTATCTTGCTGATTACAAGCTGTTTAATTGTGATAATTAAAGCTGGTGATTAGTGACTTTATTGGTGCCTTGTATTTTGTTTTCCACTGTACCATATGACGATCAGTTAGACCGTCGTAACAATATTTTAAAATCATTAGCAGAGCCTTCGCAGGTAGTCATCCAGCTGAGCGGTACATAATGTTGGGCAGTACGTAGTAGGCTTACGATTTGTCGGGTATTCAAGAGTACTACTTTGAAGTCGTACATTGGTTGCGTGAGGCAATCCGACAAAATGTCCGAATAAATTGTGTGCAAACAAGTCTTGGATTTTGCACCATGATAATGCCACCGGCTCACACTTCAGTACTAACGCGCACGTTTTTGGCAAAAAAAATCACACCGTTGTAACGGCGCAACCACCAACCAGACATGGGCCCATGGGACCTTTTCTTGTCCCCGAAACGAAGAGCACAACGAAAGCTCAACGTTTAGCTACCAGAGAGAAATAAAGACAAGATCGCTGAGTTAACTGAAAGCTATAACAAAATGAGAATTTTACAAATGTTTTAGGAAGGGAAATGTTTTTCTGATGGGGACTACTTTGAAGGGGACAATATTAATTTTAAAGAATAAATAAATAATTTTATTACACGGAGAAAGCAACAGAGACTTGGAAAAATGTGGAGGAACATGGGACTTCCACTGGATGGTGATACAGTTTATTCATTACAATTTGCTGATGACCAATTACTTTTGGCTCAAGATTTTGAAGACATAGAGTACATGACTAGAAAATTGATACACGATTATCAGAAATAGGGACTAAAGGTAAATGTGAATAAAACAAAATACATGACAATAGGTGACCTTCATCAAGACTTGGTATTGGAGGAAGACATGGGGAAGATTTCAAATACAGAGGAATACAAGTATTTAGGGGTAAAAATTACGGCCAGTGGGAAGAAAGACACACAAATACAATCCAGAATTAATTTGTGAAAGATGGGTATATCTACATTAAATGAAATCCTGTGGGATAAGCAAATTACAGCAGAAACTAAAACCAAAATATTTAAAACCATTGTTAGAAGTATCATGACTTACGTCTCAGAAGTTTGGACTACTAACAAACACACAAGAACAAAATTAGTGACAGCAGAGATGGACTTTTGGAGACGTTCGGCAAGAGTATGCACACGTGAGAAAATTAGAAAAGAGTCATTAAGGACAGAATGAATTGGAAAAAATCAGTTGTTGATTTTAACCAAACAAAAAAATTACAATGGTATGGACACACGAAAAGAATGTCACAGGAAAGATTGCCAAGGAGAGTTATCGAATGGATCCCACCAGGAAGAAGGAAAAGAGGAAGACCACCTATCACCTGGATAGAAGAAATTCAGACTATAGCCTATTGAGGAAACGAGAAATTGAAGCTCTTTGGATGGACAAGCAACAGTGGAAGCTGAGAATTCAATCATTTAAACCTTGTACAGCCGGAATAACAACAATAAATAATTTTATAAACAACGAAAATTCTCCTTACTTTTTTATCACACCTCGTAAAAGTAATGACTTGCCACCTCCGTAGCTTTGCTACTTATTGCAGTTCTTGTTCTTACTGCTTCTGTCCGACGGAAAGCCATTAGGCCTACTTTCGTTTTGGTAACAGCTATTCCCATATTATAACTTTGGCAAACTTGTCTCGCTTTGAAGCAGCCGGATGGATCAAACAACACAATCTATACATCAATGTACAATTCGTTAATATACAATAAGCCAGAACAAGACGCCACTTTATCTGCGGAATCGTGGACTCGCTACAAAAGACCCACACTTGACAAAGGCGTTGTTAGTTTATCGTTTTGTTTGACCCGGGCTGTCTACCCGCATATAACCCTCGCATCAAACGACATGCCAAGTACAATAAGGTCCCTCCATTACGTCAGCAAGTCGAGATTAATTCTCCCAAGATTAGTTTCTCTATTACCGCTGTAGTATTTAGGTCAATATGAGAGCCCCCCCCCGCCTCAAACCTTAGAGTACGTTTCAGTCGCACTGTGACAGCTTATGGAACCTTACCTACATCGGACAAAACTTGAAATCAACAATCCGACCACATCTACAAAACCATATTTTTTTAAATCTATATCTATCGATAATTCGGGACAATAAAATCTACAATAAAATATTTCAAAGCTCGTCGAAACAGCAAATTCCAAAAGGAAACTTTTTTTTAAATCAGTACAGACTCGTGTTTATGCTGATGACATTGCGCAATAATTGCGTGGGACATGGCATTCCAAAAGAATGTAGCCTACATAAAGTGATGTACAAGAAGGAACAAATGTAGACCTCATAGCAAATGAGGGTAAAGCGAAGTACACGGTTTTCGAAGTCCTCGAAAACTAATTATAGGAAAAAGAAAATTTAGCGGAAGAGTTTAAATAGACCTACCTTGGAATCGGTGCCGGATTAAGGGGGGTTAGGGGGTCGGGTCCCGCTTGTCGGAGGCCCCATGCCCGACCATTTAAAAATTCTCATTTTCAAACGGAAAAATAAAATTTTCCGAGCAAGCGAAATATTAAAAACCGCACTGACAAGGGGAATACAAAAACATTGGATTTGGATGATTTGACAGCAGAGTTTGCCGAAAAGAAGAGCAGTAAGAAATATTTCTATTAAATTATTTTGTATTCTCTAATTTATTTGTACTGTTGACTATTCTAAAAAGGTCTGCGAAATAAAATAGGCCTAATAGTACATAGTTTCAGCATCCATTTAATCAGTATAAAATAAAAAATATGTGAGTAAAAATACGGTTTAAGAACACTGTTTTGTTTATTATATTTATTAAATGATCGTCTGAATAAAGTAAAGTATTGTGCAAAACGCGAAAATTTCATACATGGGCCCCTGTTCTTAAATAGCCTGGGGCCCCCCTCCCATAGCCTTAATCCGGCCATGCTTGGGATCACCATGAAGAATCAGAATAAGATAAACCTTTCAGGAAAAAATTCGCCAAGGAAACCATGCGTATTTTACCAATATAAAAATGTTTAGAACTAAGCTGATTAAAAGACAAACCAAAATGAAGATTTACATGAGTGTGGTGCGTCCTATAGTGACATATGCAGCTGTGAAACTCGGACCTTGCCAGAACGCGATGAGAACCAACTGGTAAGGATTGAAAGGAAAATCTTGAGAAGCATACATGGTCCGATTAAAGAAGGAGATATTTGGAAATAAGGAAAAATTAAGAACTGAACGCACTTGTTGAAGGACTACACTCGACACCTAGCTACGATTGGTATAAGTGGCTGGGAAGGACTGACGAATGATAGAGGGGAGTGAAGACCAGACCCCCCCCCCAATGATAGAGGGGATTGCTCCAGACGCCAATGCCCACCAGCAGCTGTAGAACCAGTGAAAGAAGAAGAAGAAGAAGAAGAAGAAGAAGAAGAAGAAGAAGAAGAAGAAGAAGAAGAAGAAGAAGAAGAAGAAGAGTTCGCAAGACTGCTATAGCGTATCGTATTAGAAATGCCACTACGCACATAACTAATTAACATAATTATTATTTTTTAATATTTGACTTGCATGACTACATTTTTGCCGACCCGTTGTTTTAACTTTTGACATTTCCTTTCTTTTTACCCGCTCTAGAGAAGTTTAACCCCCCCCCCAACCGCCACCACGACCGCAAACCCAGACCACATTAAACAGTTAATTTGGCTTGTACTAGTCAGCTTTTGATGTTCTTTCTGACGGTACCGTGGTTACCGCTCTAGTTTACAGCAATAGGAATAGTTACAAATCGATTTTACTCATCGGCGGGCGTTTCTACGGGATTTTCTAAAGTTCGTACGAATAGCCCGTAGTTTATTTAATGTTTCTACATTATTGTATTTTCAAGTTATTCATGCTGGAATAAAGCGATCGTTCGACACTGCAAGAGATTTTACAGCGAACCCGTCACTTTACTGCTACTGTACTGTAACGATACACGGAAACTATAAAAACATAAAATTACGTCTGGCGTCTATAAAACTGGTTGACTATTATTTTTAATAACAGCGTTTAATGCGATTACTAAAGAACGTAAAACTGTACACTACGTAAGTTAGATTTAAATTTAATACTTACATACAAGTTTAGCACGTACTTAAACTTAGGCACAAGGTTAAGTATGCAAAATAACAATACGAATAATGGGCCTATATTATACACAATACAAAATATTACACTGTATACAGTACAAACAAATTTAAGTAAATGAAAGACGTTTTTTCTCGTAACTTTTGAGAGAACGATATTACGGAAAAATTATGGTTCATTATGTGAAAGAGCTGTATGGCGGATACGTTATAGTTAAGAATTATACGCACTCTTTAGGGATGTCGACGTTACAAACTATTGTTACGTAATTCGGAACGTTCTACAGGTATCTCAGCTGTCCCAGCAGAGCCGAGCTGGGACACCTATCATGTGTCAACAATCGAGGCTATTCAAGATCGTACCGGTCGGCGCACTGTGTTCAAGGCCAGACAGTTGCACGGTTTCTAGTGGATTCTAGAGCGCCTGTAATACCTACTCAGTTTGCTCGACACGTCACCCAGAAAGTGACCGATTATTCTGGCATTTCAGCGGGGTATAAATATACGCATACAGCGACGAACGTCAGTTTACGTCGGGCGATTACTTAGTGCGTTTAAGTGGCGATTTATTCAAGTGCGTTTCGAAGTATTGTGGCGAAGTGTTAGCTTATTGTGCTATAATTGCGCAGGACTCTATTAGTTGACATTATTATTGCGTATGGACAAATTCTGCTCGGATTATTGTAGAAGTTGATTATAAACTGTGTTTGTGATTAATTAAAGGTGGTGATTAGTAACTAGATTGGTGTCTGTAATTTTGTTTCCACTGAACCATACGACGATCAGTGAGACCGTCGTAACAACATATTAGCTTATCAAGGTTGAGGTGGTCCGACAATTGATGGAGATGACGGAAGATGGAATACCGAGGAAACACTTGACGACGCAGATGAATGGAAGAAGAAAGAGAGTCACGCCAAAGCTGCGATATGAGCAATGATGTCAAACTGTTTGGACTGGAGAGCCAGCGCGTCAGATCGGGACCGTTAGAGAAGGCTATATCAACAATGTATAAAAATCCCCTTTAATTTGAAATTTATTTTGATGATTTTGGTTACCTCCTATACTTCTCGCGAAAATAAAACTAAACAATTTTTTAGTGAATAAAAGTCTAAGATCTAATTATACTTGTTCATGTTTGCATTACAGGTAGTAAAGTATTGTAATTATTTTTTTGTGGGCGTTAATTCAGCCTGTATCGCAGAAGAAAGGCTCCTCACAAGAAGTAATCACGAGAAGGCTTTTGGACTTGGTCACTGCTTCATTTACGCGAATTAACCCTATAGTTGGCAGAAGAATAAAAATACAAAAAAATTATTTCGTATTATCTTCTTCTTCTTAGATATAGGCCTATATATCATATATGAAGGGAAAATAATTTTAAAAATACACTATATCTGAATTTTGAAAAAATTAATGTATTACGTAGCCTATGTTACATTGCCAAGTCCAGGAGATGGTTATTTGGGCGTTGAAATTAAATGTTTTGAAATAAATACGCAACAAAAATTATTTTTAATATACTTTCTATTTCGTTTTAAAATGCAAAAATGTATTACAATCTGACAAACAATACACTATAGAATACACCAATCAGAATTAATAATAATGACTCCCATGTGTACCACCGAAGTAGCTTAGGAGTCAGGCAGGGTAGGCTGCCTTATGTGAGCCGTACGGCATAGGCCTACAAGGAAGGCAGTGTGGCCAGCACTACGCTTCAGTCGCCTATTATTATCCCCAGGATGTTATCCCAGGTACTCATTTACAACAGGCTGAGTCGACCTGGGGGGCTGAAAAACGCACCTTGATTTTTATGGTGCGGGCCCGGGAATCGAATCCGGAACATCTAGATTAGTAGCCAGATCCATACCCACTGGTCTACTGAGCCGCCCCAAATCAGAATTACGTTTGTGTAATACGACACATGCACCCAGACACAACAAAAGTACAAATATAATACAACATTCTCACAAGATCAGTAGGCTGCAATTACACTTTAAGGAACAGGTTTTACAACATTAAATTACTTTTAGTAGAATAATCGGATAACCAATTGTATGTATATATATATATGTATATATTGCAATAGGTGAGATTTGCATATAAAATAATAATTTCACTTTTGACATATGATAGCATACAATGAGAACTGGTTGAAGTAAAGATTTCTGGTTGAGACATTGTCAAATAGACAGTAAGATTCATGTCAAAATTGTTAGATTCAGTTGATTTTGACTGTATAAAAAATAATGAGTGTTGTGAAGTAGTGCGAACATATGCGTAGGAATATGGTGAGTGCGCGTGTGTATAACTGTGTTACGAAATAACAATAAAAAACGGATTTAATTAAATAACTTTTGTGTAAATCAAATGTCCGACATACGACTTACACCAGAACGTGCAAAAAAAAGACCTATCTGGTAGTAATATTTGTTAATAATTTAAAGAACGAAATATGTTTTTTTTTTTCATAAAAAAGGTTTTATGAGCCAAAAGAAAAGCAATAAAATTATAGCGATTTTATTTGCACGTTCTACATTGTTAATAGACAATATTTTACGTGTAGAATGTTATCTAGACTGTAGCCGTAAGGACGAGGGAACGTTTTGACCAATGAAATTGGCTAACACAACAGTTGATTTGATGTGTGCAAAGGCAGTTTAGCTTAGATCGCAGAAGAAGCAGTCTCGTTGAACTCAATAACGTGTCATCGTTTCCTCTGATTTAGGACGACAGGTCTATCAAGAGTGACGAGCACATGTAGTAAAGTTCGCGACTGAATTAATCTCGAGTGCTAGTACGGTACAGTTCAAGATTGTCCGCTTAGGCATTTATCAACACTTCAAGTTAGCCGGAGTGGTGTATTCTTTTAAACACCATACAAATCATTAATAATTAGTAATTCAACACTGTCCGTAGAAGTACCCAACCCGGAAACGACCCTGAGAGCTGGACAGCAGCAGGAGATCCTCAAGGAACAACAGGAGGAACAGCAGTAATCCTGAACGTCTACCTGAAAGAAGCATCCGTCGACGGTTATCAGGAACAAGAGTAGTAACACCGCATCGCTCATCAAACAAGGGAAGTGAAATCATTTTATATAAACTCGATTAAAACAATTATAAACTAAAAGACACAGAAAAACTGGTAGGAATTTAAGATTTATGTAATTAGAGTGTAGGAAAGAATTATTTTAAGTGTAAAAACATAGATCAACAGAAACTGTTAATTTTATTTTCAACAGAAGTAATAATTAATTTTATTTTATACAGAACGATTGATTAATTTATTTGTAATAGAAACAGTCAATTAAGGGGCAATTAAGTTTTTGTGTTATCATAAACATTAGTAAAATATTGTGCAATTTAAAAAAATTATGAAAAATCGTTAATAAACCGAAGCATTCCATTATCTAATTATCGACTACTTATTCTGCGCGACCTTGTACATCGCAATATATATATATATATATATATATATATATATATATATATATTACATTTAATATTTATAATTAAATTTACCTCAAGATGTTATTTTTTTCCTTTCTTGGAACATGTTTCGGGTACTATCTTGTACCCATCCTCAGCCTTCCGGTTTTTTGTCTGGTGAAGTACATATGTGTTGTTGGTTGACTATTATTATTGTGGCTTCCTGTTGGCTTCTGGTATTTCAAAGTGGTTTTATTGTGTGTGATTGTGGTGTATGTGTTAGTTTTTTGTGTATTTTCAATGTTGAGTGCTTTGAATATTGTGTCATGTTTTGTATTGATTTGTATTTGTTCAGGTATTAGTTTGTTTTCTGTTTTATGTTTGTATATTTGTAAATTTTCCCAAATGTTCATTATGGTGCCTTTGTGTGGTATGTTTTATTAATGTTACATTGGTTATGTCTGGGAATTCATGTCCTGTGTTTATTGCATGTGTGGCTAAATTGGATTTATATATTTCTGGTTTTTTGTATGCATTTAGGTGTTCAAAATAACGTTTTTTCAGCTGTTTTTAGTTTGTCCTATGTAACATTTATTGCAATCTTGGCATTCAATTTTGTATATGCCGTTAGTTGTTGTATTATCTTTGTTGTGTGAGATATTTAGATTTTGTAATTTATTTTTATTAGTTTTGTATGCTATTTTTATATTTGTGTTTTTAAATAGTTTTGTTAGTTTTGTCATTTTATTATTTATATATGTGAATGTGGGCCATTTTTTGTTGTTGTTATTATTTATGTGTTGTTCAGTTTGATTAAATCTTAATTGTTCAGTTTTTATTTTGTATTTGATTTTATTTTCTATTTTGATCATAGTATTTTTATTGTATCCATTTTCATAACCAATTTGGTATATTATATTTCTTTCTTTGTCAGTTTCTTGTTTGTTATTCTGTTAAATAGCGAATAGAATGCTGCCATTTTATGTTGTGGTGGGTGGTCAGAATGGTTAGGTATGATGATGTTAGTGGAAGTTGGTTTCTATATATTGCATATTGTATGTGGTTGTTGCATCTTGTGATGGTTATGTCTAAATAGCTGATTTTGTTATGTTTTTCTTTTTCTTCTGTGAATTGTATTTTGGGATGTATGTTATTGATTTGTTTCAGTATGTTCTCTGCATTTGTGTTTTTGTGTTCAAACACTTTTTGCTACAGTCTATTTCTTGATGCACATACAATGTATTTAATTTTTATAATAACTTTACCTCAAGATCTTTTTCCCTTATTTGGAACATGTTTCGGGAAACTTGTTGTTCCCATCCTCAGCCTTTTTAACTTTGAATCTTGTGGAGTACTTGTGTGTTGGTTGGTTGAGATTCAAAATTAAGAAGGGTGAGGATGGGAACAATAAGTTTCCCGAAGCATGTTCCAAATAAGGGAAAAAGATCTTGAGGTAAAGTTATTATAAAAATTAAATATAGGCCTATTATATATACTGCAACAGAACACAGGATAGTAAGTTCATTTAAGTGGAATACTAATACTATAACACATTTACTGACGGGCATAGACATGTTAAAAATTGATTTTGTCCTTTTCTTTGTAAAGCAGTCATAAGTTTTAAACCAAGCTATGTTTAAAAAACTATGTTATGTCAAAATGTTCACAATTTTATACTCTTTTGTCATGTGAAATATTTGTGTGTAAGTGCGCGGGTGATTTACATTTTATTTAATAGCTTCGCTGAAAATTAACATTTCGTTCTGAAACTTGGACAGGGTATTTTCATGGTTTTAAGCTACATTTTTCATATACTCAGTTCTCCACAACTATAATTTGTATGTTTTTTTTTTAATGAAACAGTCTTCTTTTATTTTCGTTATCTCCTAGAAAGTAATAAAATTTGTAGATTAAATCTGGCCTTTGCAGAATCGGACAGAGTTTCAGCCTGATTTCTGTCTATCACTAAGAAAATCTATGACGTCGCTAGAGTTTCCACCAATCAGAAGGTCTAAAAATTATTTGAGTTGGACGCTTACAGCGTACGGATGGGTCAGTTCTTTCCGAAGTATTGCCATAGAAAGACGTAGTCGCTGGCACGAGATTTTCGTGACAAGACAAGTCGATTTCCTTAAGACTTAGAAGTTGGTTCACGGTTCGAGTTCTTCGTAACCATTACCATTACAGAACTCAGATAATTTTAAATATATCAATTTATTGTGCTTTTTCGCGTAGAGTGGAAGATTTTCCGTTAGGGGCAAAATATCTGCCGAGATATTTTGATAGTAACGCGAGGACACTTCAAGAAGCCGGATTTGTGTAAGCTTAATACACGATCTATTTTACCCAGTTTTAATCCCTGAGATTAAGATTATTCAAGTTATAAACAATAACAGTTTCATATCGCGGTGCGTGTGTAAGCCGCAACGTAGATATTTCAGCGTTAGTGATCTTCGCAGCGGTGCAGACGAGCAGCGGGGGAGCGTCTGATGTCTACGCAAACAGTTGGAATTCTACGTACAAGTAACATATATGTAGAACAAGGCAATAGACTCATTTATTGAAAGACAATTATTTAATAAACAATTTTATATTATAAAGCCATAAGACAATAGTAAATTTTAATGTTTTAATGAATAAAATTTTCCTACCTCCAGATATATACTCTGTTGTAATAATCTCAATGTAGCATATCTATGCAGTTTTAATTTGTATCGTTGCAATATATATATAGATAGATAGATAACTTTACTGAAAGAATACTACTTACATAACTGTTACCATCCGATGTAGTTTTCCAATCGCAACATCACACTGCATGTCACTTCCAGTAACTGAAACACAAACGTACAAATGTTACTAGCTGATAGCTACTTGTAGATCAATCGCTAACAAAACTTGCAGCTGACGTCATCGATGTTTGTCATATTAATTGGGGGAATTACTCATACAATCAGTCCGCCTTCACCTTTCTTGAAGTAAATAACATTGTGACACGGATTTTGTCCGTGTCATTACAGCATTGTAAATAATTCCTATCAGTTGATGTTTTTATATACAATTATAATACTATGTTTTTATAATAAATTCACAGATATTACAAAAATTATAGTTTAATTTCGATTATAAGCTAACTGAAATGTGTTATAGTTTTGAATTGGACCGTATAACTTATACCTGAACCGCCCGGTCGTGCATGGCCGGGCCGGGCCGGTTATGAGTGCGCATGTGAGAGTAAGGGCTTTCTAATCCCTTGGTGCCATCCTGTTTGGAACGTTACAAAAAGTAAAGGTGTTACAAAAAGATATGATACCTGTTTTTTCATATAGTTGTAATTAGGAAATTTTCATTTTTAAAACTTGTTTTTAGCTGAGTTTGAAAAGTGCCCAGAGTATGAGCACTTGACTGTACGCAGAATTTGTTACGACGTACACAAAAACCACACTGTAATAAAGAAAGCAACTGGGAGCAAAACAAGAGTACAATGAGTGCAGTGTACACTATTTGAAACGATCAATTAAACAAAAAATTACTGGCAGAAACGCGTAAACTGGCTCACAGTGGATCGTCGGGTACGGCATGCTAACGAGACGGCGCACAAAATGTTTTCAACTCTTAACAGGCAATTACGGGTTAAGTTCAGAGAAAACCGCTGAGCAAAGTTTTAATTACCTCTAAACTGAAATTAAATTACACGAAGTCGGCGCATTAGAATACACATTACGCCGTGTCGTCTGCGTATGCCCCTCTCCACCCCCTCGTATTTATACTTCTTACTGGTGTTCTATAACAAGGGCTTGCGTGTGTACACAAGTTGGCCGGAATAATAGAAATATCGGGCG
This sequence comes from Magicicada septendecula, assembly GCA_034769895.1. Lineage (NCBI taxonomy): Eukaryota > Metazoa > Arthropoda > Insecta > Hemiptera > Cicadidae > Magicicada > Magicicada septendecula. Next base: position 479,341,222 of record CM068370.1, read on the forward strand.
TTCATGAAATCACGCAAACAATGTGTGAACAAATTCATCTATTGCTATTCTTCTCCTTCTCCTCTTTCTTCTCCTATATGCCACTTTACCCGTTCCGACTGCTCAAAGGCTGTCTTCCCATCTCCTCCGGGGTCTTCCAGAACTTTTTTTTTAGAGTTGTTCAAATCTGGTCCTTGTTAGGACCAGACTCCGGCTGATCTGGGGCAAGTCCCCTTCAGCCATATAGGAAGGAGATTGTTGGGAAATGCACGCCAGTCCAGGGACCGGCCGGGCGTTGAGAAGGTGGAGGCACGCACGTAGAAGGATAGAGTAACTTGTGGTAGTATTTGTATGTCTATGTAGTTGGTAGCCAGGTTTGTGAAGAAAGCGGCTGATGGAGGCGCCGTTAATGAGTGTTTGTTTATTTATTTTTCAGGTCGGCCAAGACAGGGCCGAGTAACGCAGGTCGCCAATGCTGGAGGGTAGGCGGGGTCCACAAAGTAGTGGGTTAAAGACCTAGCAAGAGGAAATTTAAATTACAGTACGATCAGGAAGGTTGAAAGGTTTAATATTTTTGTAGCTTGGGATTAAATGCAACTAAATCTTTCTATATCTCTGACGCTGCCGGCGAGGAGTTCTGGGTGGGGATCCATCGTATAACGTGTCGGCTACGTTATAACCTAGGGAACCCGTGATAATTGACTCTGGCCAATTGTACAGGCTGCCTTCGTTGTAACAAACTGAAAATTAATCAAATCACTATCAATAATTATAAGTACTCTAATAAAAGGAACTGGGGAGGGAGGTTTGCTGATTTATGCACTCAATTTAGTATGTAACAAAGATGACATCTCTTTATTTACGTGTGATTAATAATACATTACAAATAAAATTTTTTAGCTTACACTGAAATGGTAAGGGGGTTTTCAATATTTAAAATGATAATACAGTTAGTTAGTGTATTTACCTCGGATCCGAGTCTCTTTAAACTAGTTAGGAATTTTCAAATTTACTCTACTTCTTTAGTCAATTACATTATTACTTAAAATACCATTAGAAGAATGGTTTCGTTTAGTTGTGCGATGTTCCAAAGCTACATCACAAGAGTTATGTTACAAAGTATGATTTCTGAAATTTCTTGTTACAACATTGTTATTCTTAACGCTTAGAGATTGTCATTTAAAGTCTTTTTCTTTTAACATTACTTATATTTAAAAGATACATTATTCACGGAAGACGAGCTTCCGCGTCACCTCTAGTTAATCGTTTCAGTCCATGTCCTGCCGCGTGATTCTTCTGTACTCTCTTAACAGTGGGTCGTCATCGTGGTAGTCTTTCCGGCGGAGGTCCTCGGAGTCAACTAATGATGAAGTGGATGTTACGGTGTCATATAGAATGAAGTCGTCCTGTTTCTCAGTGGTAGTGTAAATGCATTTATTTTAAATTTAAATCGTCACAATCGGCGATGGTAAGGAGACGGTTTATTAGGAAGGAAGGTCTGCGAATAATATTGCGGGCAGTTCTGTTGACGGAGGGGACTATAAATTGTTGGAGAGAGCGTTGTGAACCTGTTCTACAATATTTACAATTCAGTTTATATATGAAGGTGTCTGGGGAATTCCAGAACTTCTTCGCCCTGTAGGTTTATATTCTAACGCTGCCATTGTAATTCGTCCAGCCATTGTAATTCCTCCAATGGGTATTCACTCTACATATCGGAACCCTGCTCTGCAGCAACACAACGCCCTGGACACAAGTTTACGCTGGGCCTGCAAAACTCCATGGGCCTGATATCCAACCCTGACCGTTCGAAACGCCCTAAGTGTCCGCTACCTGAACGCCGCAATAAGGATACTTTCCTGAAAGTTCTACCACCTATGTACCCGCTTCTGCTTCTATAATAGCGTAATAATGGAAGGCTGGAGCGTAGTGGCAGGTCACACTACCTTCCTTGTACGCCTACCAGTTCACAGTCGACGGCTACCCTGCGTACCTAGTATAGTAGACTGCTTGGGGGGGTACAGTATGCAGTTTCAGTATTTTGTTATTACTGAAAAACAAAATACTAACTAACGGTCAGCTAGTATAGTAACCGTTAATTTTTAATACCGGTATTTGTTTTCTGCACCTGTATGGTCTAGAGCAGCGATTTCCAAATACCAGTCAGTCACGGACCCCCAACCCAAATACTAGTCAGTCACGGACCCCCAAGCGAATTATAATTATAATATAGTATATAATATAATTTTTGCTAATTCAGTGTGACCTAACGACCTAACTGAAGCAAAATTTCTGGAGATAAAATAACTACCAATATTTCTTAAATTGCTTTTATTGTACAAAGATTACAAATATACAGTTGGAATCCCAAGAAACACTTTCTTCAATTTAAAAAAACTTATGTCATGTAACTAAACTTGAAATGACCACACAGTTCTCCTAGTCCTAGAACACTTTGCAATTACTCAGTACTTAGGAAATAGCCATACGCATTTTCTGAAAAATGCGCATCAGCTGGTGAATGGATTTCTAATCCAACTGTTTTTAAGATCTGGTGCAGGAAAATACTCTCTCAGTCTGCCTGCCAAGGTGTTGAGATGCACTGATAATTCAATTTCCACTTGTTCACTTGGACAATTAATACTTTGTCACTAAGCATTCAATATTTAAAAAGCTAGCATACATTTTAGTGATGATAAGTCTCAGTATTGAAATAATCACTATGTACATGTAACAACTGTTCAGTGTGAACGGTGAAATCTATCTTTTTTACTCAAAATTTCTTCAATATTGGGCCGCATTCTGGAGATATTTACACGGAAATCATCATGAACGTTGAGCCGATTTCTATATTTATTTTTCATGAAACAGATAGTTGAGAAAGCCTGCTCACATGTGTAGGTTGTGTAAAATGGAACTAAATGTTTTAATGCCTAAGTGCCTTCTTCTGGTCCCGTTGTACAATCAGCCAGAATTCTATTATTTTTTCAGCATTAAAAACAGTTTTCAACGTTCCATTGCTTGACAAATCAATAAGTTGATCTTCCTCTTCTTCGGTCAAATTTAGATCTTCAATTTTGCTGGTGAATGGATTTCTAATCCAATTGTTTTTAAGATCTGGTACAGGAAATACTCTCTCAGTCTGCCTGCCAAGGTGTTGAGACGCACTGATAATTCAATTTTCACTTGTTCAGGTAATTTCTCACAACTAGATTCCAAAAACTGTTGTAGAGTTGGGAAGTTTGTAAACGAATTCTTTTCAACTCGTTTGGCCCATACTTCAAACTTCTTAATGGTTGCTTCAATCTTATCTTCAACTCTGAAGATATCTAAGTCTAAGTAATTTCCTTGCAAACTCAAATTCAGCACATTTAAATGCTCAAAAATATCTGTTAAATAAGCCACTACGCAAAGCCAAGAAATATCACTAAGTGAATTTGAAAATTTTGTTTCTAAAAGGAATATCTGAACTACATCTCTTAGCTCAAAAAATCTCTTAAGAATCTTGCCCCGGGAGACCCATCGTATCTCGGTATGCAACAGAAGCTGAACATGTTCACTCTGCATATTCTTGCATAGGGACTCGAAAAGCCTGGATTGAAGAGGTATTGTTTTTATGAAATTTATAATCTTAACAAGTTTTTCAAAAGTATTTTGAAGCATATCAGGCATATTTTTTGCCACCAGAGCCTCCCTATGAATACAACAATAAAAATAAAAAGAAAGTAGACTAAATCGAATATAAGTTATAAAAATTTTCTTATATAAATATTTTTACCAGTTCTCCGCGGACCCCCTGCGAACTCCTCGCGGACCCCCAGGGGTCCGCGGACCACCTTTTGGGAATCGCTGGTCTAGAGAATAAACTGCACAAAAGGTAGCAGGCAACAAACGTCTCGTCGCGTCGGTCGCTTAAGTACACATGAACATGTACAGCTAATGTTTGTTCCAATTAAAACCGTACTGCTACATCTGGTGCAATCTAGATAACGCCGCAACTGCTTCAGACTTGCGAGCGCACCATTGTTCTCCAAGATACTGCTATCTGAATGTTACACACGTCTACAGCACACCAGTGGACTCCAAGTGATTATTTAATTAAGTGATGACAAAGGCGACGCTGTATCATTTCCCTGGCTGCTCACCGCACCTTGCATAACCCTCTCCCACTTCGTATACATAAATATACCGTTTCCGTTCTTACCTTGATCCTGATGTAAGCAAATAGCCGTGGCATATCTGAAACGCTATTTGTTGCTTGAATTAGAGGCGTGTTACTCTGACAGAAGCAGTACAGACAGGGTACATATAATACTGATACTGTATAAATACACGTAAATTGTAATAATTTGACTTGACCAAAGTAAAATTTGTGTGACAGTGTCAGACCGACAGTGAAATATTTTATAACACCAGTTAATGGCCTTTTTTTTTTATTAACCGTTTAACTATCGCAACAAACAAAAAAAAAACTTTATTTAAAACAAAAGTAGAAGCTGTGATAATTACCAGTGTACTTAATACTATCAGTTGCTGTCAGAGAGTAATTCAATGCCTTCCATATATGTGTCTGAACTTGTATCATCACTTGACTCAGCGTTAACTGATAAGATTGTCCACAACGAGGTCAGTAATGTGGGCCAGTTGCCATAGTTTATCATCTTCCTTGATTATATGCTGTATACAATAACTCCACTTGTCCGCCGTTGTTTCATTTACCGCCTTCTCAATAAACTGTTTAATATCAAGCAGCGAATGTTGTGTTGTGACGGGCGACATATCCTTTCAACTGGCTCCATATTAATTCCGTACGATTCAGAATACAGTGATAAGGAGGATGTCTTAAAACAACGTGCTCCGATTTCAGTGCCAAGATGACTCTCGTGACTATACAGACATTCTTCACATGCGCGTAATACATTCCTGTGTGAACAGTGTCAACGCCCCAGATCAAGATTTGCCAGGTGGGTTTGTTTACATCGGGATTGAACTAAGAACAGAAAGAGTATAGTTTACAAAACCATACGTACCCCGGAAGTCGTTACGTTTTAGGAAGAGTTAATCTATAAATTTGCACACAAAAAAGAATGATTTCATTATTAAGATTTCAAGAATTAGGCTATGTTAATTATTTAATAGTATTCCATCGTATACTACTACGCTCCACGAGCTGCAGTATTCGCTCACTTTTTTGAAAGAAGTACATTGTTACAGACATTTCGATATTAGATAATTTTTCAATTATCAATTGTAAGAAATTACAAAAACATAGATTTCTTTACTATTTCTTTAGTAATAGACCTATAAAAATTGTATATCTCACAATCATACAATAAACTCTAAAATTCGGATTTGGATTACAATTCCTTTTAGTCGGACACCTTGCTGGAATTTAACTTTTTTTTTTTCCCAACAACCAAGAAACAAGACAGTAAAGTACAGACTTCGGAAATGACGTTCTTAACAGAAGTTAAAAGGCGTTCTAAAACTTGATCGTATACGGAATGAGGCCATAAGAGAAGAATTACAATTTTTTTAACTTGAATGAAAAATTAAAAGATGACCAACAACGGTGGAAAGAACGATTAGGTAGAATGTCAGATTCCAGACTGGCCAAACAAGTCTGGAAATACAAACCTATAGGACACAGGTGTCTGGAAGAGATGGCTGGAGGAACAGGGAGCACCTGGCCTATGCCGTGTTGTGAAGATGATGATGATTTTTTGGGCCTGGCCTCTTTTTTGGGCGCTCGTATGCCAAGTTTTACGAAGACCGGTTGATGCATTAGAACGTGATCGCGAGACAGCCTGAATACAATAAAACAAAAGCGAAATATAAAAAATGCAAAATACAGTCAGTTATGTAACAGATAACAATTATTATGTGAGACGTATCAAAATAAGCTTCGAGGCGACTGCGGTATTGCCATGTCGCTTCACTCCCCGCCCTCTCCGCCTTTGCCTACGCATAACCAAGTGTAACGTGCGACAACGCTGTTGGGCGAGGGTACGGGGAAGAGCTGTTACTATTGCGTAACCTCGAAGCTTATAATGCTAAGTCCCGTACTTATAGTATGTGTAACCAACGTTAATTCAACTTCCTTAATTAATTACCACGTAGGCCTATACAATGCGAATATAGCAATACGAACAGTAGCGTGACGTCCATGTAACCGCTGCTGCCGGCGGCAACAGTCCTGGAAATAAGAGAAAATAATATTAATTATATCACAGAATAAATACTTTAGTTTTTGAATAATTTGAAATCCGAACAATATTAATAGGGAAACTTGGAGAAAAGCGTAGCACTGCTTTCGAAATGCTGGTCACTTGCACCGTCTTGTGTTGCCGGCTCACACATCGGCAATGTTTTGCTGGGTATGGTCATTGACCTCGTAGTAGTTGTCACGGTACAAACTGCTGAGAGGGGGACATATTCGTCCAACCAATATGTTGCCGCTATATAAACCGGCAACACGCTCAGTAGCAGCTATGTTCGTTTTCGGAACTACGTACCTATTTGTGTTTTGTTCGTTTAGTCATGTATTTCTCTGTTTGTCTTTATAATTTTAATTCGATTATTTGTGTTCTGATTTATGCTGTGTATGTATAATGAGTCAGATCCAGTTAAATTGGAACTATCTTCTTCTTCCAGCGAACGATAGAAAATGTTCTAAAAAATTCTTCGTATAAGAAAAAATTCGAATTAATTTTTATGTTACGTTTTAGGCCTATCACAACGGGCAACAGCTGTTACGTACCCACGCCACGTCACTCAATACGAAACTATACACTACACTGTTTTCCTAGAATATCCCTAATAGTCTACTACTACGCTCGCTGAGCTGCAGAACTCGCTCACTATTTTGAACCAAGTACATTCAGTACTGGACAAATTTTGATATTAGATAGCATTTCAATTATCAGAACAATTACGAAAATCCCGATTACTCGCGACTACTTTTGGTTTAGTAAAGTAGCAATTTTAGAGCAATCTAACTTTCACTAAAAATTCTAAACAATCGGATTTTTCAGTTAAAAGTCCCTTTATCTGACACCCGACTCGAATTTTATTTTTTGTTTCAAATGTTTGATTCCGCTTTTGGGCCCTGGGGCAAAAAAATTTGAAACTTTCAAAATTGTGTACACTGTTTTCAGATTTTTGTTACAATTCTCTTTAATATGATTTACCATATGGATTTTGAAATTTTATAAAACTTTTGCCCCACTTTTTTGCGCCTGGCGTCCCAAAATATTTAAATTTCCAAACGTGAACACTAAATTCATATTTTGGTTAAAATTTTCTTTAATTTGATACACCACGCGAACGTTTGCGATTTTGTTTCAAAGTTTTGATGCCTCACATTTTTGTCTCCACCCCCCCCCTACTTTTTGAGGGACAGTCTAAATAACAATAGATGAAAGTATGGACACGCACGCCAAGTTTTACCAAAATCAACTGATGCGTTCAAAAGTTATCGTGAGACACACCCCACGACAGACAAATGCTAAAAGCTCGCGTTAAAACTGAAAACTTGCCTCGCTAGTTCAATTACTATTACCTAGTAAAGTCGCACACAAGATAGTTAAAGCGATGCACTCCTTTCACCTTAATTTCATTCTCAGCTTCAAAAATTAAAAATACAATTAATGTGAGTTGTAAAAAATGAGAAAACGTTTGTAAACACCAACTAGAGAACATTCAGAATGATAAATTACACAAAGTGCATAATACTCCAAACAACTGGCGTTAATCAACGATGAACCGAGTGAACTGACTCAACTACAGCGCACTACACGAGTTGGACAGTTCGCGGAGCGACATCTATAGTTTAGCGGCAGAACTACAATTTTTCTTGTGTTCTAAGGTTCACACGTCACAAAAACACCTGTTAATGTTCACATTTATCTGCAAGTTTATTTACTGTTTACCAGATGTTCGAACCTCCCATGTGACACGTGTTTTGAAAAAAAACGAGGAACATAATGCTGCGCTTGAATTCTTTGTTAAAATACCTCTAAGGGCCTCTAAATGGAAATTCGCAACAAAATGGTAAACGTGTTAGGGGATGCTACGACTTCGAAAGCGAAGGTCTGTAAGTGGGCACTCGAATTTAAACGTGGTCGTACGAGTGTTGAAGATCCTTGCAGTGGACGCTTAACAAGTGCAACAACTACAGACTTCTTCTTCATTACATGGATTCGATTATAGCTTGTTTCGACTTCACAGAGTCTTTGACCATTTTTTCCAGGGTCTTCTACGATCTCTCGTCCCCACTGGCCTATATTCAAACGCTTGTTTAGGAATACGCGTGTCTACCATGCTTTCCACATGGGACTTCCAATTTCGCCTGTATTCCTTTATTCTATTCAGAAACGACTGTATCTTCCGTATGTCGTCGTTTAGTAGATGATCTCTCAAACTGCATCCCCTAACTATTTCATTTCCGAGACCTGTATTTTTGAAATATCTTTTTGCAGGAGAGTCTATGTTTATGTTTCATATCTATACATTAAAGTCGACACACCCACGACCTTATACAACTTTAGGTGTCTCCCTCTGCGGTTTATTCTTCAATAGTCGTCTTATTGTTCCACAGGTGGAACTAAACGTATTTAACTTTCTCTCGATATCGTTGTCCTTCCTATACGAGGTATCACATCCCAAATAATTAAAATGTGATACCTGCTAACTCCAGACATGAATAACAAAACTCCACACACGGTGTTGGAAGACAGCTGCGTGTTGAGACAGAGAGTGAATGACACTGCTGAGATCACAGGCACCTCATGTGACGGCGTGTATCATATTTTTGTAACTCGACAACTTGGTGGGTGCCGCAGCTTTTGGAGTTGGTAAACAATGAATAAATTGCCAGATAGATTTGGAAATTAACAGGTGTTTACAATGAACATGAATCCGTCGCTCCGCGAACTACTCAACTGGCCCTCATCAAGCAAAAATATGATTACGACGGACTCCTTGATCGTCGTATGGTACAGTGGAAAACAAAGTACAGACACCAATGAAATCACTAGTTACCAGCTTTAATTAATCACAATTTACAGTTTGTAATCAACAAGTTAGTCTCTTATAACAATTCAAGTAAACATTTTTACTTTTACTATTTTGCTATTTTACTAATGCGTTTGTCCACACGCGCTAATAATGTCAAATAATAGACTTCCACACAATGTATAACACTTCACACAGTACTTCGACAAACACTCGATCCGCGCTGTGGAAAATCGTTCACATAACTGACAGATCTGAGCCAAATGCTCTTGCTTTTATAGGACGCGCAGAGTTCCAGTGTAGCTTTCCCTCCTTACCGCACGCCCGCTTGATGCGTGTCTCAAGTGTTCTTGAAAACACTAGAACCTACTTGTGGATGGCCTTGACTGAGGCAACATCTCCCACACTCGACCGGGGGGGGGGGAGAATGTTCTCGATTGTTCGATAGGCTTCTCGTGACAATATCGAAACTTTACGCAATCAATCACATTTAAACGATTGAATACGATACGATTTAATAACATTTAATAAGATATTATTAATCACCTAAAATGATTTTAATTGCCTTCGGCTGAAACAAAATTACAGAGAGGCCGCCCCTTTACTTGACACTTTTGTCTGTGTGTAGGCGCGCGCATGTGTGCGGGTTAGTACCGTGGTCCATCATTCGGATCAAGTTAAAAAGGTTCAAAAGGAATAATAAATCGCAAATCAGTAGCGAGGCATCAATTCAATTTAGAATAAACGAAACGATTTCATCTTCTGTTTGTTCGTACGTGTACAAACGTTTTGTGACTTTCCACACCGTTGTTAAACTTATTATATACAGTTTTCAGAGGGGGAACGAAACTACTACATATCTAAAATCTGAATTCTTTCGTCCCTATATGAAATGACAATTTTTATTCCCTTCGACAATTTCTTCTTTGAATAAAACATACTATCTATTTTATTCAAGAGTCTGGCATTGAGTTATAATTTAGAGAACTAGAAAAATTGGAAAGACGAATTATTAAGAAAATATTAGGCCCGCGAAAAACTTCAGAAGGTTGGAAATTAAGAAGTAATTACTGAATATATCAAAGTATAAAACAGAAACAGTGAGAAAAAGAAGACTAGTATTTTTTTGGACATTTATATAGAATGGACGACAATAGGTTAACAAAACAGATCTTCAAATATCTGTGGGAAAAGAAGTCAACATCAAGTTGGATTAAAGAAGTCAAAAAGAAAAAGCATTTAGAAAAAATTAATATAAACGCAGAAGAAGCAACTGAAAAGAGAAGTTTTTCGGGCAAAAGTGTTAAAAGTGGAAGGAGTCCTGGGTAGGAGAGAGAAAAACGCAGGTTCAAAGTGGACTGAAGACAGGAAGAAGAGACATAGTGAAAATATGAAAGAATATTGGAGAAAAAGAAAAGAACCAGGAATAAAGAATTGAAATTGGCATGTGGTCCTCAGATGGCCGATACAAATAGAAAAAATATACACTACCGCCGCCTCTCACACTCTCTCTCGTTCTCCTCTGCCATAAGCCGCCTCCTATCGTGAGCCAATTTGTTCATCTCTGAATATCTACAACATCCCACAGCCTCAACATTCAGTCTAAGATGGGTAACCTGATAGCCAATCCTGAGCGACGGAACGGGAGAATACCCCCAATTACATACGGTGGCTAGAGAGGGAGGAGTATGCGGTAATCGTTTGCTCTCTCACTCACACAATAACTCTCTCTGTCACACACTGTCGCTTCACAACGAACTTGCACTTGCATGTTTCTTATGTTCTCGCCAGCCTTCTTACCAGTGGCGAACTAGAGGGGGTCAGTGAGTTCAATCCCCCACAGGGCTATTAGGAATCTTCTTCTACTACTTCTTCTTCTCCTCCTCCTCCTCCTGCTCCTCTTCAACGATTAGGTTATATAAACCTGTCCCGGCACCCATCTCATCCTCGGACAACCCACCTCTCTTCTACCAGTGGCTTTATAGTTCAGTGCCGCTTTCGGCAATCGATCCTCTGTCATCCTTGCACATGATCCCACCATTGTATTCTGTAAATTGGAATAGTGTCATTTATGTCCTCTACTTCGAGTTCTGTTCTGATATCTTCATTCCTTATTCTATCTTGCAATGTATAATTTAAATTATTTCGAAGAAACTGCATTTCAGCACTCTGAATCTTGCCGCTTTCCTTTTTTGTCATGACCCACGCATCACTCGCATATGTGAATATGGGTATTGCAATTGTATAAAATTTAATCCTAGTGCTGTGTCTTGTTTTATTTTTAAGATTTCTGTGAATCGTACCACAAATATTCATCAATTTATTTATCTTCTCTCTTATATCATATTCAGATTCATAGCTTACTGCACAGCCGAGATATTTGAAACGGCTCACTTGTTCTAAAGTGCTATTGTTTATAACTATCTTAGTCTTCACTGGATCAAACTTTACCTTTAAAGGCCATGGTTTTGGTCTTTCTTACTAAAATTGTCAGTGATTAGCCTACTCTCTTGCCACTTCTTGTAATTGAAATACTTGTAGTATCCAAAGCAATACATGATAACGTAAATTAAATTACTGATACACGGACAAAATGATATACCATTTATTCGTGCGACATAACGACGAAATGACGATAATCAAAGGCGCACAAGAGTTAATGTAACATTACACAACGCTTTCACAGCGGCCACACTTACCCACCTGTATGATAATAGAAAGTAAATATGGCTATAGCTATTAAATTACATCTCCAACGTAAAATAGAACAGCGTAACAATGAATAACGGCTACAGCGATATTATATTACAGTGAGTGGGTGACTGGTTGAATGAACGTAATCTCTGAATGTGAATATTTAATTAAAGCAGTGACAAAGGTGGACAAGACCAAACCGCACCAACTCACCGTTAATCCCGTTTGCTGACGGTCGTTATCGTAGTATTTCGTTATACTTCCATACCTCCTAAACATTCCGAGTCCTGACGAATAAATTTATAATTTTTTACTTCCATGTTCCGTAAAGGAAATGGAAGTATTGTGATCGCGAAAAAACTCGTGTTCGAGATATGTGAAGGGCAGATTCTGATTGTACTACCCTCAAAAAATGAAGAAAAGTCATTTTCCGAGAAAAGTGTCTGTGTGTATAATTTTTTATACGGCGAAAGATAACTCCCGCAAAATCATTTTCGACGGGGTTTCCGTTCTGTCAGTCGTGCAACGCCTTCTTTTATAAGACGTCCGACTCGGATACACAACCAGGTGTGGGTTGACCACCACCAAGCGGACAGGGGAGTCAAGCTGGAGGCAGCAGCCATGCCCACGAGGTTCTCCGGTGCGTCACTGCTAGTTTAAGACAACCACGAAGAAACAATCCACAAACTGCTTAGCGCTTCACTTGCTGATATCCTCTCCCAAATGACCTCAAGTCACAAGGAGCACACCCTAACGACCACAAGCTAACGCCCTTGACACGTCCAGTCATCGGACACTCTAATATCCAAGATCAGTCACTGCCGTCCTTTAATGAAATTACGTCATCATCATCATCTTCTTCTTAACAGTTTTAGGCTTTAGCGGCCTGTTCCTATTCCACAGTCTACCTTTTCTTAGGCTTACCAAATTTTCGTCTGCCTCTAGGGTTGTAATCTTTCGCTAGCTTCTGTATTCTACTTTCTTCCATTCTATCTATGTGTTGAATCCACTTTCTTTTGTATTCTTTAATCCTATCATTAACTGCAAAAGTATCTAAATCACTTCTTATCTCCTGATTTCTTATACGATATCGTCTATTACACCCTTTAACTGATATCATAAATTTCATTTCTGCTGTTTGTGCTGTTTCATCTTTTTTCTTTATGACCCAAGTTTCAGAACCATACAGTAGTGTAGGTATTGCCACTGTTTTAAAAAATTTTATTTGGGCTTCTTTTCTACATTTATTTCCCAACGTTCTCTAAATCGTTCCACACATTCTTGTGAAATTCGTCATTTTATTTTTTGTATCTCTATCTTGATCATAAGTAATGTCACGTCCAAGATAGTTGAAATTCTGTCCTTTAGTACAATTTACTATCCATTCTGTTTGTCGTCTTCCATATCGCAGTAACACCTAATACGTAACTGCGTAAACCCTACAAACTTTCTGTTTATGTATACATAACGTTGTACTGTAAGTTACATCAGAGTTGCAAATTATTAAACTTCTCTGTAAGCAATCAGTATTATTAGAAATATCAACAAACTTGATTGCAGATTAGAGAATGCTGATAGAATATACGCTTCTCCACGTTCCTACTTTAACTGGTACATGAGATGCATACAGACTACAGATTAATATACGAGTGCATAGTCTGTAATTAAAGTTCCGTTTTCATACATCAGATATAACGCGCTTAAAGAGCTGACTTAATCGAGCAGCGCAGTTGCACGTAAACTAATACAAGTTATAACAAAAGTAAACACTGTATCGTGCACTGTGCACGGTATCGGGGCACGTATCCGGAGCTGTTTCGATGTTTTGTCGTCAGACGTCAATCTGTGAAGGTGTTTCGTATTCAGCTCGCGTTTTCTGGCGCCTTTTTTAACAAGCGCGCGCGCAGTTTAACGCCACATTGATAGTTGTAACTATCAATATTCAGTCCTTTAGTATAATCATTTTGATTAAAATTTAATTACAGGATTATTCAAAAAGAATGAACCGATTTCATAACGCAATATTTTATAAAGGAAAAGTAATTCAAAATTCCAACCAAATCACAAGTATTCTACTCATAATCAAGTTTTATTTCCTGTCTTACAAGTGTTCAAAAAGAATCAACCAATTTCATGACGTAATTTTTCAGTTCTCAAGTATCGTCATGAGTCATCGACCATTTGAAAGAAGAGGTTTCTAAATTTCGAATGGCTGTCACACGAGCATACACAATTACTAAACATATACAGTTTTGAGGGGAGTGTAAAAATTACAGACATTCATAAAAGTGTCAGTCAGCAATATTTGCCGAAATGGTATGCCGACAGGGTATACGCAATTTGCAAACCAATAGTATGCACACACACCTAACAGAACGTCCGAACCATATGGTTTATGAAGACCGTGCAGAGAACAAAAACAGGTTTAAATGTTTTACAAAAAGGAAGAGACCGTAGGTGTGAAAAAATTAAAGCGACAACAGCAGGCAGGGCCAGCGTTCTCAGACAACTGACAGTCTGTAGGCTAACCGTCATGAAGAAAACAGTAAAACTTCAAATAAATAAGTTCACTGTACGAAAAAACATAAAGTAACTGACCTTACAGTACTCTGTAAAGCTGTACAGTATTGCTAAAAACTTTGGATTCTAAAACCAACTTTAGATAAGAAAAACCAGCGCAGTATACATAATAGTTTCAAAGAAGTGCAAATCGTAACAAAAGAAGCCAAAGAAAGAGGAAAAACGGAAAAATAGAAATGCTGTAGATATTTAAGTGAAAACAAAAAATATGCTGCCGACGCATAGAAATTTTTATAGCTCAAATACTGGCGCCCAGCATTTAACTGAGTTATGTTACCCACAACTAATTATTCCTGATAAAAAATTCATTTACGCGATACACATAAATAAATTTGAAACGAGCCGTATAAAGTGGATGTATGAAATGTGCTTACGTATCACTGCTAAAACGCTACACAATGTACTAGCCGGCAATATACCAGGGCGAGGGGCGTGGTGGAGACAGGGAGAAGCAGTGAAACTGAGTGACCTTGACGGGACTATTTCCATGCAGGCTACTATACGTGCTAGTAAAATAAGAGTAACAAAATAAGTGTACCGGTATTCGTTTTGACGTTAAATACACACGGGGAAATTTCGTTTTACTCAAGTTCACTGGTTTGTATAGTAGACTCGCTGAATGTGTTTCCAGGCGGCATCAAAGAACAGTTAAATAGCCCAATTAGCGAAGGCACGCCCTGCTGCTGACAGCTAGCCGCTTTTGAAACATCTCCAATGATGCCAAACGTACTTTGAACTTGAATGAAATGTGGACCAGTCTTTGCGCGACCATCGGAAGTGCCCGCTTGTCTTAATTTCGAGTCCGTTGCCAAAGAAACCACTGCTTTAGGAATTATTAATTTGTTACCTTCTTACAGCACATAGTAAATTAATCTTGCTCGAAAGAATAAAAGCGGCGAATATAAACAAAAGGTACGCAGTTGATGAGATGGCTCGAAAGGCAGGTCATAAAGTGGTACGACTTCCCCCTTATTACTGCGTATTAAATTCAATCGAATTAGTCTGGCCACGGTTAAAGTCTAACGTCAGGAAGAGCAACATAACTCCTCAGTTAAGTGCAAGTGTCTGTGAAGCCCTACGGAACTGTACTGAGAACATAGATGCCGAATACTGGAGGAAATGTGTGGAAAAAACTATGAAGGTAGAACGGGGATATTATGCAGACCTGTGGGAAGAAGAAGACGACAGTGATCATTCATGTTGAAGACGACAGTGATGATGACTCAGACCGCGACTCCAACTAAACGGTGAGTAGTTTACTCCCAGGCTATGTATTAATTATTTGCGATTTTGTCTTGTTTTACTCAGGTTTATTAATTTCTGATATTATTATTATTATAGCCTTCTGATATTGCAGGGATTTGCTTAACCCAAAGCTTTGTGAGATTTTAATAATGAAAATCATTTTCAAAGTTATGTCGAAAAGGTATAGACCTATATTTTGTAGGTTTTGTTGTATTTTTATTCTTTATAGATAATGTAAACGTCAGGTTTACTTACTTAAAACTGAAACTTCTGAGAAGTCCTGAGTTGTATTATTATTATTATTATTATTATTATTATTATTACATGAATTAATCATACGTATAATAATAATAACATTGAAGAGGAGAATCATTTCACGCTAAGTTTCACTATAGGTGGGAGAACAACTTGGCAACATTGTCAGCTTGTTTTGAGTGACACTAGGGACAAGACCATCTGGTTTCCTTTGAGTGAGAATCAAAGCGTTCCGCCTGGAAACGCTTTGAGCCCGGCTACTTTTTTATACTCATTCTTAAAAACATTAATGGCAATGTTTGCTCGGGCCCCCTGGCTGTTACGCCACTGAGAGAGACAGACTGACATTTTGTAAGTGGATTTACTAGCAAGGCAGACCGTCCCGATTTGTTTATCATCGATCACAACTCACCGGTTTCACATCAATTTAAACAAACAGTTTGTGTTCGCATGTTCAACAAGAAATAGTTCAAACCAAACAGTGCGAATGCCGCAGTTACAAACAAACAAAAAATGCTGTCCGTTGTTCGTACCTGAACCCAGCCCTGGAATGCATAAAGCCGACAGATCGAAGTAAAATAACTACGAGACAGCACTGAAATACAGTGACCTTAAGTAAATAGACTAATACGGCATACTTATTTTATTTTCTTACGCTTTTAACGCGTATATATTTCAACAAAATTCTCACAAACTAACATTTTTCCAATAACGTATTAGAACAAACACAAACTACCAGAAAATTTAAGACCGCTTGAAATGTACCATTAAATGATAACTGTGTACAGCTCAAACATCCCCAACCCCGGGCAGTTAATCAACGTAGAAAGAATAAACCTCGACGACAGACAGCTCTCTAACTAGGACATGCAAACGTTTACAAGCAATTACCGGGCAGCACACTACCTCTCAACCGGTACTAACTTACATGCTGTAATTTAGCTGTACAATATTTTGAGTTGAAACTGTACACAAGAGGGGAGAGAGAGAAAGAGAATCAAGCGATATCGAAACACAAGACTAGTAAAGGCGAAAAAATGAAAAATCACAAAACAGTACCAGTTCATTTCTTACGTAGCCTACTTGTTTTATGAATTATTTTTGTAAATAATTGTACATCATTCATGATATTATTCCACTTTTAATGAGTGCAACAAAATTAATCGATGCGATTGTTAAAATTATTATTAATCGATGGCGCAATATACTCATTACGAATTATAAGATTTCGGACCATTAGCCATCGTAAGTTAAAATTAAGAAACATGATGTTTCAACCTCTATAGAATCAGAGGTCGTCTTCAGGCGAACAAAAAAATTAATACAAAGATAAATCTATTACTAACAAATAGATATCGTCAAACTCAAAATCTTATAAACATGTTTTTTGGTATCCAAGTCGCGTAAATGTTAATAATTAAAAATTACCTTAATAAACGTCTTGCGACTTCTCCTTATTTTGTCCTGACGCGTTTCAAAACCTAGGGTTTCATCTTCAGAGGAATCACTCTTCCGTCGTCAAACGTTAAAAATTAATGACACAATGACACACATACACATAATTTACACACAAACTTAGGCCTTTTCACATTGCACAGTGCGCACTGTATGGAGGTCTAGTTCATACTCTGGTCCAATTCATACAGTGCGCACTGTGCAATGTGAAAAGGCCTAAGTTTGTGTGTAAATTATGTGTATATGTGTCATTAATTTTTAACGTTTGACGACGGAAGAGTGATTCCTCTGAAGATGAAACCCTAGGTTTTGAAACGCGTCAGGACAAAATAAGGAGAAGTCGCAAGACGTTTATTAAGGTAATTTTTAATTATTATCAAAATCTTAGTTACACAAATATAGTGCTAAAATAATAATCATCATCATCATCTTCACGGATTAAACCAAGGATGGTTTGTTTCGGTCTCAAATAGGCAAAGATTGTAGCTGGTCACTCCAGCGCTTCCTCGGACGTCCCGCATCTCTCTGTCGCCTCGGCTTATAGTTCCAGAGTTGTTTGGGGATGCGGCAGTCATCCACTCGGCAAAGATGTTCACACCAATTCACCCGATACTGGGCGATCCTGTCGAGTATTCTCAGAATATTCAGCTGAAATAATAATAATAATACAACAGTACTCACCACTCCATCACAGAAGGATTCCTCCCGTGGTTGGAGTGTAGACAACTACGGTTGGAAAATCACATTTAAAACATAAATGAAGGTTTCAGTTCTTTGTCTTGAAAAAAAACTAACTTACAGTAATTATTGTATTATAAAAAAGTAAAATTTGAAACGCCTTGTAGTATTTTATAATACAATACTTCGAAGCAGGTACAACGCGTGTGCGTTCCTTCGTTGAAAAAAAAATAAAATTACAAATTGGTTCCCCGGCTGGTCAAACTGCGACGGGCGGAGGGTTGCCGACTGCTGGTATGCTGAAGTATCGAATGAAATGTTATTTTGTTATAAACAACAATGATACTTAATAAAACAAATGTTCCGATTATTATTTTTTGCCATTTCTTACGACATGTACGCTGTTGCTTATAACAAAAAAAAAGTATACATGTTACAGCTTTTCTGCAATTATTTTTGAATTTTCACTCCGGAATTAATTAGAAATAGGTAAGGTCGTTGATGATTATACAGAAAAAAAGACGAGTATAAATTTGTAGGCGTGTGTAGATATATTCATAAGAATATTTGTGAAATAAAAAACTCAGTAGTATCATGATTTACGGCTCACAAGTTTGGACTACTAACAAACAAACAAGAACAAAATTGACGACAGGAGAGATGGACTTTTAGAGACGTTCAGACAAGAGTATCCAGACGAGAGAAAATTAGAAATGAAGCCATTAAGGACAGAATGAATGTGAAAAATTCATTGTTGATTTTATCCAAACAAAAAAATTACAATAGTATGGATACACGAAAAGAGTGGCACAGGAAAGACTGCCAAGGAGAGTTATGGAATGGACCCCACCAGGAAGACCACCTATCACCTGGACAGAAGAAATTCAGACTATATTAAGGGAACGAGAAATTGAAGAAGATCTTTGGATGGACAAGGAGCAGTGGAAGATGGGAATTCAATCATTTCTGTACTATTTGGTTCCAGAAAATGTGTATATAAACTTTGTACAGCCGGAATAATAACAATAAATAATTTTATAAACAACGAAAATTCTCCTTACTTTTTTATCACACCTCGTAAAAGTAATGACTTGCTCCGCCGCTTTGCTACTTATTACAGTTCTTGTTCTTACTGCTTCTGTCCGACGGAAAGCCATTAGGCCTACTTTCGTTTTGGTAACAGCTATTCCCATATTATAAATTTGGCAAACTCGTCTCGCTTTGAAGCAGCCGGATGGATCAAACAACACTGTCTATACATCAGTGTACAATTCGTATCAATCTTTGGTTCCCGAAAATGAGTAAACATTGTACAGCCGGAATAAAAAAAAAACTCAGTTCGTCTAACCGGCCTCTACTGTAGCAGCATATCCACGCCGTAACACACAGACCAATATATACTTAGTTCGTTTCTGAATATATTAACCGACACACACACGCAGGCTACTCGTAAGTTGGACATTGAAAAGTGGAAAGAAAATTTTTCTTAACGTTAAATGAGAATAAGTTACTCCGCCCGTCCCAAACAAAAACAAATGAAGAGGAATGGATAAAGCGATTAATTGTGCGCATTTAGACAGTCTCACTGTTGTCGACAGTAAATAACTCTTCATCTGGGCAGGCCTACACGCCTCCGCTGGCGCAAAGCCGCCCGTAATCCGTCTTCCCAAATACACAAACAATTGAAATACCTCGAGTAACCGTTACGCTCCCGGCAACCGACGTTTCGACGACAGATATTTTCTAACAGCACCTGATAAACAGGTAACGGAAAAAATTAACGCTAACTGAGCTGCACAACTCCCTCACCATTTTGTACAAAATATATTTATTATCACCTTCTCTTTTTAATTTATATATTAACGATGTCATACAAAACTGGCAGATGTGTCTTCCAAAGCATTTTGTGATTGGTCACTCTACAATTACACTTTATTGTTTGCCGACGATCAGGCTATTCTGTCGGACTCGGAAAACAAGTTACAGATGGGTATACATTTGTTAAATCGAATCTACAAAGAGTCCGGATTGCAAATATCCACACTTAAGACCAAGGTAATGGCTTTTCGTGGAAGTGATCCCATACGGGAAAAAATTGTTACAGACGCTACTGTCGTGGAACAAGTTTGAATACCTGGGCTACGCATAAACCAACGTTGTAAATAAGTTGCATAAGTTCAACCTTATGCGCGGGACCATTCGGCGAACCAGTAAGCAAGTCAAGGAACTCGCCTAAATTTCTACAAGGTGATGGCTCTTCCTACACTTCTTTATGGGTCTGAGAATTGGACTTTAACAAAAGGCCAGACCAGTCGCACCCAAGCGGCTGAAATGAGATTTCTCAGGCACGTGGCAGGGCATACTCTCCACGATCATATAAGAACTCCACAGATATCAGGATACTGAATATTATGAGTATACTCGAGAGGATTGCCGAGTACCGGCTGAATTGGTGGGAACATCTTTGCCGAATGGATGACTGCCGCATCCCGTAACAACTATGGAACTATAAGCCGAAGGGACGGAGAGGTGTGGGACGTCCGAGGAAGCGCTGGAGTGACCAGCTCTAATCTTTGCCTGTTTGAGTCCGGAACAAACCATCCTTGGTTTAATCCTAAACAGACCAGTTTTCCCTGTTGAGATATCCATAAGGATCTTTAATGTGGTGGTTTCTCCTTCCCTCCCACATCCTACGTCGTTGACCAATGGAAGGTCATCTGTCTTTAGGGGCAATTTCTCACCCCAAGAGCAAGAGCAAGTATGTCCTCTACTTGACAATGACAAGTAGAGGAGGGCCCGCTCATACCGGCTGTCGCTCGGTCTCCAGAGCCGCGTTAGCCACCTGTAGGGTGTTGCGGGTGGATATTTTCCTTCATCAAGGAATGAGATCATAAGGCATTACTCATCCTCTCCAGTACTTTGGGGGGACAGAAAAATTAGAAAAACTCCGATCAATCTATTATTTTTATGTTAAATAAACATAATAACAATTGTAAAGCAGACAATCAGACAATAAACACAACTACTACTACTACATTGGTTTTTTAGTTAAATTTACAAGCATAATGCTCAAATGACAAATTAACCCCAGCTCTTTACATAAAGTAACGTCTGTGTTATATGTTTACACAGACATCTATAGAACTACATTTCATAATCTTGTTCGTAAACTTCCGTGGGTTTCGTCAGTAATAACACCATTTTTCCGTTTAACACACACGTCTTTTAATTACTTTTAACAGCAAACGTTTCGCCCATCCTGCCTGCCTTCACATACTACACGATGCCTCATACGTGCGGGCGATACGTTTGGTGTTAAAAGTAATTAAAAAAAGACGTGTGTTGAACCGAAAAATGGTGTTGTTATTACTACAACTAATACTTTTCACGAATACACATATTAACTTATAAAATTATATTCATAAATGCTCAAATTTTTCTTGTTATATATTTTATATTACTATTGTTAATAAAACTTTTTACAAGAATATATTTTATTTTGTAAATTACATATGTTTCGACAGTAATCCAACTATCATCATCAGATATAAAGTTTAAGAATATATAACTTATAACAATATGTAAAACGTGTTTGCAAGTATAGGTTACAAACATTGGGTCGAGGGATCTTGGAGAGGTAGCACCTTTGCTCCGGGTTGACTGGGCACTGCTACTCACAAGTCTCACGGTTGTGGGAAGTAATGGCGCCCCAATGGAGGCCCTAGCTTCTACCCAACAAAACCGTACTGCGTGGTGAAGAGTCACATCCTACTCGAGGTGACTCTGTTTTCGCAGAACAGTATGGATCTAGATTGGGAAGTCGAGAAACATCCCTGGTGGAGGACAGCAGCATCCACCAGTATTGCCATGAGATCGAAGACGGTAGTAGTCAGCTGGGCCCATAGCTGAACATCACCTGGCGGAACTGAAGGGCAGTGGTACGGCAGGTGAACTGCAAGGGTGGACAGGACTCTATAACCGAGGTGGAGGCAGCCTGTCTAGGGGAAGAACACACCAAAATCAAAATACCTGGTCCTCTAGGTTAGGGGTTGGACGTGACGCTGACGACCTCACCCTGTGAAAAAGCTATTGTTCTAAATGCTCAAGAATTTTCTTCCAGAAACCAATGGGTAGTAGAAATAAGGAAGACTCCAAAGTATATTCAAAGACCAGATAGAGGAGGACCTCGGAAAGCTGAACATAAGGAACTGGAAAGCCAAGGCACGCAATAGGGAGGAATGGACTCGACTCTTGGAGCAGGCTAAGACCCACCAAGATTGTAGAGCCACGGCTGATGATGATGAGGTTACAAACATTTTGAAGGCGGTCCGAAATTTGCAAGGGGCGTTATCAGATATTTATTTTTGCCAAATTATTAAAGATGCCGGTTTGTAGTTGATTAAAATTCTCAGTAACTTGATGCCCACACAGACTTCTAAAATTTTATTATAATATTAATTTCAATTTTTAGCCCGTTCTGCCCCTAAGGTTAAAAAAAAAAAACATTCACAGTAAACATTACATTGCATTTAAGTTAAAATTACATTGAATCTCACAAAAGAAGAAGGAAGTTTTTTGATGAGTAAGAAAGCTCCAGTACCTCGGTCACATCATGAGGAATGAAAGCAGATACCACCAACTGGACTGCATTCTACAGAAAACATAGCTGAAAAGGGAAGTGTTGGTAGGAGAAGAATCTTCTGGTTGGGAAATATGAAAATTTGACCCCTAAGTCCACAACGGAGCTATTCATAGACACTTTCAGTAGAGATAAAGCACTCCCAAGATCCGAAACGGACAGGGACCAGACACACTGAAGAATAAGATTAGTCCAATGAGCCAACTTTTACATGGAAAGGTTTGAGGATAAGGTCACGGCATCTGCGCCGTTAAGACCAAAGTGTTGGCTACGGTATGTCGGCGATACCTTCGTAGTCTGGAGTCACGGGGAGGAGGAACTGAACTTGAACGCTTCCTGTCACATATCAACGATGTTCACCCGCGGATCCAATTACCGGTGGAGAAGGAGAGGGACCGACAGTTGGCGTTTCTTGATGTGTTGGGGACGATGGCAGTCTGGGCCACAGGGCCTACAGAAAGCCGACATGTATCTGCATAAACTCTCGAAACACTATCCCAGGCAGAAGCGGGCAGTGCTGAAGACTCTGGTGGACCGGGCGAGAAGAATCTGTGAGCCCCGGTACTTGGCTGCCGAGTTGAGTTATTTGGAACGAGCGCTGCAGAACAGCGGCTACTCTGCGGGGGAAGTGAGGAGACCCCCCGCAGATTGTCCAACATATTTTTTTGTTTTCTAAACAAGAGAGTTTTCCATTAACGTATTTTTCTTCAGCGACAAACTACACGTACTATTCAAACGTATGGAGTAGCGTAATTAATTGCAGCCATAATGGAGAAGAGAAGAGGCGAAACAAAGCGACAAGAGTGGCGGGCTGTTCTGTTGGAGGACCAGTCAGTCTCAGCTGTGGATAATTAAACCATTGTCTTTTACATTATTATTTTACTCTCTCTCTCTCTCTCTCTCTCTCTCTCTCTCTCTCTCTCTCTCTCTCTCTCTCTCTCTCTCTCTCTCTCTCTCTCTCTCTCTCTCTCTCTCTGTCTAACAAAAGTTTCCGTCTGATAGATAATAATAAACACATATTCGCGACACGTTTATGTAACAGTGGTTATCTGAAATTGTATTTGTATAATTATAAGCTTAGCGAGTAGAAGAGACTCTATTACTCGCTATGTTATAAGTATAATCGGAACACTAGGTTTTTTATTACAAGCTTCGCTTACGATAAGTGAAACTGGTTCAGGGTATAAGGTAAAAATTTTCCATTTTTACAAATAAAAAACTTAGTGTTCCAAGTCAGTAGTATTATACTTATAATTAGTTAATCAACGGACACGTCATGGACAACAAAATCCGAGGGAGCGCATGCACGAACGCACAGTTCCAATAGGTAACTACTTCGTTTGTGTGTGTATGTGTGCGTGTGTGCGCGCGTACATTGTTACGACGGTCTACTTGATCGTCGTAGGTACAGTGGAAAACAAAATACAAGACACCAATTAAGTCGCTAATTACCAGCTTTAATTTTCACAGTTAAACAGTTCGTAATTAACAACACAGTCTCTACAACAAATCAAATAAAAATTTTTCACACGCCATAAAATGTCAACTAATATTAAAACACAACTGTATTACAAGATACCACCCGATTATAAAACACACCACTTTACACTAATAACCACCTGAACGCACACAGTAATATCGCCCGATAATAACTCGAACCGCAATTTAATATATCGTAACTATACTGAAAAGTAAGGCCGATGCCGCCTTGTATTTATACATCCGCGCACAGACCAGAAGATTCCAAACTACGCCTTATCTCTAAACTACGACGTAATTAATTGCGGCCTTGATACAGTCCGCGCGGCTGGCGGCTTCCAGAAAAGTCTCGCGAATGCGTCTAGAGTCACGTATGCCACACACATTAGAGCGAAATTCTTCCGGAACATTCGACAAACACGTAGACTGTTCTGTAATGTCGTATCAGTATATATGTATATACAGTATACAAATTGTTCATTCGTAAGTAACTCGTTGAGTTTCCTGCCAGGTTTCCCATGTAATATCTTCAAATAAATACACTGCAAGTAAGTTTATTTTCACCTGACGCACGTTTTACAGAAATTATTCTGTACCTTCAGACGTTTTTTTTAATTGTAATTGAAAGTTTCGGGATTGTAAGCAAAACTTTCAATTACAATTCAAAAAAACCTCTGAAGACACAGAATAATTTCTGTGAAACGTGAGTCAGGTGAAAATAACCCTACTTGCAGTTCTATTTATTTGAAGATGTTACATATTTTATATATATATCCAGTTTTCGTACTTGCTCTTACAGTTTTCGAGCCATATTTTACTGCAAGTCTTCCCTGTTATCAGAAATAATTAGTTTTCACCCGGCGTTATCATGTAATATAGCCGTAAGATATCACTACTTTTTTCATAATGTCGGTAATAACCAGGTCACAAACACGGCGCCGGCAATAATATCAAACTGCGGTACAGCATTCGTTAATAATCCGCTGTAGCAAATAAGGGAAGCGAACGTAAGTTTATTGAGAACGAAGGAAATTACTTTCCGCAACTTTTACCGATACTATATATATTTATTTATAAATTGTATCTCCAACCAAGTAAGCTAAACTGTTTATCTGATTTCAATTAACGCAATTTACTTTAAGACAGGAAGCAAGAAAGTTTAATGACGTCATCAGATGTACTGTGTAAGCAATATCCTGTTTAGTACACAGCGGATATTCCCAGTACCTTGCAACAAATTAGTAATTAACTTTCCAGCCGACATTATGCATATAACCGAGTATTGTACAGGTTATGTACGAAATAACATAATCGTAAGTGTTGTACATTTCTCTCACTGGTGGCATAGTCAATTGTCCACAATTTGGGGGTTCGTCGGGGACGGTCTCGGTCAGTTGCGACGAAATCTTTTACCTATTCTTACGCGGTCAATTGCGCCCCGCACTTTCACTTACTGAACGAATCTGTCATTTAGAAACGTTCCTATTCTGAATTTCGATGAGGTTTCAATTCTGCGACTGTTTATTTGCGCGCGTAACCTCTTCCTTCAAATATTTTTGTTACGTTAGGTTAGGTTAGGTCAGGTCAGGTTAGGTTGTGTTACGTTAGGTTAGGTTAGGTTAGGTCAGGTCAGGTCAGGTTAGGTTAGGTTATGTTACTGTAGGTTAAGTCAGGTCAGGTCAGGTTAGGTTATGTTACGTTAGGTTAGGTCAGGTCAGGTTGTATTATGTTAGGTCAGGTTAGGTTAGGTTAGGAATAAATAGAATTATAACGGTAATTTCTGTATTATTATAATTACACGAAAATGCAAGTGATCGCAATTTACCGGTTTCAAATTTCTACCTCGGTCGCAACTGACCGGGTTTTATACGACTGTGTCGCAACTGACCGCGGTCTCGTCGGGGACACTACTCTATAACCTACTAATGACATCGACTAATATAATTTAATTAGCTGTCGAATGCTGTGTTTGATTCATTTTTATTGTTTTTCATTTAATGTTTATGTTTATGTTTTTACGTTGTGTTTTATCTTTTTATTACGTGTAAGCCTAATCTGTTTATGTTTATTCTTTTACATTATGTTTGTTTGTTTTTTCATTTTTACACTTCTACCAAGTTTTCTTGGTCCATTCCCTTTTCAGGCTTGTGACGTCTCTGTCGACTATCGACACGTTAAATGTTTGTAACACATAAAAGTAAGAGATTTTCCATGGTGACCGTCAAAATCAGTACGCGTGCGATTTTGGTACTGTCAGATGCAGACCGAAGTTATATAATGTCAACAGAAGTAGTTATAACTGCTGCAAGTGTTTAATTAACCTTAAACACGCCAACAGAACATATTTTCTGTAACGTAGTGAACACGTGCAGTAACGGTTACCAATACTGTACATCACACCCGCCGCGCCGTTGGTGTCATTAGTACAGAAGCAGAAGTACCACTTCAGCGATAATACCCTAGCGACGACGCGGGCGTCGTAAACGAACCGACCTCAAGTGTCAGCTGATGGAAACACTACCAACATCACTTTAATAGAAAACAACGGCTGCGTCAAACCTGCGAGTGGAAACGCTAAGCTTCGATACGCAGTTGTTACGCAGTTAAATCTTTTAAATGTATTAATACTGTATTGTAATGGTCAATAAGTGAAAGCAAGCTTTCACGGGCAATAATTCAGATTTGTAACTTTTAAACTCAATAATTCAGATTTTAATGTGTTCATAAATACTAAACACAAAATAAAAATAGAAAAGATAAGCTTATTTGATTCTTGTCGAGTGTCGAAATATTAATTCTACGCGAAGAAATAAAGTTTTAAAACAGCCGTTGAAAATTAACCAAAAAAATAAACGCTGATAATAAACAAAGGAACCACGCAGTGGAGGCGGCCGTTATTTGGTTTGTACGAGGACTAATGCATATTCGTCTGAATAAAGTAGGGCCTATTGTGCAAAACGCAAAAATTTCATACACTGGTCCCTGCTCTTAAATAGTCCCGGGCCCCCCCTAGCCTTAATCATAAGATGACAAAGCTAACACAACTATTTTAAAACACAGCCATTAAAATACCATACAAAACTAATAAAAATGATTTACAAAAACTATTTACAAAAACTAAATAACCCACACAACATAGATAATACAACAACCAATGGTATATACAAAACTGAATGTTAAGATCAGGTTAGGTCAAGTTATAAATGTTAAATAGGATAAACAAAAAAACACTGGAAAAACGTTATTTTGAACATCTAAACGCATACAAAAAACCAGAAATATATAAATCTAATTTGGCCACACATGTAATAAACACAGGACATGAATTCCCACACATAACCAACATGACAATAATAAAACACATACCACACCATAATGAACATATGGGAAAATTTACAAATATACAAACACAAAACAAACTAATACCTGAACAAATACAAATCCATACAAAACATGACACAATTTTCAAAGCACTCAACATCGAACATACTTAAAAAGCTAATATATACACCACAATCACACACAATATTCGTCTACCAGTTTAAAATACCAACAATGAATAGGACACCATAACAACAACCAACCATAACACAAGTACTCAACAAGATTCAAAATTAAGAAGGCTGAGGATGGGAACAATAGGCTTCCCGAAACGTGTTCCAAATAAAGGGAAAACATCTTGAGGTAAAGAAATTATAAATAAATATTAAATACATTATATATCCATCAAGAAATAGACTATAGCAAAAAGTTGTGTGTGTGTGTGTGTGCGCGCGCGCGCGCGCGAGAGAGAGAGAGAGAGAGAGAGAGAGAGAGAGAGAGAGAGAGAGAGAGAGAGAGAGAGAGAGAGAGAGAGAGAGAGAGAGAGAGAGAGAGAGAGAACCTCCGGAGTGAAGAAGTAAAGCTTTTTAAAATACGTTCTGCATTATTGAAGTCTACAAAGCATGTACGTACTGTATTATTTCTACTGAACATGGCACTGAATATTAAATGTTCTCACGATTCAAGAAATATGGAGCTTGCGATGTTGTGTGAAATATTTTTTGTATTGTTATAAAGAATAAATCGCATCTCGTGCAAAACTGGAGGTATAGAGCCGCAAGAGAGAATGTGCGCGCGCGTAAGAGAGAGAGAGAGAGAGAGAGAATTTGTGAGGTTTATTTATAGTATCTTTACATATGATATGTATAGCTTTACGTGCGCAGTAGGCTACAATTTATCCGGGACTATGTTTATTGCATTACTGTCATGTACAGTGACTGAAGGGCATAAATTAAGTTGCCGCTCTGCCACAGTAATTACAGAGTTCTCGTAATTTAAGCAGCAGTCCCGACCTGACGCGACGTATCCGATAACGTAATCACGTTTAGAATCTCCGAATATAAAATACTTACTTATTACAGAAAAGTATTGGGTCAAACTACGAAAAAAATGTAGAGGCAGTAAAAGAGTTCATATATCTTGGCTTCCAGTTAAACAGCACTAACCTTTAAACACTTCCACCAACACTGAAATAAGAAGAAGAATATATCTCACAAATAAAACATATTATGGAGTAAAAAACAAAAACCACCTGGCATCTAGCTTCATCTCAAGAAGCACGAAATGCAAAATCTACAAAACACTTATCAGGCCAGTGCTGACATATGCTTCAGAAACCTGGACAATGACAAAAAAATAGCGAAAGACATCTAGGTTGCTGTGAAAGACGGATTCTAAGAGCAATATTTAGAAGAGTACAAGAAAATGGAACGTGGCGCAGGCGCTATAATCATGAACTATACCGTATTTACAAAGAGCCGGACGTTGTCGGATTATAACATCTTCTCTTGTGTTATAACTTAGGGAACCCGGAATAATTGGTTCTGCCAATTATTCAGGCTGCCTTACTTGTGACGAGCTGAAAATTAATCAGAACAACAAACAATAAATATACAAGGATTCAGGGAAGGGGAGACTGTTGATTTATGCACTCAGTATATTATGTACTCCTGATGACATCTCTTTATTACATATTGTATTATTTTCTCTACTTAAAATTCTCGACACATATGCTTCAATAGCTTACAGTTTACATGATGATTATATTTTATTCTTTACAAGGCCCCTTAAAATAAGATGTACATGAATTTAATTAATTCTCCGGATCCGGGATTTCCTCTAATACGTTAAGAATGGTTACCTCGCCATATAAAGCTTTCAAAATTTTGCCATTTGAAGAATGGTCTTTATTAATCTTTTAAACAATAAGGCTTTACAGTTTAGAGCTATAACTCTTTTACTAGGGATAAGTATACAAGTTATGAGTATACAATTACTGTTATACAATTACTTAAAACGTCTTAATGTGGTTAAATTAATTGTCTTTTGTTGAATATAATATTTAGTATTTCATAAGCACGGAAGGCTTGCCTCCGTGTCACCTTTTTGGATGTCTTCCAGCTCTGCGTTATTCCAGTCGTAGGTCCTCGGTTGCAGCATGTTTGAAGTAGGTCAGGTATCTCTCATTATCTTCGTATCCGGGAATGGTGTAGTCCTGAAGTCTTTTAGATCATGGTGTCTCCTGGTTCTCAGCTCTTGGCTAACTGATAGTAATAGCTCGTTGATCTGAATGATTAACACAAAGTTTCATTCACCTGTATCCACTTCACATGATAGTTTGATTGTAGCACTTCACTTAATGGGATTACCACAGTTTTAATTACATAAGTATTATATTTTAAGATTTTTGAAGAGATGTCACCGGCGCTAAATTTTAGTTATTCATTCTCACTCGTTTACACCATATTTATATGAGTCGCGGTTCAACTACATTAACGCAACACATTGTTTAATAGTAAAAAGAATGCGTCAGTGTCTTAACTGACGGATTAATTACATTTTGTAATAAACTATTTTTAACGTTGCACATATCGGCAGTACACAGCTTACTGTTTTACCGCTCCATAGCAAGTGGGCGAAAATAGTTAGGGGTTAGAGTAGTAATCTCGCGACAGTTCAACTCAACATAAAAATAGTTCCAAGTTTCTTTTTTATTTAAAGGACTAAAATTAGATTAAATAGTTAAGTAGAGAGATTCTTAGTTACAATTGCTATCAAAGTACATTATAGTGATCTAGTAGAGGGAAATTGGGGGTTCTGGCTCACACCTCAGGGCATATCTGGACCACAGCATCCGCGACTTGGACCACAGCATCCGCGACTTTTTCGTTGATCTGTGTCAAGATCCGCGAACCGCTGGACCCGCAGCATCCCAATGGACCACAGCATCCGCAAGTAAATTTTTAAATTTTTTTAATTTGATTTTTTTATTTTTTAAATTAAATTGATTTGCATATCAAGGGGGTGGGATGAGGTTCAATGGACCACCAGCATCCGTGAATATAATTTTTTATTTTTTTAAGAAAGCTGATTTGCATATCAGTGGGTGGTGTTGGGTGGGAGGTTTTTTTTATTTCATATCAGTGGGTGGGGGTGGTTCCAACTCGATGCATTATAGTGTATATTAAAATATATGATCAGGTGTACCAACCTTTGCATGAGTTCAAATTTGTCGTGTGTTATAATGTATATTAAACCTATATGATCAGGTGTACCAACCTCTGTATTATTATAGTGTATGATCATAATTGTTACTCTCTCTCTCTCTCTCACATTTGAATGTAAGTAAAACTATCTCTCTCTCTTGTTGTCAAACGTTTTCTCCTCTCCCTCTCTCTCTCTCTTTCCCTCTATCTCTCTCTCACTGTGTACATTGCGCGCATGTATATGAAATTAGAAAGTTTATATTTATTCGACAAATATTAACGTCCTCTCTCTCTCTCTCTCTCTCTCTCTCTCACTCTCACTTGTGGGTCAACTGTGTCAACAAATAGTAACGTCCTCTCACTCTCTCTCACTCTCACACGTTTCAACTATGCAAGGTTCCATACCCTTTCTCCTGTCTCCCTCTCGTACATTGTGTAGTCGGTGTGATGAATAAATAATTTTAGCTCTCTCTCTCTCTCGTTGTCAAAACGCCGTCTTCATTTTTCAATGTATTAAATAATTAATTAATAGTTTTATAATGCAGTCAGTGTGATTGATCCTTGTTAGAAATATATATATTTGGCGTCAATGAACTACTTACCTGTTATGTTGTTACAGATGACAAATCCATACGTTAACGGCTTAGCAATCTGGTACAATACTTCTGTTTTAAGGTTGCAGTTTACACACACACATAGGTTCAGTAGTGTATAGCGAAATAAATTAAAATTATACACACACATGAAAACGGCGACTGAAATTCATACAAATCTTCTGATGTAACAGTTCACAAAAATAAATTAATTGTACACATGTTCAGAGGTGTAGTGTGAAATAAAATAAAGTCATAATTTGTTTAAATGATTAAATATATTTTAACATTCACAATATAAAATTCATAATTAAATGAATACATTATAAAATTGATATTTTTTCGAAAGTTTATATATAATTGTGTGTCGTACTTGTAGGAGAAGCAACCTGCAACATAACAATACAACAACATTAAAATCATGTTAAATATCACACACACACACACACACACACACCCACACACACACACACAGAGCATACGTAACGCGCGCACACACAGACGCATACGCAACGTAATCATACACATACATACGACGTGCATACGTTTGGGTTACACCACACGCGCACACACAGACGCACATGCAACGTAATCACACACATACATACAACATGAACCTGCAACATAACAATACAACAACATTAAAATCATGTTAAATATCACACACACACACACACACACACACACACACACACACACAGATGCATACGTAACGCGCGCACACACAGACGCATACGCAACGTAATCATACACATACATACGACGTGCATACGTTTGGGTTACACCACACGCGCACACACACAGACGCACATGCAACGTAATCACACACATACATACAACGTGCACACGTTTGGCTTGAATCATGTACATGTAGGGCCAATAAACAGATAACAGATTTAAATATGCTATAGTCATTGTAAGACGTTACAATCATTGAAGTGTTTAATAAGTAAATTGTATGTATGTATATATCACTGAATAATAATAATATAATCGTTCTAGTGTTATCGTTTGCTGCAACAGGTAAAGCAGTTTACAAATAATTACATATAGGTTCAGAGACGTATAGTGAAATAAATTAAAAATAGAAATTAAAGTCCTTTCATCAAACTTTGTAAATTAGAATCTGCACTACCTTCAAACATACGCACACACAATGATAAAAAATTGTTTATTAAAAGTAGTTTGTTACCTTAACGAGGTACTATTTCCATATGTACTGTTTGATTCCTCATGCCTCGAAACACGAGATGTAGGTCGCTGGGGCTTATATGACGGAGCTCTTCATCTGTAAAGACGCAAGCATACCTCTTAGGTAGATATACACGATAGCGGCGTTCACCATCTTCCAACGTTACAAGCACAGACTTCCCATATCTTGTGTCCACATGCAACATGTTAACGATCGGATACTGCTTGTCCACTGTTAATTCTGCACACCGTTTGTACTCAATAGCAGAAACTGCATTGAATTTTGTGATAAACGACATTATTAGAAGTGAAGACGTCTGTATCAAACGAGGCGGAACTAAACAATGACTACAAAGAAGACTAGTGAAAGTAATGGTGGTGGTGGTGATGTGGTCATCAGGAAAGTTCACGTTCATCGCCCGAAGCTTTGCATGTACATACACACAGGCAGAATTAGCGCTGTTACAAAATATATATATTAGGAAAGTCAAGCCCACAGACTACTAGAAATAGTTATCGTTTGAAAAAAAAGAAACCGCCCATTACGAACTAATATGTATAAACACAAATATCGTTACAATAATAATAATACATAAACTTACGTTTACTGTCGTCCGAACTGAAGTATGGAGAGGCAATAACTATAGATATCACAGTAAGAATTTTTGTTGTTGTTTTTAACAGGTGATGTTTTTCATCCCCTGAAGCTTTGCATGCAGAATTATGACTGTTACATAATATATATTAGGAAAGTCGACAGAAATAGTTATCGCCTGCAGCAAGAATTTTTGTTGTTGTTGTTTTTAACAGGTGGTGTTTTTCATCCCCTGAAGCTTTGCATGCAGAATTATGGCTGTTACATAATATATATTAGGAAAGTCGACAGAAATAGTTATCGCCTGCAGCAAGAATTTTTGTTGTTGTTTTTAACAGATGGTGTTTTTCATCCCCTGAAGCTTTGCATGCAGAATTATGGCTGTTACATAATATATATTAGGAAAGTCGGCAGAAATAGTTATCGCCTGCAGCCATATACAAGTTTACCTAATGAAATTAACAATGCTATGAGACACTTACATTAAAAATGTTTGTATAACAGAAAAATCATTAATTATCCACTCTCTAAGTGCGTGCACATTATGATTTGTACATAGTGTAGAAGAAGAATTGCAATGTGTAAGACATAACGCCCCAGGAAATAGATATGGTACGTCTTTTGGGCAACCAATGTCATCAAGATTTATTATATGATAATGAATTATTTTCGATTCTAAAAAACGTTTTTTCTCAAGACCCTTCACAAACACATATTTATATATGTTCGTACACGTTGTTAACACTGAAACAAGATTGTCGTACGGTGTCTCTCCTTCACCCCATCTTAGCCCATGATAGTTTGTCGTTAACCAACAGTTGGTTCTAGTGTATTTCGAATTCGTAACGACTGTAGCAGGCGGGGCGAAAATCCAATGTCTGCATGCAAAACGTGTTACGTCCATAACCGACAACTCCTTTACTATATAATTGCCGTTGTCATCATAAAAGCAGTGAAAGTCAATTATTACAGCAGCGTTTTCCATTATACTATAAAAAAAAAGAAACCACACATTACAAACTAAATTTCCGTTTGTACGCGTTAGTGAGTAGAATATTGTTTCGTTAAAATAAGCGATATGAGTAGAAGAATTAGTAACACGCTACACCCAGTCAAGACTTGATTTTAAATATTTCAGCCAAACAGGACTACTTTAAATTCTTTGTTTCCTTCAATTTTTTGTTAGCGCCCGTGCCAAAGGTTTTCTTAAACCCCCATTTAAAGAAACCATAAATACACTGCACTGTCGAGATCAAAGTTGTTCGGCTTCTTCATCTCGTTTTGGTTTGCACTCTTTTTAATATCGCGCATAGCCTAGTTGATAAACCAATGTTGCACTTTTAACAAGGTGGAACCAACGCTCTTCTTCCTTTATAAAAAGGTTAACAGATTCTGCCCAACGCGTGAAAGTCCCACGTCAACGCTTTTCTGAGGCTTTATCGTGTAAGCAGTTTCATGTCGAGAACTAAAAACAAGATTAAATTTGAAATCACACCCTTACAGTTTCATATCAAAGGAACATTGCGTGCATGAGATAGAAGTGAAGTTAAGAGTGTAATGCACAATGGGTATACAGAGCTGAAGGGAGGTTGGAGCAGAGAGCAGTAGAGTGTAAAACCACAAATATTTTCAAGCGAGTAATACTTTTATAAATTTCATTGAAAATTCCAAGGCATTAAGCACTACAATAGTTCTAAGGAATTCGTTAACTGATTTCTAGAAACTTAGTTCGTGGAATCCTTTGCACCATTCTTACTAGCTGTTGATAGTTTTCTTGAATGTTTTAAAAGCACAGAAACTTTTTAACCTGTCCGAGTAACGAGCTATATAGTTGACATTCCGAATAAATCATGACATCCTACTGAACCTGCCTATACCTCGTGGCTACAAAACAGCAGCAGCAGAAGATGGACGTAAATTTGAGTATTCCGAAAAACGTATCGCATCGCAAAATATTGAGTAACCTTGATTCACATAGTCAGTTTTAAAGAATAGTTGAACTTGAGCTCAAAAGACCACTTTACGTTTTGAAATGTTACTCCGTTACTCATAATTAAATTACAGTTTTGTGCACCAGTTAATATCAAAATTAATTAACAGAAATTCACTAATATACAATAATTGAAATTATGAAACCCTTACACTTATCACAGTAACAGTAACACAGGTTTTAAGAGCTAATTGGATTTTGTTATTTGTTTTTCTTAAGCCTATCACTGCCACCATATAGCTTTATCAGCACTACAATGAAGACCAGGTCAAACGCTAATGACACGGACGCTAATTATCATGCATGTTTTGGAGTTGAAATTCCATTGTATGGGACTAGTAAATTATCGGCTCCTGATTCCACCCCATTGTTATTTATGATCTGTCGTTTGGATTAATGAAGCGCTAACAACTAACGTTGTTTCACACAGCATATGAGTATAACTACACAAAGTTTTTAAACGTATCTTTCGACTGGTGTTTGCATTTTCATGCACGTAAAGAGACAAAGATTTACAAAAATATTAATATGAAAGCAAAAGCATATAAATTAATGAGCTAACGAGCCCTTGGTGAATATAAAACATTTTCATCTAACACAATTTCCAGTTAGGCCGGAAGTTGATATCAAATGAACTTATCATATTCGAAATAACCACTTACCCCCTAACGAAAAAAGAATTTCACACACACACACACACACACACACACACACACACACACAAGCGCACAGGTGCAACCGGGTAGTCGGAATGCAAGTCGTTTAAGGTATTAGGATAGTAGGATATTAGGATGTAGATATAGGACGGTGTAGATATTAGGATAAATAATATTTATTTATTATTTAAATAACATACACACGTGTTAGGCTGAAGCCTAACACGTGTGTGTGTGTGTGTGCGTGTGTTTGTTTGCATTTTAACCTAACATGAAACGTGAATGGACCGCATTTTAACCTAACACACAACGTGTAACAAACCTAATTGGACCTATCACTCCCGTTGCGTCATGTAATGATGACCTAAACACTACACGTGTGTATGTTATGTTGCATTTTAACCTAACATGAAACGTGAATGGACCGCATTTTAACCTAACACACAACGTGTAACAAACCTAATTGGACCTATCACTCCCGTTGCGTCATGTAATGATG
Source organism: Magicicada septendecula (assembly GCA_034769895.1). Classification (NCBI taxonomy): domain Eukaryota; kingdom Metazoa; phylum Arthropoda; class Insecta; order Hemiptera; family Cicadidae; genus Magicicada; species Magicicada septendecula. Next base: position 479,377,292 of record CM068370.1, read on the forward strand.
ACCTAAACACTACACGTGTGTATGTTATGTTGCATTTTAACCTAACATGAAACGTGAATGAACCGCATTTTAACCTAACACACAACGTGTAACAAACCTAATTGGACCTATCACTCCCGTTGCGGCATGTACTGATGACCTAAACACTACACGTGTGTATGTTATTTAAATAATAATTTAAATAACATGTGAGTGATGATTCCGACATCAGGTACATCCTCGAAGTCGACCTACACTATCCTAATACCTTACACGACTTGCATTCCGACTACCCGCTTGCACCTGTGCGCTTGTGTGTGTGTGTGTGTGTGTGTGTGTGTGTGTGTGTGTGTGTGAGTGTGTGTGTGTAATTCTTTTTCGTTAGGGGGTAAGTGGTTATTTCGAATATGATAAGTTCATTTGATATCAACTTCCGGCCTAACTGGAAATTGTGTTAGATGAAAATGTTTTATATTCACCAAGGGCTCGTTAGCTCATTAATTTATATGCTTTTGCTTTCATATTAATATTTTTGTAAATCTTTGTCTCTTTACGTGCATGAAAATGCAAACACCAGTCGAAAGATACGTTTAAAAACTTTGTGTAGTTATACTCATATGCTGTGTGAAACAACGTTAGTTGTTAGCGCTTCATTAATCCAAACGACAGATCATAAATAACAATGGGGTGGAATCAGGAGCCGATAATTTACTAGTCCCATACAATGGAATTTCAACTCCAAAACATGCATGATAATTAGCGTCCGTGTCATTAGCGTTTGACCTGGTCTTCATTGTAGTGCTGATAAAGCTATATGGTGGTAGTGATAGGCTTAAGAAAAACAAATAACAAAATCCAATTAGCTCTTAAAACCTGTGTTACTGTTACTGTGATAAGTGTAAGGGTTTCATAATTTCAATTATTGTATACTAGTGAATTTCTGTTAATTAATTTTGATATTAACTGGTGCACAAAACTGTAATTTAATTATGAGTAACGGAGTAACATTTCAAAACGTAAAGTGGTCTTTTGAGCTCAAGTTCAACTATTCTTTAAAACTGACTATGTGAATCAAGGTTACTCAATATTTTGCGATGCGATACGTTTTTCGGAATACTCAAATTTACGTCCATCTTCTGCTGCTGCTGTTTTGTAGCCACGAGGTATAGGCAGGTTCAGTAGGATGTCATGATTTATTCGGAATGTCAACTATATAGCTCGTTACTCGGACAGGTTAAAAAGTTTCTGTGCTTTTAAAACATTCAAGAAAACTATCAACAGCTAGTAAGAATGGTGCAAAGGATTCCACGAACTAAGTTTCTAGAAATCAGTTAACGAATTCCTTAGAACTATTGTAGTGCTTAATGCCTTGGAATTTTCAATGAAATTTATAAAAGTATTACTCGCTTGAAAATATTTGTGGTTTTACACTCTACTGCTCTCTGCTCCAACCTCCCTTCAGCTCTGTATACCCATTGTGCATTACACTCTTAACTTCACTTCTATCTCATGCACGCAATGTTCCTTTGATATGAAACTGTAAGGGTGTGATTTCAAATTTAATCTTGTTTTTAGTTCTCGACATGAAACTGCTTACACGATAAAGCCTCAGAAAAGCGTTGACGTGGGACTTTCACGCGTTGGGCAGAATCTGTTAACCTTTTTATAAAGGAAGAAGAGCGTTGGTTCCACCTTGTTAAAAGTGCAACATTGGTTTATCAACTAGGCTATGCGCGATATTAAAAAGAGTGCAAACCAAAACGAGATGAAGAAGCCGAACAACTTTGATCTCGACAGTGCAGTGTATTTATGGTTTCTTTAAATGGGGGTTTAAGAAAACACCTTTGGCACGGGCGCTAACAAAAAATTGAAGGAAACAAAGAATTTAAAGTAGTCCTGTTTGGCTGAAATATTTAAAATCAAGTCTTGACTGGGTGTAGCGTGTTACTAATTCTTCTACTCATATCGCTTATTTTAACGAAACAATATTCTACTCACTAACGCGTACAAACGGAAATTTAGTTTGTAATGTGTGGTTTCTTTTTTTTTATAGTATAATGGAAAACGCTGCTGTAATAATTGACTTTCACTGCTTTTATGATGACAACGGCAATTATATAGTAAAGGAGTTGTCGGTTATGGACGTAACACGTTTTGCATGCAGACATTGGATTTTCGCCCCGCCTGCTACAGTCGTTACGAATTCGAAATACACTAGAACCAACTGTTGGTTAACGACAAACTATCATGGGCTAAGATGGGGTGAAGGAGAGACACCGTACGACAATCTTGTTTCAGTGTTAACAACGTATACGAACATATATAAATATGTGTTTGTGAAGGGTCTTGAGAAAAAACGTTTTTTAGAATCGAAAATAATTCATTATCATATAATAAATCTTGATGACATTGGTTGCCCAAAAGACGTACCATATCTATTTCCTGGGGCGTTATGTCTTACACATTGCAATTCTTCTTCTACACTATGTACAAATCATAATGTGCACGCACTTAGAGAGTGGATAATTAATGATTTTTCTGTTATACAAACATTTTTAATGTAAGTGTCTCATAGCATTGTTAATTTCATTAGGTAAACTTGTATATGGCTGCAGGCGATAACTATTTCTGCCGACTTTCCTAATATATATTATGTAACAGCCATAATTCTGCATGCAAAGCTTCAGGGGATGAAAAACACCATCTGTTAAAAACAACAACAAAAATTCTTGCTGCAGGCGATAACTATTTCTGTCGACTTTCCTAATATATATTATGTAACAGCCATAATTCTGCATGCAAAGCTTCAGGGGATGAAAAACACCACCTGTTAAAAACAACAACAACAAAAATTCTTGCTGCAGGCGATAACTATTTCTGTCGACTTTCCTAATATATATTATGTAACAGTCATAATTCTGCATGCAAAGCTTCAGGGGATGAAAAACATCACCTGTTAAAAACAACAACAAAAATTCTTACTGTGATATCTATAGTTATTGCCTCTCCATACTTCAGTTCGGACGACAGTAAACGTAAGTTTATGTATTATTATTATTGTAACGATATTTGTGTTTATACATATTAGTTCGTAATGGGCGGTTTCTTTTTTTTCAAACGATAACTATTTCTAGTAGTCTGTGGGCTTGACTTTCCTAATATATATATTTTGTAACAGCGCTAATTCTGCCTGTGTGTATGTACATGCAAAGCTTCGGGCGATGAACGTGAACTTTCCTGATGACCACATCACCACCACCACCATTACTTTCACTAGTCTTCTTTGTAGTCATTGTTTAGTTCCGCCTCGTTTGATACAGACGTCTTCACTTCTAATAATGTCGTTTATCACAAAATTCAATGCAGTTTCTGCTATTGAGTACAAACGGTGTGCAGAATTAACAGTGGACAAGCAGTATCCGATCGTTAACATGTTGCATGTGGACACAAGATATGGGAAGTCTGTGCTTGTAACGTTGGAAGATGGTGAACGCCGCTATCGTGTATATCTACCTAAGAGGTATGCTTGCGTCTTTACAGATGAAGAGCTCCGTCATATAAGCCCCAGCGACCTACATCTCGTGTTTCGAGGCATGAGGAATCAAACAGTACATATGGAAATAGTACCTCGTTAAGGTAACAAACTACTTTTAATAAACAATTTTTTATCATTGTGTGTGCGTATGTTTGAAGGTAGTGCAGATTCTAATTTACAAAGTTTGATGAAAGGACTTTAATTTCTATTTTTAATTTATTTCACTATACGTCTCTGAACCTATATGTAATTATTTGTAAACTGCTTTACCTGTTGCAGCAAACGATAACACTAGAACGATTATATTATTATTATTCAGTGATATATACATACATACAATTTACTTATTAAACACTTCAATGATTGTAACGTCTTACAATGACTATAGCATATTTAAATCTGTTATCTGTTTATTGGCCCTACATGTACATGATTCAAGCCAAACGTGTGCACGTTGTATGTATGTGTGTGATTACGTTGCATGTGCGTCTGTGTGTGTGCGCGTGTGGTGTAACCCAAACGTATGCACGTCGTATGTATGTGTATGATTACGTTGCGTATGCGTCTGTGTGTGCGCGCGTTACGTATGCATCTGTGTGTGTGTGTGTGTGTGTGTGTGTGTGTGTGTGTGTGTGTGTGTGTGTGTGTGTGTGTGTGTGTGTGTGTGTGTGTGTGTGTGTGTGTGTGTGTGTGTGTGTGTGTGTGTGTGTGTGTGTGTGATATTTAACATGATTTTAATGTTGTTGTATTGTTATGTTGCAGGTTGCTTCTCCTACAAGTACGACACACAATTATATATAAACTTTCGAAAAAATATCAATTTTATAATGTATTCATTTAATTATGAATTTTATATTGTGAATGTTAAAATATATTTAATCATTTAAACAAATTATGACTTTATTTTATTTCACACTACACCTCTGAACATGTGTACAATTAATTTATTTTTGTGAACTGTTACATCAGAAGATTTGTATGAATTTCAGTCGCCGTTTTCATGTGTGTGTATAATTTTAATTTATTTCGCTATACACTACTGAACCTATGTGTGTGTGTAAACTGCAACCTTAAAACAGAAGTATTGTACCAGATTGCTAAGCCGTTAACGTATGGATTTGTCATCTGTAACAACATAACAGGTAAGTAGTTCATTGACGCCAAATATATATATTTCTAACAAGGATCAATCACACTGACTGCATTATAAAACTATTAATTAATTATTTAATACATTGAAAAATGAAGACGGCGTTTTGACAACGAGAGAGAGAGAGAGCTAAAATTATTTATTCATCACACCGACTACACAATGTACGAGAGGGAGACAGAAGAAAGGATATGGAACCTTGCATAGTTGAAACGTGTGAGAGTGAGAGAGAGTGAGAGGACGTTACTATTTGTTGACACAGTTGACCCACAAGTGAGAGTGAGAGAGAGAGAGAGAGAGAGAGAGGACGTTAATATTTGTCGAATAAATATAAACTTTCTAATTTCATATACATGCGCGCAATGTACACAGTGAGAGAGAGATAGAGAGAAAGAGAGAGAGAGAGAGGGAGAGGAGAAAACGTTTGACAACAAGAGAGAGAGATAGTTTTACTTACATTCAAATGTGAGAGAGAGAGAGAGAGAGAGTAACAATTATGATCATACACTATAATAATACAGAGGTTGGTACACCTGATCATATAGGTTTAATATACATTATAACACACGACAAATTTGAACTCATGCAAAGGTTGGTACACCTGATCATATATTTTAATATACACTATAATGCATCGAGTTGGAACCACCCCCACCCACTGATATGAAATAAAAAAAAACCTCCCACCCAACACCACCCACTGATATGCAAATCAGCTTTCTTAAAAAAATAAAAAATTATATTCACGGATGCTGGTGGTCCATTGAACCTCATCCCACCCCCTTGATATGCAAATCAATTTAATTTAATAAATAAAAAAATCAAATTAAAAAAATTTAAAAATTTACTTGCGGATGCTGTGGTCCATTGGGATGCTGCGGGTCCAGCGGTTCGCGGATCTTGACACAGATCAACGAAAAAGTCGCGGATGCTGTGGTCCAAGTCGCGGATGCTGTGGTCCAAGTCGCGGATGCTGTGGTCCAGATATGCCCTGAGGTGTGAGCCAGAACCCCCAATTTCCCTCTACTACTTTAAATAATAATCAATTTACAATTATTTTTAGTTAGTTAAGGGGTCGGAAAACAAGTTGATTCTGGTTAGCGCCTGTTTCTGCAGGATTAATTAACAAGCTTTACCCTTTCTGTACACTCGTATTCCTTTTAATATATTATTATTAGACTTTCATTTAAATATTATTATTATTTAATGATTACAATAAGCTTTAGGTAAAAAATGTGAGATTTTATTAAACACTTAAAATTTATCAACCTATACATTATCAACTTAATTAATTTATTTATTTTTATTAATAAAATCGTCACAGGATAATCAAAATATACATGCTAAGGTGGGTTGGACACAGGCGCGTGGCAGCAGATATATTGTTACGACGCTCTAACTGATCGTCGTATGGTACAGTGGAAAACGAAATACAAGACACCAATGAAATCACTAAAATCCAGCTTTAATTATCACAATTAATCATTTGTAATCAACAAGATAGTCTTACAACAATTCAAGTAAAAATTGTCCACCCCCCAATAATAATGTCAACTATAAAGAACTCCGCACTAATTACAGTGTATAACACAACAAGACTTCGCTACAAACACTCGATCCGCGCTAAAGAAATCGCTCAACACCACTGAACTGACAAGCCGGCTGCTATGGCTTTTTATAGGTAGCGCACAACTCCTAGAAATTTTCCATCCTAACTTTACGCCACTTAATGCGTATCTCAAGTGTTCTTGAATACACTGGAACCTACTTGTGAGCGGCCTAGAATGATGCAACACCTGCCACACTGGCCGGGCCCCCCCCCCCCGGTAAAGTGGAGAATGTTCTAAGCTCTTCGATAGGATTCTCGTAACAATATTCATATAGGCTAACTGTGGTTATCAAAATCACTACATATGTTTTTCAAAGAACTAGTACTATTCTTGTTATACTGTTATATTTTTGCCTACCGCCTATTTGGGGGGGGGAACCTAAAAAAAAAACAGTTTCACCCTCTCTCCATAGTTTATAGTGTAAAATCGAGTGATGCGCTCCAAAGTTATCGTGAGACATACTCCAAGCAGACAAAAGACTTACATACAGAAGCCAAACGGTCACGTTAAAACTGAGAACTCGCTTCGTTTGTTCAGAGATAACACCATTATTGTATTGACCCACATTAACTCAGAATAAACTAAAGTCCGTTTCAGTTTAAAATGTTACAGTGTACGCGCGTTTGCGTGCTTTAACTGCAATGCTTTCAGCGAAATTAGTTTTCTAAACTACTGTACATAGGTGTGCAAAGTACAGTACAGCGTTATATGTCTTCTTAACCAACACGAGATATGCACGGCAAGATAAATACACGCAATTTTTTACAGAGTGTTACACTGACACTATACAGTATGATACGTACCTGCCCCTTGCGCTCGTGCATGTAATCTCATTCTGAGGTAACATTACTTGTGCATACATTTCACCAGTGCCTGATTAAGGGGGGCTAAAGCGCAAGGCCCCGCTTGTCGGGGTTCCCATGCCCGACCATTTAAAAATTCTCATTTTGAAATTAATAAATAAAATATTCCGAGCAAGCGAAATATTAAAAACCGCACTGACAATGAGGAGAGTACCTGAAGTGCGGATCACGGATTTAAACGAAACTTGGGGACATGTTTAGGTACATAAGGTTATGGTAAAAGCCAAAGCAATAAAGTTTAACGCTCAAAATTTCCTCAGTTATAAGCTATCACAATTGTTTTATGATGATTTTAGGAGAAGGCTCGAGAAAAATATACGTCCCTTTGAAACTCAATAATTCGGATTTTAATGCGCTCATTTCGATTAAATTATTTTGAACAACTTTGTCGAATTTTCTTGCTTCTCTGCTATGTACAATTTTCGAAGTTCGAGGGAAAATTGTACATAGCAGAGAAGCAATAAAATTCGACAAAGTTGTTATGAAGACTGCTAACACAGAGAAAATAACTGATAAATTATTTTGTATTCTCTAATTTATTAGTACTGTTGTAAAAAGATCTACGAAATAAGATAATAGTAAACAGTTTCAGCATCTGTTTAATCGGTACACAATAAAAAATTACGTGAGTGAAAACACGGTTTAAGAACAATATTTTGTTTATTATATTTATTAAATGATCGTCTGAATAAAGTATTGTGCAAAACGGGAAAATTTCATACATGGGCCCCTGCTCTTAAATAGCCCCGGGACACCATAGTCTTAATCCGGCCATGTATTTTACAGTTCCCGCCTGTTAAGAAACAGAATATTCGTAAGTTATAACTGACAAGAACCACCCCCGACAGACATTCGGATCGTCGTCATCATCGTTGATGACAAGGTTCAGCTGAACTTTATGCTCTACATGTATTTCGTTCCTGTGCTGCGTCTTTAAGGTCTCTCTGTGCAGCGTGTGTACTTTTATTTTATTTTTTACGTTTATTTATGCAATCTGTTAATACACAACAATAACCATAAATCTTCACAGAATACATGGCATGAAGAGAACTAGTCCATTGACTAGTACTTCTGTATATGAGTATTTAAAAGTAACATATTATGTACAGTATATTGTTATGACGCTCTACTGATCGTCGTATGATACAGTGGAAAACAAAATACAAGACACCAATTAAGTCACTAATCACAATTAAACAGTTTGTAATGAACAAGATAGTCTCTTACAACAAAACAAATACAAATTGTTCACACGCAATAAAAATGACAACTAATATAAAACACAACTGTATTACAATTGCTCCGTACAATTATAAAACACATAACACTACGCCACAATACTTCGGACCGCACTGAAATCAATCGCCACTTAAACTGACTGCTAAGCACAGCTGTCGTCGTTTATATAGATAGCACAAGCGTTCCAGATTAGTCCATACTACGCATCAGCGCTATACTAGAGCGCAATTGATTGCGGCCTTGACACAGTGCGCGCGACGGCGAAGTCTAGAAAAGTCTCGCTAACGCATGTTGAGATCACGTACGCAGACAACATTACAGTCGGATTCCACTGGAACGTCCGAGAAACACGTAGCATGATCTGTTCCGTAACACTTTTTCTGTACCTAGTGTTAGAGTGTAGGTAAGTCCAGAGGAAGTGTTAACTTTAAACCACTTGTCTGTAGGCTGTTGTCTAGTAGATTTATGGCTAAAGGATTCGTGTGCTCTTCAAGCCGTTTCACATATCTTTAGCTGAACATCGCAATGGTTTCACTGACTGAGGGCAGGTCGATGTCTCTATAGATGTCTTTGTTGCTGATGAACCACGGTGCGTTGGTTATGGCACGCAACACCTTGGTCTAAAACCTTTCCATTACGGCGATATTGTATTTAGATGCAGTTCCCCAAAGCTGTAAGCCGTATCTCCACACAGGCTTGAAGACAGTGTTGTACACCAATACCTTGTTTCGCGTTGACAGTAATGATTTGTGCCCAGGCGCCAATAATGCTTGCGAAAGTTGGTGTCCAGTTGAATGTACTTTTATGGGTACGATAAAATGACCACAATATCAAGATTTTATTGAAATTTCTAATGTATACGTATTTGGTTGAACCAGTTTGTTCGGCACCGTTAATTAATTATATGAGTATTATTTATCTCTGTTTCAAGTCGTACTGACACAACCGTCGCGTCGTACTGATAGTATAAAACGTTAAATGAAATTAAAACGAAAATAAATTCTTGAGATTGTGGTAACGTTGAAGACTCACAATTTCAACGGCTGTGCTATGATCGAGTCAAGGTTATGTCGACGGGAACATACAATACAGAGGTCTTGTCGGGCTGTAAAAATTTATTCATTTGATTTTATCTAATCTGTGACTAAAGGAATGAATTTGATCTTCAGTCAAAATTTTATCAGCGAGGAACTGAGTATATTTTCAATAAATGAAAAAATAACAGAGCGTCGTGCCAAGACCATTTAAATAGGCATCAGATGAAAACACTGTCAAAAAATCTTGTCAATAAGAGTAAACAGTAAGAGGTAAAAGAGAATCCAGGACGTACAAAACAAATCTGTGAGGCCGGAACAGACTTAATCAATGCCTAATCTCTGAATTAGGCGAAATCCCAGGCTAGTCGTATTCAAGCGGCCAAAATTAAATTCTCAGGCACGTAACAGGACATACAACCCTTCGAGATCGCGAAATAAATGTCGATGTACGAGTGGAACTGAATATTATGAGTATTTTTGTTTGGATTGTCCAGTATCGTCTAAAATGGTTGGAACATCTTGGCCGAATGGATGACTGCTGTACGCCCAAACAACTACCGAATTATAAGCCGTAAGGACGGAGAGGAGTAGAGCGCCCGAAGAAGCACTGCAGTGTCTTACCTCATTGGGACCGGAACAAACCATTTTTGACAGAATTAACACTGTTGCACACCACTATAGAAATATTATTCCGATTACCGCTTTCAAGCTTCACACCTCATCATCGTATCGGAACAATAACAATAACGGGCTTTCCGATAACAATAGGAAATAACAATAACAAATATTTCCAATCTGATGATGAGCTGTGAAGCTTGAAAGCGCTAATCGGAATAATGTTTCTACAGTAATGTGCAACAGTGTTAATTCTGTTTGTGATTATACCCACTAACACAACTTTATTAATTAAACAATTTTTGGTTTAATCCTTGATGAAGATGATCATGATCATGATGCTTCAGTGAATTATATGATAATGATGATGACGATACAAACGTTTGAGGGAGTTCTGCAGCTTAAGAAGCTTGCTAATGTTTTGAGCACATGTAATAAATATCCGTATGGACAACCATACACGGCTTCCATTTTCTAAAATTCATATTTAAAATCATTTTCGAAATGAAATATTTCCATAGAAACTACTTCTTTCTTCAGTATTAACCACAGTAGTGTGGTCCCTAACGTATACCACCTCACGTTAGTGCACTCGATTTGCACTGACGATTGCAGTCGATGGCAGTGCCGAAACGTCTAGTTTTTTCATCTACCTTTCTACCCTGGATTATTATGACCTTCAGTGTAGATAATCAAAATACGAACTGTACCTAGTTGTTAACATTTTAAAAATAAAGAATTAATTGATTAAATTATCTTATTTAAACAACGCGCAAGAAAGCGAATACAGACCAGCGTTTGTTTTCTGTGAATATCTGAAAACGAAAAATTATTTTGCTTACGTACCCGTGGTTACATTGAATGGAACGATATCAACTGTTAATATTTTATTTTGCCAAACATTATGCCACTGACTTGAAAAGGCCTTATTTGTTGATTTGAAAATGGAATTTTACTGATTTTGGTGGTGTATATATAATAATAATGTTAATATTTTATTGAAATTTTTTTAAGTTTTCGGTCTAATAAATTAGAACATCAATACAAAGTTACGCCCTCCCCCTTCAACTACCCTTCTAATTTACAGAAATTTCATCTACCTTTCTACAGTGGATTATTATGACCTTCTTTTCAGGATACTTTATTTATCAAAATTAAGTACTTACTTTATTCTTGTTAAAACGTAAAACGTTGCTGGTAAACTACCCCTCTCCATTAAACGTTCTTCACCAAAATCAATCCGCCTTGAATCCTCTACAATTCAGGGGCATATGCAAAACATTATTTAAATGTGTTTGAATTTGCGCCAGTTATCGTTCACCATTGAAAAAATTTTACACACACACAGTTTTCGGAAAATGACTTTTCTTCATGTTTAGAGGGTAGTACAATCAGAATCAGCACCTTATCTCGAAAACGATTTTTTCCCCATCACCATACTTCCATTTCCTTATGCAGCGTGGAAGTAAAAACAGAACTGGCTAGAAGCCGCTTCACAAAAACACGCTGGTTTGTTACTACTAGTGTCAACCGACGTTTTCATAAGGTAACAAACACGGCGCCGCCAATAATATCAAACTGCGGAACTGCATTCATTAATAACCTGCTGTAGCAAATAAGGTAGTTACGGGAAGCGATCGAAAGTTTATTGGGAACGGAGGAAATTACTTTCCGTACCTGTAGCCGATACTGTATGTTCACAAATTGTATCCCCAGCAACAGTTTAGCTGCCTTCAATTAACGCAATTTACTTTATGACAGGAAACAAAAATGTTGAATGACGTCATCACACGCCTTCTATACCGTCTTTTACCTCCATGTTCCGTAAGGAAATGCAAGTACGGTGATCACGAAAAAAAATCGTGTTCTAGATAAGAGCTGATTCTGACTGCACTACCCTTAAAACATGAAGAAAAGTCATTTTCCGAAAAGTGTCTGTGTGTGTGTCTGTCTGTGTGCCTGTATGTAGAATGTTTTCTATGCCGAACGATAACTGCCCCAAATTCACACAGAATCAAATAATTTTTTCATCTGTGCCCAAGTTGCAGAGGACTCGAGGTCTATTGATTTTGGTGAAAATCGTTTAAGGGAGAGGTGTAGTTTACCTGCAACGTTTTACGTTTTGACAAGAGTAAAGCACTTAATTTTGATAAATAAAGTATCCTGAAAACAAGGTCATAATAATCCACTGTAGAAAAGTAGATGAAATATCTATAAATGAAAAGGGCAGTTGAAGAGGGGAGGGGTAATTTTCTAAAACTGAAAATGACAGTTGAAGGAGAATGGTGTAATTTTTTATATGTGTACTACGTTATCGGCAACAAAGAAGTAGTTTCTATGGAAATACGAGTATTTCATTTCAATTTGTCAAATTTTGGAAATTATATTTAAAAATTTTTAAATATAAATCTTAGAACATGGAAGTCATGTATGGTTCTGCATAGCGATTTTTTAGTTTACTTACATAAGTACTAATGTTAACATTGGCCACTCTGCAATTGATATTTTGTTGTTTGGGAACGATCAGGCTATTCTGTCGGACTCGGAAAACAGGTTGCAGATGGGTATACATCTGTTAAATCGAAACTGCAAGGACTCTGGATTACAAATATCCACACTCAAGACCAAGGTAATGGCTTGTCGTGGAGCTGATCCCGTATGGGCAAAAATTGTTATAGATGTCCTGTCCTGGAACAAGTCAGCAATTTTGAATACCTGGGGTACAGTGTGTCTTATAATACAACAAACGACGTTGTGAATAAGTTGCATAAGTTCAACCTTATGTGCGGGACCATCAGGCGAATTCGTAACTCAGCAAGTAAAGGAACACGAATAAAATTCTACAAGATGATGGCCCTTCCCAACCTTCTTTACGGGTCTGAGAATTGAACTTTAACGAAAGGCCAGGCCAGTCGTATCCAAGCGGCAGAAATGCGATTTATCAGGCACGTGGCAGGGAATACTCTCCACGATCATAGAGAAACACAGATACACGGCAGCAACTGAATATTATGAGTATACTCGACAGGAGTGCCCAGTATCGGCTGAATTGGTGGGAACATCATTGCCGAGTGGATGACTGCCGCATCCCCAAACTATGGAACTATAAGCCGTGGGGACGGAGAGGTGTGGGACGTCCGAGGAAGCGCTGCAGTGACCAGATCGATCTAGACTTTGCCTGGTTGATACCGGAACAAACCATCCTTGGTTTAATCCTTGAAGATGATGATGATGGTGATTACAAATGTTCATACTCTGTTGAAATACTTATAGCGAATTAACGCTTACCGTAGTAATCAATGAGTACTATGTGTAACGAAACAGAGCAGTTTAGTTATTTAAACAATGAGCAAAATAAGAAATGATTTGACAGTACAGACCTCCGCGATACTCCTAGTACCGATCTTATTTCACTAGCCTGTATCCGGCTTTGGGTCTTTGCGTTCAATGTCCAAGTCTCACTGCCATAATAAAGGCGGCATGCCATTGCCATCACTTTATACAATTTCAAATGACCTTTCCATTCAGTGTTCTTCTTATCGTTCCACACGTGTGCTTAAACTTCTCTACTTGTTTGTCTCATCTATTGTCACGTCTATCTCACCCACATACGACAAGTCACGTCCAAGAAACCTGGATTAATGTATTTGCTCAATTAGCTGATCATTCAGAACTAGTTTACACCTTGCAGGAAAGCAACCTTTAAAAGCCATGGACTTAGTCTTGGTAACAGAAATTTCCAGACTATACATGCTGATTACCTGCTGCAATTCATAGCTGCAGGCTATTTACATTGTCTGCTATTATGACCTGATCGTCAGCAAACATCACTAGCAAACTGAATAAGAGCAATATAGAATTATTAGGCCTAAAATTACAACTGCTACAAAATCTAAAACGAGGGCATTTCAGGGCAGGTATCCTATAAGAGCTAAGAGAGTCGTGAATAATCAGATTTTGGATCAGATTAGTCATTTTAATTACATGGGTTGTAATATCTCATATGGAACTGATATTGATTGGGATAGTAAGCTAACAAAATTTAGACGCATCTGTGGAACGATTCATTGGTACCTGAAAAATAAAACACGGAAGGATACCCAAATAAAAATTGTATAAAACTGTGGCTGTCCCCACAATCGTGTATCCTAGTGAGACGTGGACTCTTGGTAAAAGGGAAGTGCAGAGGATTCAGGTAGCCGAAATTAAATTTCTAAGAGGGACGCAAGGTTGTTCTCTCTTGGATCGGAGAAGACACGAGGGTATTAGACACGATTTAAACATAGTATCATTTCACCAGAAGATCGAAGACCAAAGAAAGAGATTTTGTAAACACTTGAATCGAATGCCAGATATCCGTCTACTTGTGGCTGTTTTGGGTTATCACCCTATGGGAAGAGAGATGTCGGTGAAACTGAGGAGATGGGTTCCGGAACAGGTCTAAGGCCTAGTCCTTGGAGTGATGATGATGATGATCATCATCACCAACGTAATCTTCAAGGATTAAACCAAGAATGGTTTGTTCCGGTCTCAAATAGGCAAAGATGGTCACTCCAGCGCTTCCTCGGACGTCCCACACCTCTCCGTCCACTCGGCTTATAGTTCCATAGTTGTTTGGGGATACGCCAGTCATCCATTCGGCAAAGATGTTCCCACCAATTCAGCCGATACTGGGCGATCCTGTCGAGTATACTGATAATATTCAGTTCCTGCCGTATATCTGTGTTTCTTCTATGATCATAGAGAGTATAACCTGCCACGTGCCTGAGAATCTCATTTCAGCCGCTTGGATGTGACTGGCCTGGCCTTTCGTTAAAGTCCAATTCTCAGACCCATAGAGATGTGTGGGAAGAGCCATCGCCTTGTACAATTTTAGGCGTGTTCCTTTACTTGCTGACTTGAGGGTTCGCCTAATGGTCCCGCACATGAGGTAGAACTTATGCAACTTATTCACAATCTCGTTGCGTGCATTATAAGACACACTGTAGCCCAGGTATTCAAAACTGCAGATGATGATGACGACGACGACGACGATGATGATGATGATGATGATGACAATTAGAATTAGGTATTAGAACTCGTTAACAACTGGCACAAATATTTAGCACTTCTGATTTCAATTAGACCCAGCATTAAAATATTTCCCACGAAAACACCAAACGTGTTAATAGCGCGCGCAATACGGTCATACGTGATACGACCATAAGTAGTGGCTGTCACGCTGCTGCTGTCGTTAACGCAGATAAAGCGAGACGACGCGACGAGGCACCTGTTTAAGCACCACTTGAACGACACCGTCTTAACGAGACTCACATCATCGTCTGCCACCAGTTAAAAAACACTACAAGCCGCCGCATCCTGGTTAAGTCCATCTAATGCACAAAAACATCAACAAGAGTCATGCGATAACTAAACCGTGTGTTCACTAAAGCGCATACGTTTACGATTAAAGTATAAACAGAATTAACACTGTTGCACACCACCATAGAAAAATTATTCCGATTAGCGCTTTCAAGCTTCACAACTCATCATCAGATCGGAATTAACAATAACGGAACTAGATAACTTCTTTATACCCCCCCCCTTTTGCCCTATAGCACGTACACATTTTCGTCACATTTTCGTAAACAAGCTTTGAATTAAATATTAATAACTAGCGAGTTCAGTCATCCGTGTCGGTACTTTCACATTTCTTTCTAGTACATTCTCTCTCTCTCTCTCTCTCTCTCTCTCTCTCTCTCTCTCTCTCTCTCTCTCTCTCTCTCTCTCTCTCTCTCTCACTCTCTCTCTCTCTCTCTCTGTGTATGTGTGTGTGTGTAATTTAAAGCTTGTTTACGAACATGTGTAGGCCTACGCGCTGTATGGCAAGTGGGGGTATAAAGAAGTTGTTTAGTTCCATTATTGTATATTTCCAATCTGATGATGAGCTGTGAAGCTTGAAAGCGCTAATCGGAATAATTTTTCTATAGTGGTGTGCAACAGTGTTAATTCTGTTTGTGATTATAACCACTAACACAACTTTATTCATTAAATATTAAAGTATATCTCAGAGTAGATTTTTACTAAAATACTGAACTTTAGCAATTCTCACAACAGGTTACATTCCTGTAGGCCGTCCAAGGTTTAAATAGCTCTTATTGGCTCTTATGGGAGCTGTCGCGTTCTCTCTCACTCATGTGTTTCCACTATCTTCTCTCCTTTTCTGCCCCTGCAGTGTTGCCATTCGTGCTGCATAATATGAAATGCAAACTTAACATATTTTTAAATGTTTTGATGTTCTACATATTACTTTGCAAATGTCTATATAAATTATAAATTAATTCCGAAGCTGGTGTTTGATTGAAGGTCTTGAAGAAAAAGAAACTCTAATAAAGTATGGAATATTGAGCGGCAACACGTCCACGAGCCATGATGACGATGATAGAGACGACGATGATACTACTGTCGTGGCCGAGCGGTGATCAAACGTGAGTAGGCGAGTATGAAATGATTGATTCCAGAGACTGGCTTGAAGACAACGAAACTCTAATAAAGTATGGAATATTGAGCGGGAACACGTCCACGAGCCATGATAACGATGATACTACTGTCGTGGCCGAGCGGTGATCAAACGTGAGTAGGCGAGTGTGAAATAATTGATTCCAGAGACTGGCTTGAAGACACCGAAACTCTAATAAAGTATGGAATATTGAGCGGGAACACGTCCACGAGCCATGATGACGATGATACTACTGTCGTGGCCGAGCGGTGATCAAAAGTGAGTAGGCGAGTGTGAAATGATTGATTCCAGAGACTGGCTTGAAGACACCGAAACTCTAATAAAGTATGGAATATTGAGCGGGAACACGTCCACGAGCCATGATGACGATGATACTACTGTCGTGGCCGAGCGGTGATCAAAAGTGAGTAGGCGAGTATGAAATGATTGATTCCAGAGACTGGCTTGAAGACACCGAAACTCTAATAAAGTATGGAATATTGAGCGGGAACACGTCCACGAGCCATGATGACGATGATACTACTGTCGTGGCCGAGCGGTGATCAAAAGTGAGTAGGCGAGTGTGAAATGATTGATTCCAGAGACTGGCTTGAAGACACCGAAACTCTAATAAAGTATGGAATATTGAGCGGGAACACGTCCACGAGCCATGATGACGATGATACTACTGTCGTGGCCGAGCGGTGATCAAACGTGAGTAGGCGAGTGTGAAATGATTGATTCCAGAGACTGGCTTGAAGACACCGAAACTCTAATAAAGTATGGAATATTGAGCGGGAACACGTCCACGAGCCATGATGACGATGATACTACTGTCGTGGCCGAGCGGTAATCGTCAAACGTGAGTAGGCGAGTGTGAAATGATTGATTCCAGAGACTGGCTTGAAGACAACGAAACTCTAATAAAGTATGGAATATTGATCGGGAACACGTCCACGAGCCATGATGACGATGATACTACTGTCGTGGCCGAGCGGTGATCAAACGTGAGTAGGCGAGTGTGAAATGATTGATTCCAGAGACTGGCTTTAAGACAACGAAACTCTAATAAGGTATGGAATATTGAGCGGGAACACGTCCACGAGCCATGATGACGATGATACTACTGTCGTGGCCGAGCGGTAATCGTCAAACGTGAGTAGGCGAGTGTGAAATGATTGATTCCAGAGACTGGCTTGAAGACAACGAAACTCTAATAAAGTATGGAATATTGATCGGGAACACGTCCACGAGCCATGATGACGATGATACTACTGTCGTGGCCGAGCGGTGATCAAACGTGAGTAGGCGAGTGTGAAATGATTGATTCCAGAGACTGGCTTTAAGACAACGAAACTCTAATAAGGTATGGAATATTGATCGGGAACACGTCCACGAGCCATGATGACGATGATACTACTGTCGTGGCTGAGCGGTAATCGTCAAACGTGAGTAGGCGAGTGTGAAATGATTGATTCCAGAGACTGGCTTGAAGACACCGAAACTCTAATAAAGTATGGAATATTGAGCGGGAACACGTCCACGAGCCATGATGACGATGATACTACTGTCGTGGCCGAGCGGTGATCAAACGTGAGTAGGCGAGTGTGAAATGATTGATTCCAGAGACTGGCTTTAAGACACCGAAACTCTAATAAAGTATGGAATATTGAGCGGGAACACGTCCACGAGCCATGATGACGATGATACTACTGTCGTGGCCGAGCGGTGATCAAACGTGAGTAGGCGAGTGTGAAATGATTGATTCCAGAGACTGGCTTTAAGACAACGAAACTCTAATAAAGTATGGAATATTGAGCGGGAACACGTCCACGAGCCATGATGACGATGATACTACTGTCGTGGCCGAGCGGTGATCAAACGTGAGTAGGCGAGTGTGAAATGATTGATTCCAGAGACTGGCTTTAAGACACCGAAACTCTAATAAAGTATGGAATATTGAGCGGGAACACGTCCACGAGCCATGATGACGATGATACTACTGTCGTGGCCGAGCGGTGATCAAACGTGAGTAGGCGAGTGTGAAATGATTGATTCCAGAGACTGGCTTTAAGACACCGAAACTCTAATAAAGTATGGAATATTGAGCGGGAACACGTCCACGAGCCATGATGACGATGATACTACTGTCGTGGCCGAGCGGTGATCAAACGTGAGTAGGCGAGTGTGAAATGATTGATTCCAGAGACTGGCTTTAAGACAACGAAACTCTAATAAAGTATGGAATATTGAGCGGGAACACGTCCACGAGCCATGATGACGATGATACTACTGTCGTGGCCGAGCGGTGATCAAACGTGAGTAGGCGAGTGTGAAATGATTGATTCCAGAGACTGGCTTTAAGACAACGAAACTCTAATAAAGTATGGAATATTGATCGGGAACACGTCCACGAGCCATGATGACGATGATACTACTGTCGTGGCCGAGCGGTAATCGTCAAACGTGAGTAGGCGAGTGTGAAATGATTGATTCCAGAGACTGGCTTGAAGACACCGAAACTCTAATAAAGTATGGAATATTGAGCGGGAACACGTCCACGAGCCATGATGACGATGATACTACTGTCGTGGCCGAGCGGTGATCAAAAGTGAGTAGGCGAGTATGAAATGATTGATTCCAGAGACTGGCTTTAAGACAACGAAACTCTAATAAAGTATGGAATATTGAGCGGGAACACGTCCACGAGCCATGATGACGATGATACTACTGTCGTGGCCGAGCGGTGATCAAACGTGAGTAGGCGAGTGTGAAATGATTGATTCCAGAGACTGGCTTTAAGACAACGAAACTCTAATAAAGTATGGAATATTGATCGGGAACACGTCCACGAGCCATGATGACGATGATACTACTGTCGTGGCCGAGCGGTAATCGTCAAACGTGAGTAGGCGAGTGTGAAATGATTGATTCCAGAGACTGGCTTTAAGACAACGAAACTCTAATAAAGTATGGAATATTGAGCGGGAACACGTCCACGAGCCATGATGATGATGATACTACTGTCGTGGCCGAGCGGTGATCAAACGTGAGTAGGCGAGTGTGAAATGATTGATTCCAGAGACTGGCTTTAAGACAACGAAACTCTAATAAGGTATGGAATATTGAGCGGGAACACGTCCACGAGCCATGATGACGATGATACTACTGTCGTGGCCGAGCGGTAATCGTCAAACGTGAGTAGGCGAGTGTGAAATGATTGATTCCAGAGACTGGCTTGAAGACAACGAAACTCTAATAAAGTATGGAATATTGATCGGGAACACGTCCACGAGCCATGATGACGATGATACTACTGTCGTGGCCGAGCGGTGATCAAACGTGAGTAGGCGAGTGTGAAATGATTGATTCCAGAGACTGGCTTTAAGACAACGAAACTCTAATAAGGTATGGAATATTGATCGGGAACACGTCCACGAGCCATGATGACGATGATACTACTGTCGTGGCTGAGCGGTAATCGTCAAACGTGAGTAGGCGAGTGTGAAATGATTGATTCCAGAGACTGGCTTGAAGACACCGAAACTCTAATAAAGTATGGAATATTGAGCGGGAACACGTCCACGAGCCATGATGACGATGATACTACTGTCGTGGCCGAGCGGTGATCAAACGTGAGTAGGCGAGTGTGAAATGATTGATTCCAGAGACTGGCTTTAAGACAACGAAACTCTAATAAAGTATGGAATATTGAGCGGGAACACGTCCACGAGCCATGATGACGATGATACTACTGTCGTGGCCGAGCGGTGATCAAACGTGAGTAGGCGAGTGTGAAATGATTGATTCCAGAGACTGGCTTTAAGACACCGAAACTCTAATAAAGTATGGAATATTGAGCGGGAACACGTCCACGAGCCATGATGACGATGATACTACTGTCGTGGCCGAGCGGTGATCAAACGTGAGTAGGCGAGTGTGAAATGATTGATTCCAGAGACTGGCTTTAAGACACCGAAACTCTAATAAAGTATGGAATATTGAGCGGGAACACGTCCACGAGCCATGATGACGATGATACTACTGTCGTGGCCGAGCGGTGATCAAACGTGAGTAGGCGAGTGTGAAATGATTGATTCCAGAGACTGGCTTTAAGACAACGAAACTCTAATAAAGTATGGAATATTGAGCGGGAACACGTCCACGAGCCATGATGACGATGATACTACTGTCGTGGCCGAGCGGTGATCAAACGTGAGTAGGCGAGTGTGAAATGATTGATTCCAGAGACTGGCTTTAAGACAACGAAACTCTAATAAAGTATGGAATATTGATCGGGAACACGTCCACGAGCCATGATGACGATGATACTACTGTCGTGGCCGAGCGGTAATCGTCAAACGTGAGTAGGCGAGTGTGAAATGATTGATTCCAGAGACTGGCTTGAAGACACCGAAACTCTAATAAAGTATGGAATATTGAGCGGGAACACGTCCACGAGCCATGATGACGATGATACTACTGTCGTGGCCGAGCGGTGATCAAAAGTGAGTAGGCGAGTATGAAATGATTGATTCCAGAGACTGGCTTTAAGACAACGAAACTCTAATAAAGTATGGAATATTGAGCGGGAACACGTCCACGAGCCATGATGACGATGATACTACTGTCGTGGCCGAGCGGTGATCAAACGTGAGTAGGCGAGTGTGAAATGATTGATTCCAGAGACTGGCTTTAAGACAACGAAACTCTAATAAAGTATGGAATATTGATCGGGAACACGTCCACGAGCCATGATGACGATGATACTACTGTCGTGGCCGAGCGGTAATCGTCAAACGTGAGTAGGCGAGTGTGAAATGATTGATTCCAGAGACTGGCTTTAAGACAACGAAACTCTAATAAAGTATGGAATATTGAGCGGGAACACGTCCACGAGCCATGATGATGATGATACTACTGTCGTGGCCGAGCGGTGATCAAACGTGAGTAGGCGAGTGTGAAATGATTGATTCCAGAGACTGGCTTTAAGACACCGAAACTCTAATAAAGTATGGAATATTGATCGGGAACACGTCCACGAGCCATGATGACGATGATACTACTGTCGTGGCCGAGCGGTAATCGTCAAACGTGAGTAGGCGAGTGTGAAATGATTGATTCCAGAGACTGGCTTGAAGACACCGAAACTCTAATAAAGTATGGAATATTGAGCGGGAACACGTCCACGAGCCATGATGACGGTGATACTACTGTCGTGGCCGAGCGGTAATCGTCAAACGTGAGTAGGCGAGTGTGAAATGATTGATTCCAGAGACTGGCTTGAAGACACCGAAACTCTAATAAAGTATGGAATATTGAGCGGGAACACGTCCACGAGCCATGATGACGATGATACTACTGTCGTGGCCGAGCGGTGATCAAACGTGAGTAGGCGAGTGTGAAATGATTGATTCCAGAGACTGGCTTTAAGACAACGAAACTCTAATAAAGTATGGAATATTGATCGGGAACACGTCCACGAGCCATGATGACGATGATACTACTGTCGTGGCCGAGCGGTAATCGTCAAACGTGAGTAGGCGAGTGTGAAATGATTGATTCCAGAGACTGGCTTTAAGACAACGAAACTCTAATAAAGTATGGAATATTGAGCGGGAACACGTCCACGAGCCATGATGACGGTGATACTACTGTCGTGGCCGAGCGGTAATCGTCAAACGTGAGTAGGCGAGTGTGAAATGATTGATTCCAGAGACTGGCTTGAAGACACCGAAACTCTAATAAAGTATGGAATATTGAGCGGGAACACGTCCACGAGCCATGATGACGATGATACTACTGTCGTGGCCGAGCGGTAATCGTCAAACGTGAGTAGGCGAGTGTGAAATGATTGATTCCAGAGACTGGCTTGAAGACACCGAAACTCTAATAAAGTATGGAATATTGAGCGGGAACACGTCCACGAGCCATGATGACGGTGATACTACTGTCGTGGCCGAGCGGTAATCGTCAAACGTGAGTAGGCGAGTGTGAAATGATTGATTCCAGAGACTGGCTTGAAGACACCGAAACTCTAATAAAGTATGGAATATTGAGCGGGAACACGTCCACGAGCCATGATGACGGTGATACTACTGTCGTGGCCGAGCGGTAATCGTCAAACGTGAGTAGGCGAGTGTGAAATGATTGATTCCAGAGACTGGCTTGAAGACACCGAAACTCTAATAAAGTATGGAATATTGAGCGGGAACACGTCCACGAGCCATGATGACGGTGATACTACTGTCGTGGCCGAGCGGTAATCGTCAAACGTGAGTAGGCGAGTGTGAAATGATTGATTCCAGAGACTGGCTTGAAGACAACGAAACTAATAAAGTATGGAATATTGAGCGGGAACACGTCCACGAGCCATGATGACGATGATACTACTGTCGTGGCCGAGCGGTAATCGTCAAACGTGAGTAGGCGAGTGTGAAATGACTGACTCCAGAGACTGGCTTTAAGAGTAAATATCTTTATTTAACATTTACTTGCATTCATGAACCACTCTTGTTGATTAACACTCGTTGTACTTGCACCACGCGGAACACACAGCAGCTACGAGGGATGATGTTGGAGAAGAATACATATCTGTGACGCACATGGTACTGGTACACACCTTACCCGCTCCCCGACGTTAGAGTCTACGCTTAGCAAACTATGGCAAGAATCAGTGCGATGCTCACTGTGTCTGGTCAGTTTTATATAGAATCTGGTTGCTATAGGACCACGCCCGGGTTACAGGGTTTGGACTGGGCCTCCTGGAGCATCCGATAGCCAACCAGGAGGGAGGTCATCACTCAAGGCGATATGACGTGTGAAAAGGTTAAAAGGGTCATTTCCTCTTTGTACAAGCTTGGGAACAAAGGAAGTTATGGTTTTGGTGGTTTTTGTTAAGAACTGACAAACAACCGCAGGGAGGCAAATCATCTCACGCTTAGTCTCTTACAACGAAAGAAAGAAATCAAATAACGAAAATCTTGAGTCTTATATACTCTACTTTAAACGAGTATTGATAAGTGGTACCTACTGTTTAGATTTGTACAGCATTAAATGGAATCGCGATAGTGGATACGGATTAGGCATCGAGTTGAGTCCACAAGTTAGGCTATGTCACGCAGACAGCAAAAGTTAACTTTCCTCCCCGCCCAATTACACTTTCCACCGTAACGCTAAGTTGCTAAGTTGATTTAATGAGCGGACAAAATATTGCGCTTATAAAGTAGCGGTAATTGGAAGAAAATTTGTTTTAATCCTGTTTTAATAACGTGCAGCTGTGCGATTATGGCGATTATGTTTATATCATTTGGAGTTCGCATTAATTATCGATTTGTCACAATGGTCATATTATTTACGTTTATTTATGCAAATTTGTTAATACATAACAATAAGCATAATAGTTCACAGAATACATGGCATGAGGGATACCAGTCCATTGACTAGTTCTCTGTATGTGTATTTAAAATTAACATATTACGTACAATATATTTATAGTATTAGAGTCTAGGTAAGTCCAGAGGGAATGTTAACTTTAAACGTCTTGTCTGTAAGCTGTTGTCTAGTAGATTTATGGCCAAAGGATTCGTGTGCTCTTCAACCCGTTTCACATATCTTTCGCTGAACATCGCAATGGGCAGGTCCTGATCTCTATAAGATGTCTTTGTTGCTGATGAACCACGGTGCGTTGGTTATGGCACGCAACACTTTGGTCTGAAACCTTTCCATTATAACGATATTGGAACACCAACAGCTTGTTTGGCATTGACAGTAATGCTTTTCTGCCCAGGTGCTAATAATGCTTGCGAAACTTGGTGGCCAGTTGTTTTCTCTTCATCCAAATGTGGTTGCGCCAAGTCAGTTTTTTGTCTAGGTAGATGCCCAAGGATTTTACAGAGTCGGCTACATGTGATGATATTACTATTACTCCTTCGTTTTTTTTTCAGCCGACTATGGGCGGCAAATTACACAGCTACCATCACTTTCTGAAGTTCTGGCTCTCAATCACCGGCATTCCTAAACCGCGGATGAAATATTTAAAATAATATATGGAGTTGTAGCCCTATTTGGGCGTGCACCGCAGGAATCATATTCAATCGCTCATTCGACCACGTTTACACTTGAGTTTCGAGTTTCCACTTAACAAAACATTGTACTTTACGGTTCGGCATCTCGTAATATATTCACCATTTAGTTGTGAACTTTCGTCAGCGTGCTAGACCTTTTTTGACAAAGAATTCAATCACAGCACGATGTTTGATTTTGTCCATTTTTCGAACCACACGTAAATTTCGACCAGCTGGTAAACAGTGAATATATATACAGGTACGTTTAGAAATTAAAGCTGCGTTTACACCGGAGTTGAAAACACATGTTGTGAACAAATGATGACAACATTTCGGAAAACGGTAGTAATTTGTTTTAAACATCTCGTGTTGTCAACAGATTTTCCGTGTTTAAAACATAAATTTTGTTTTCCAACAGAAGTCGGTAAAGATCAAAGGAACTTGTACACACTTGTTGTAAACTTGTGTTGCAGCGCCTTCAAGGTGCTGAAAACATTGAAAAAAATGTTATACTCAGATTCACCTGACAAAGGATCAATGTCATCTCTATTTAAATCCTTCAAAAGCTCACTTCCACTATACTTAGCTCTCACGGTCTGACCCAGTATCTTCTTGGTGTCCGTGGTTTCACCAAAATCCGTGGTTTCACAAGCTGCTGCAGCAAGTAAAACATCCTCTACACTCGACATCTTGAAGTGAAACTGTACCAAGACTGAAGTGAGGGCAGATCAAGTTTGAGTCCATCCGCGTAAATGTTGCAAACAAAAATAAAGACAAACTAGTATAGTTTGGTTTTCAACATTGGTTGTCAACATGCAACTTTACAAAACAAAAATTGCAAACATTTGTTCACAACAGTCGGTGTAAACGCGGCTTAACAGGTGTATACATTAAATATGAGTTGTACAACAACATGAATTTTAGTTTAACCTCCAAGGTATGGCACCGCGAATGTTTCAACTGACTCTTGTTCTTATTTTTAAGAAACAGATATAGATACCATTTTTTCCTCAAATTACTCAATCTGGTTAGGTCTATACGGAATGAATAAATGTATTTCCAAAATTTCAAATCTCGAGAAACTTCGCGTGACGTATCGACACGGAAATTTCGTTCAAGTACACTTTGTAATATTGCTCCAACTCTTTCAGCCTGTGCTTGCGATAACTCGCCTTCAGTATTTTTCCGAATTTTTAAAGCGTCATACAAATACACAACCACTTTTCATTAGCATCATCATCTTCAAGGATTAAACCAAGGATGATTTGTTCCGGTCTCAAACAGGCAAAGTTTAGAACTGGTCACTCCAGCGCTTCCTCGACGTCCCACACCCCTCTGTCTCCTCGGCTTATAGTTCCATAGTTGTCTGGGAATGCGGCAGTCATCCATTCGGCAAAGATGTTCCCACCAATTCAGCAATCCTGTCGAGTATACTCATAATATTCAGTTCATCCCGTGTATCTGTGTTTCTTCTATGATCATGGAGAGTATACCATGCTACGTGCCTGGGAAATCTCAGTTCAGCCGCTTGGAAGCGACTGGTCTGGCCTTTCGTTAAAGTCCAATTCTCAGACCCATGAAGAAGTGTGGGAAGAGCCATCACCTTGTAGAATTTAGGCGTGTTCCTTTACTTGCTGACTTAAGGGTTCGCCTAATGGTCCCGCACATAAGGTTGACTTATGCAACTTATTAACCACGTCGTTCCTTGCATTATAAGACACACTGCAACCCCGGTATTCAAAATTGCACAACCACTTTTCCAAACCACAAAACACAAAAGTTACATGTAATGTGGAGCACACTATTTATTGTAGCAAAAAATTAAATAACTGTCGTACAGTGAAACATACATAAACCTCGAATATAGTCACATACAGTGGAAAACGTTTAACACAAAAATCGGTTAACATGAAATACGACTCAGGTCCACATCGCTGCTTATATTTTACAATTAATTACCTTTTTCTACTGTTAGCACCAAAGTTCTTCTTCTTCTTCTTCTTCTTCTTCTTCTTCTTCTTCTTCTTCTTCTTCTTCTTCTTCTACGCTTCAGGGATTAAGCAATGTGCCTGTTTCGACTTCACATTATCAGATCCATTTCCTTCTTGATCTTCCTACATCCCTTCTTCCAGAAGGCTTGTACTTCTTTACAATTATCGGTATTCTATCTTCATTCATGCGACTTAAATGCTGTCACCATTTCCCCCTGCATTCTTAATTTTTTTTTCTTTAGATTATACATATTTAATTCTTCCCATATGTCTTCATTTCTTAAATGATCCCTCCTTGTGCATTCTTTAACCCCTTCTTAAAAATCTCAACTCTGTGATTGTACTATGTTGCTTTTATCTCTTTGTTTTGTAATCCAGGATCCACTGCCATATAATGGCACTGTAACAGCCACTGTTTTGTAGAATTTTAATTTTGTCTCACGTCTCGTTTTATTTCTCAGTGTTGTATTTATAGTTCCACATATGTTTAATGTGAAAAATTCGGCTTTGATATTTTCACCAGGACAGGGAACCAGCCTGTCGTCAGGAAAGTCTAATGGAGAGGTCGCCTCATTTCAGCCTTCAGACCTGCTGCCAATTATACTATCCCTAATCAGAGGGTTGTCTCTTCCGATGGTCTGTTACTCCACCGTTGAGGTCTTTTCATCCTGTTACCCTGGGTTGGGCCCGCCATATTTATATCCCCTGGAGAGAGGGTGTTATAGTATGTTCAAGAACTCAGAAACTGGGCTCCTTGTTGGTCCACGGGTCCTTATTGGTTATTCGGACCAATAACAAGGTCTCCCACGGGAACACGAAAGTTCAGTCTACAAAATATCGCTTAAAACGACAAAGTTTCGTTAAAATACTTTTTTGCTAGCTTGCAGTCCCCAAAACAGAGCAAGTAAAAAACTGTGAAACTGATGAAGGTGCCGACGAACGGACTCGGAAAATGACAGTGAAAGGTTACGAGTTCTAACCGCTACCGACATGCTTTCGTTGTTGAGCCGTGTTCGTCGATATTTAGAAGCCAACTAGGAAGGTGGAATGTTTGATAAATTAGAACAATCTGTTGGAAACAAAGTAGTACAGAATTGTGTGCAAAAGAAAATAACTGAATATTTTAAAGGTAATTTAACTAGCAAACTAACCTTTAGCAATCCGCCGTGTGACTTCAAGTAGATTTTCATACTACGCGTTTCGGAGCGTATGCTTCATCACCAGGTAACTTCAAGTAAATTAAACCACTCTTTCTAGTCGGCACTAACTAAAATCCAACTCAGCATATGGATTGTACACGGTGTTAGATGCCCACCCGCTCAAGCTACTACTCAGTTAGTGACGACCTCGAAAAAATTATTTAATTTATTTGAAGTTAGCTGATGATGAAGCATAGCCTATGCTCCGAGACGCGTAGTAACAAAATCTACTTGAAGTCACACGGCGGATTACTAAAGGTTAGTTTGCTAATTCGATACAAGTGACTTGGATACCAAACCAGACATGAATGTTATTAAAGAATTTGACGTTGTCACTACAGGAACTTTAACAGACGTACTACATTACTGTACAAGAAAACCTAAATGGTAAGACTAAGTGAAGAACAGCTACAGTGTGCGTATGCTAAATTTTAAGACAAATTTTCCACGAGGATAAACAAAACGTTTATATGTAAGTACCTTCTGAATATTCTTCATTGCTTTATTTTACTACACAATACGGTAAGTAATCTCTACATGAATAAAAAATAATCCATACAACCCATCCACCCATCCATGTTCATTTATCTCATTTTGTTTCAGGTTTTGTCAGTTTAACATGAAATTCTGTTAACACGAAATTCGGATAAAACGAAAAACCAACTGGTCCCCGTCATTTCGCGTTAATCGTTTTCCCCGTGTATGCTTGCATACAAATATATGATACAATATGACGTACACGCAGTGGCGGATTATCCATAACGCTAGGGTATGCTGCAGCACCGAGCATCAGGCCTCAGCTGTTAGAGGGGGCACCGTCCAGCTGAATTGACTGAGAGAAGCAAAGCTTATGACCACATTACGCAATTGATTGGTTTTCTTACGCAGTTATTAACCACGGATAGTGTCGAGTTGGAAAATCAACCAAATGCTCTTACAGACGTTTACTCGATCGATTTGATTAACGATCTTCTAATTGAGTTTGAAGCACTGTGTGCTATAAGTAAAATTGCAAGACAGAGGTTTCTTTCAAATCGTTCGAATGAAGACCGAGCATCAGGGCCTCAGCTGTTAGAGGGGACACCGTCCAGCTGAATTGACTGAGAGAAGCAAAGCTTATGACCACATTACGCAATTGATTGGTTTTCTTACGCAGTTATTAACCATGGATAGTGTCGAGTTGGAAAATCAACCAAATGCTCTTATAGACGTTTACTCGATCGATTTGATTAACGATCTTCTAATTGAGTTTGAAGCGCTGTGTGCTATAAGTAAAACTGCAAGACAGAGGTTTTTTCAAATCGTTCGAATGAAGACCGAGCATCAGGGCCTCAGCTGTTAGAGGGGGCACCGTCCAACTGAACTGACTGAGAGAAGCAAAGCTTATGACCACATTACGCAATTGATTGGTTTTCTTACGCAGTTATTAACCATGGATAGTGTCGAGTTGGAAAATCAACCAAATGCTGTTATGGACGTTTACTCGATCGATTTGATTAACGATCTTCTAATTGAGTTTGAAGCACTGTGTGTAATAAGTAAAATTGCAAGACAGAGGTTTTTTCAAATCGTTCGAATGAAGACCGAGCATCAGGGCCTCAGCTGTTAGAGGGGGCACCGTCCAGCTGAATTGACTGAGAGAAGCAAAGCTTATGACCACATTACGCATTGACTGGTTTTCTTACGCAGTTATTAACCATGGACAGTGTCGAGTTGGAAAATCAACCAAATGCTCTTATAGACGTTTTAATACTACTCTCGTTCCCGTAGTATCTTAATGGTATAATATATTACGTTCCTGAAATAATAACGCATGGATATGATTTAATAACATAATGGTTTAATCTGTGTAACATAAATTCAAATTATTGGAAAATTCCATTCGATACATACGGTTGTCACAATCGATATTTATCTCAGGAATTAATAACTAAATAATTTTAATATATTTCGTGGGAATTCTTGTGGCTGCTACGAAAAGTTCCTTTACATGTTAATTAATAATAGAGAGTACCTTTACAAACAATATATTACTTATAATCTAAAAAATTACAAAAATTATATATTAAGTTACATACAAGTTTTGACGATATTCAATACGCTTCGTAAAAGCATGTAGGTTAGAGTAACGTCAACATCATGACTATTTGTCCGTCTCAGAAAATAATGTAGTTTATTAATGTGTACAATAAATGTTTTCCTTGTAATCACTGATCGCTTAGATATTGAATTTGGTTGCACTTTAAAATGTTTACTAGTGATTATTGTTAGTGTAAATTGTTATGTTGTCTAGTGGTTGTTCCTTGTTGGATAAAATATTGTCAAATTATACTTTACACATCTAGACGATATTCTGAAGGTTTTCTGGTTTATTCTGAGGATTTTTCTTGATTGTGTGTATTACTTGTTCATGAAAATTGTAGTGGAAGGATTATTATCTTCGATGATGGTCTTTCAGATCTTCTTTCACAAACGGGTTATCTCTTTTTATATTTTTTTAATTACATCTAGACACGCACTATTCAACTGTTTTCCATCACAATTAACAATTAAGTGTTATTTCTTCTTTTTTAGTCATAGAACTCATACAAATTTCTTAAATTTTGATTGGTCATTTATGTACAGGTTAAATGTTATAGGATCAACACCCATTACCTACTTTATATTTTATAAATTACCCTTAATAGATAATTTTATTATTATACTCTAATGATACATGCAATGTTTATACAATTATTAATTAGATAATTATAAACAATTTGATACTAAACATGCCTCAGTTTATAACTGTAAAACCTTATTAATTTGAATTTCTATGATATGTGGTGGAACAATTTGTTATGGTTGTTTGTAATTTCTACTTTGACTACCTGAGATAAATATATTTACATAAATTAACTGGTGACATAAAATCTTATAACATATAACAAAACTCTTAATAATAATAATTGTTTTTGACAGTTTTAGTTTATTTATACTGCTAAACTATTGTCTGTATGATAAACTAAAATTCTCTCTAATAACAATAAAACACTTTTCATACAAAAATAATTAACACTGTTTAACAGTAGTCTGTGTCACAATTTATATTATGTCACTCATATAACTATAAGGTTTGTGTCCCTTTTTCTATCCTTAAAATATGTCGATACAATTTTGTTAATACAATTTTAATTTATGATTAGGTACTCTTTATTGGGTTTGGTTGTTATTCAGGGTAAGTTGATTAGGCCTACTAGGTTTATTTATTTAATTTTTGTCTGTTTACTGCCCTATTCTACTGGGTTATTTCTGGGTTTCTTGATAATATTAAATAAGTCAAACCAACTAGGTTTCCTTTAATTTGCTTTCAATTATTATTTCTTGTTTCCTCTCTGGATCGGATTTCACTATTATTTACTATTCTTTTGTAACATTATGTTTAGTTAAAAATTGCCTCCCTTCAGAAGTAATTATTTCTGAACACTTCATTAGGTGTGAGGACATAATTACTTATGTTATTTTTCCTTTTCTTCCTCGTGATATTTTTTCATGGATTGTCGATTATAATCTTCTGAATTGCTACTATTGGGCTAGTATATGGTGATTGGCTATGTTCAATTATATCATTTAACAACATTTTATTAATTTCAGCTCTAACCGCCTCCTTCAATGAATATGGTATAGGATAGGATTTTCTGTGGAATTCTGCTGGTTCTTTAAATTGTATTCTACACTGATAGTTTTTTACTTTTCCTGGTTTTTCTGAAAATACATGTTTATACTTCTTATATATCATAATGAGATCTTCTACTTATTTTGCTGTCAAATTATTTGTGCCTTGGTGTCTAAACTCTCTTATATCCTGTAATTTACTGTTCCACAGGTCTTCATTTGTCATATTATAGATTATTTTTCTGCATTGGGTGTCATTCCTTAAAAAATTTAATTCCCTAACTTGGTGATGGGTACGGTTCAGAGGGGCACCATCGCTTCCTATTAACTCTGCCGTCCACATAACACCTTCTGAGTTCAAGGACACCTTCTCCTTTGCTTAAATCAATAATGGCTGAATATTTCCTCAGCATATCGCATCCGATTAATAATTCGAATGGTAGGCCGATTGCGACCAAACATATAATATTAATTGTAACACCTTTGCTTTCTATTTCCAATGACACTTGTTTTCTCACTGTTTTATTTTGACGCCCAGTGGCACCTATTAAAATAACATTATTGACAGGTAGGTAGGTATTATATTTTTACTTTGTTTCTGTATTCTCTCCAGTTCAGCGTCGTTAATAAGTGATACATTTGCACCAGTATCTATCATTATTCGTGTAGGAATTCCTTCAATTTAAGCGGTTATGTATAAAATTTCATTATGCTGGTTGATTCTATTTGTCACCGTTTCCTCCAACAGTTCTTCTCGAAGATTTTTCAAATAATAATTGTAAATAATAGTAAGATTTTGACTATCCGTCCTTAAACTTTGGTTGTTGTTATACTTCAAAATTCTTTTATTTTCCATAATTAGCTTTTCATAATTAGTTGGTAGTAATTTGTTATTACTATGTTTTTGAATTTGGTGGTTTTTGTACTTTAAAATTCTTTTTCTTTTCCATAATTAGTTGGTAGTAATTTGTTATTACTTATTTTTGAATTTGGTGGTTATTGTACCCAGTAGTTAGTAGCAGTAATGGGTCGCGAGGGTTTATTACTGCCTCACTCCGTTTAAATTAAGGCTATCATGATTATTTTCCGGGCATGACTGTTGATTTGCCTGGAATGGTGTGCTGGTTCCTGGTTGTTCAACCTCTCGGTTGTCTAATTGTTCGCTTCCCCTTGATTCTCGGAAGTCCTCCTGGCTTCTACTTCTTACTCGGTTATAATGGTGACTCATCCCTCTGGGATTTCCTCTTTGATCATAACTGTTATTAAAACTGTTCCTCCGAGGTTGATGGTATCTCCAGTAATCCCCTTCTTCTGCACTGATATAATTTATTCGGGGTCGGTACGGACGATTATTATTATAATTACCCTGATTATTATTGTTATTAACTCCTGAGTTACTCCTAAAATTATTATAATTTTGGTTTGTTCGGTAGTTATTATAATTATTATTATTTCTATTACCCGGATGGTAATTTTGATTGGGCCTGTTGTTATTATTATTGTTAATTGGGTTTCGATTGAAGTTTGCTGGTTGGTTATTATTTGGGGTAAAATTTTGGTTGTAATTACGATCGTTGACATAACTATTCCGGTTATTCATGTTATTATATTAATTATGATTCATACCATGGTTATTATTTTTTGAACCGCACTGATCCGTTCGTTGTCTGCTTCTTTTGTAGTAACCCTCGTGTTCATAATTTTCTAATAAGTCAGCCATTGCGTGGACCGTTTTAATCTGGCTTCCCAGGCGTGCTCTGGCAATTCCTGTGTCATAATGGTATGCCATTTTAGTTACTAGGGATTCTTCTGGTATTCTTGGCTCTAGGTGTCTCGCCAAACACACCTTTCCCCAGAAGTAAGTAGTTGGAGATGTACCTCTATTTCCATCATATCTTCCCTGACAAATGTTGTCCCTTATAATATTTTGTATCGCTTCGGACCAGTATTTTTCTTTAAACAGTTTTTTTAAATTGAGCGTAGCCCACTATCTCATTCCTGGTTGCTGTCCACCAGTTGTCCGTAATCTCCCTAAAATGCTCATCCAACATCTCTCTAATCGAGTTCCAGATAGTTATTCGGTGTTTATTAAAATGTTCCTCGATTCTGGCCAGGAATTCCATGGGGTTTCTACGATAATTTTTGAAATTAATCCCTTCTCTGGTTTCATTTGTGGAAACATGAGTAATATTATTTGGTCTGGTCCTAATTAACTCAATTTCTTCTTGATTTTGGCGTACTTGACCAGTTAAATTATTCACCGTAGTGTTAATATTGTCACACCTTTCTCCGGTTTGTTTCTGTAAATTAACTAAATTTTCTTGTTCCTTTTGTATTCCTTCTATTTGAATACGACTATTTTCTTGGACCTGGTCTATTCTGGTATTTATCACTGCTTTATTTTGTGTGATGGTTTCGTTAGCTTTTCTCAATCTCTCATTAGTGTCAGCTATTTCTTGCTTCCTTTCCTCATCGATTTTGTCCATCTTCTGGTTAATTGTATCATTGACTTGTTCAATTCTACCATTAATTCTTCTTAAATTCTCTTCATTGATTTGTCTGAACTCTTCCTTCATTTGGTTATTATTTTCACTTATAGTTTGTCTTAAAGTTTCATTAGTACTTTCTTTAATACTGTCGATTTTCTCATTTATCCGTTTTAAATTCTCGTTAGTGTCTTCTCTGTTTTGGTGAAATCACTCCTCCATCTGTTTTATTAAATTTTCACTCATTTTCTCATTTGTTTGTCTGTTATCTTGCTTGATGCTATCAATTTTCTCATTCGTTTGCTTGTTTTGTTCCTCCATTTGTTTTAATAAGTTTTGACTCAAAATTTCATTTTGTTTCTTTGAGTTTTCAGTGAATTCTTCCTTGATGCTATCAATTTTTTCATTTGTTTGTCTGTTATCTTCCTTGATGTTCTTCAAATCTTCCTTCTGCTTCTTAAAATTGTCATTCGTTTCTTCCTTATTTCTGTCCATTTTTTCACTCATACTATTCATTAACTCCATCAATTTTATAAGATTCGGGTCACCTCTATCTTCCTTTCTTGCTATCGTCTCCACATCCTCCACCGATGTTACTTCTTTCTCTTCCATCCTGACTTCTTTCTCTGCCTCCTTCGTCCGTCTCAGTGACGACGCCCTTTTATGCATGTTTATTATTCTTTGGAACTTATAGCAGTCGCCGGCTAAAAATTAGGAAATTAATTTGTTTGTTTCAATTTCTTCACCTAATATTCCCTAATTTCAGCCTCACTAGTTGGTGCGCCAATTTATAATACTACTCTCGTTCCCGTAGTATCTTAATGGTATAATATTTTACGTTCCTGAAATAATAACGCATGGATATGATTTAATAACATAATGGTTTAATCTGTGTAACATAAATTCAAATTATTGGAAAATTCCATTCGATACATACGGTTGTCACAATCGATATTTATCTCAGGATTTAATAACTAAATAATTTTAATATATATTTCGTGGGAATTCTTGTGGCTGCTACGAAAAGTTCCTTTACATGTTAATTAATAATAGAGAGTACCTTTACAAACAATATATTACTTATAATCTAAAAAATTACAAAAATTATATATTAAGTTACATACAAGTTTTGACGATATTCAATACGCTTCGTAAAAGCATGTAGGTTAGAGTAACGTCAACATCATGGCTATTTGTCCGTCTCAGAAAATAATGTAGTTTATTAATGTGTACAATAAATGTTTTCCTTGTAATCACTGTTCGCTTAGATATTGAATTTGTTTGCACTTTAAAATGTTTACTAGTGATTAGTGTTAGTGTAAATTGTTATATTGTCTAGTGGTTGTTCCTTGTTGGATAAAAATATTGTCAAATTATACTTTACACATCTAGACGATATTCTGAAGGTTTTCTGGTTTATTCTGAATATTTTTTCTTGATTGTGTGTATTACTTGTTCATGAAAATTGTAGTGGAAGGATTATTATCTTCGATGATGGTCTTTCAGATCTTCTTTCACAAACGGGTTATCTATTTTTATATTTTTTTTAATTACATCTAGACACGCACTATTCAACTGTTTTCCATCACAATTAACAATTAAGTGTTATTTCTTCTTTTTTAGTCATAGAACTCATACAAATTTCTTAAATTTTGATTGGTCATTTATGTACAGGTTAAATGTTATAGGATCAACACCCATTACCTACTTTATATTTTATAAATTACCCTTAATAGATAATTTTATTATTATACTCTAATGATACATGCAATGTTTATACAATTATTAATTAGATAATTATAAACAATTTGATACTAAACATGCCTCAGTTTATAACTGTAAAACCTTATTAATTTGAATTTCTATGATATGTGGTGGAACAATTTGTTATGGTTGTTTGTAATTTCTACTTTGACTACCTGAGATAAATATATTTACATAAATTAACTGGTGACATAAAATCTTATAACATATAACAAAACTCTTAATAATAATAATTGTTTTTGACAGTTTTAGTTTATTTATACTGATAAACTATTGTCTGTATGATAAACTAAAATTCTCTCTAATAACAATAAAACACTTTTCATACAAAAATAATTAACACTGTTTAACAGTAGTCTGTGTCACAATTTATATTATGTCACTCATATAACTATAAGGTTTGTGTCCCTTTTTCTATCCTTAAAATATGTCGATACAATTTTGTTAATACAATTTTAATTTATGATTAGGTACTCTTTATTGGGTTTGGTTGTTATTCAGGGTAAGTTGATTAGGCCTACTAGGTTTATTTATTTAATTTTTGTCTGTTTACTGCCCTATTCTACTGGGTTATTTCTGGGTTTCTTGATAATATTAAATAAGTCAAACCAACTAGGTTTCCTTTAATTTGCTTTCAATTATTATTTCTTGTTTCCTCTCTGGATCGGATTTCACTATTATTTACTATTCTTTTGTAACATTATGTTTCGTTACAACGTTTACTCGATCGATTTGAATAACGATCTTCTAATTGAATTGAAGCACTGTGTGCTATAAGTAAAATTGCAAAAAGAGGTTATTTTTTCAAATCGTTCGAATGAAGATGATATATTCCATGATACTACAGTTTGTCCGCTCAAAGTATAAAACTGGATTATTGACTGTAAAATGACTGTTGTATTTCCGAATATATATATAACTTATCGTTTACTTTTGACGATTCCAATAGCTAACTGCGAATCTGAAAGACAATTTTCTGTATTAAAACGCATTAAAGAGATGTTGAGTTCAACTATGGGAGATGAGATATTATCTTAGTTAGCAAGGTTGAATACTGAAAGCGAGATACTTGAATCGCTTGATTTAGAAGAAATTGTACAAGACTTCGTTAAGGTAAAATCAAGAAAAAAATGGATCGATTGGTATTTTCTAAGCTTAAATACTACTGTGCTTATTGTAATCACTATTTAGCTAAAAATTTGTTGTAATTTGAGAGTTTAATAAAATAACTGTTAACTTTCGAAATTGTGTATGCCATTTATCAGTGTAAATAATGGATGAAGGGTTGAATTTTGAATCGGGGGGGGGGCAGCAGTCTGATGACAGCATAGGGCACCACGCGTTTCTGATCCGACCCTGCCTACACGTAAAGAATATTTAAAATGGTCATTCATATAACTTTATTTAAGACATATCATCATTTAAGCCGGCTCCTAGTTGTATGTAATTTATTCAAAGAAAAAAAAACATTTATCTTTCTATTACATACTATCATCCCCATGCCGTCGATTCCATGGACCGGCCAAAAGCACAAGCGATATCTGTACACTACAACGCCATCTATTGGTCGACTTAAAAATCATGTGTTAATAAGTTATACGGACTACAAGACAAGAAACGAAAGCGACATCTGTGGAGAAACTCGCAAGCAAGCTGCTTAATGAGCGAGCGGTCTGTTATAAATGTATACAGTGTCATACTGTTTCCCCTTCCCGTTGGCTTACGTAAACCCATGACACAAATACAAGCTTACTACATATGTGTGAAAAAAAAGAAGAAAGACACTCATTTAAACTTGAACTTATATGAAGTGTGTAAGCAATGTGACTCGTATGAATAACTGTATATTATTTATTCACTGGCGGAAACGTGTATTATCTAACCACGTCCTTGTAACGAATTTCAATAAAACACTACCTAATAATGCTACGACGTAAGAGAACTGCAGGACTTAATGTGAGGTAGCGTGGCCGAGCGGTCTAAGGCGCTGGTTTTAGGCACCAGTCCGAAAGGGCGTGGGTTCGAATCCCACCGCTGCCAAATGTACTTTTTTGTTTAAATTACATTAAACAAGTTTGTATACGTACAGAAATATAAATTTTATTTACTTACAAATATACATTTTTTTTACTATCTGTATCGGCCATCTGAGGACCACATGCCAATTTCAATTCTTTATTCCTTTTTCTTTTCTTTTCAGCAATATTCTTTCTTCTTTTCGTGTCTTCAATCCACTTTGAACCAGCGTTTTTCTCTCTCCTACCCTGGACTCCTTCCATGTTTAACACTTTTGCCCGAAAAACTTCTCTTTCAGTTGCTTCTTCTGCGTTTATATATATATATATATATATATATATTTTTTTTTTTTTTTTTTTTTTTTTTAAATCCAATTTGATGTTGACTTCTTTCCCCACAGATATTTGAAGATCTGTTTTGTTAACCTATTGTCGTCCATTCCATATAAATGTCCAAAAAATACTAGTTTTCTTTTTCTCATTGTTCCTGTTATATTTTCTATACTTCAATATATTTCATCATTACTTCTTAATTTCCAACCTTCTGAAGTTTTTCGTGGCCCTACATTATACATTTTATTATTACAATAAATATTTTGTTACAATTCTCTAAACAAAACAGAAAGTTGTTCAGATCTTCCTCATATAAACACGTGTTTTAAAGTAGACAGTAACCTGTAGACAGTAGACAAGTATAAAGTACTCGGAAGGTAGAGGACACGACGCTATTACAGGTAACAAAAATTACAGTCAGGAGCGTATTTACGGGGGGGATCGGGACCGGACCCCCCCCCCCCAGAGGGACGATAAAAGTTTACGACTTTTGTTAGTCTCTTAATTCCTCACATTTGTACGGTAATATAGCAGTAAGCCTTTTCTTTTTAAATATACAAACATTATTTAATATACAGTATTTGGGAAAACGTTTTAAATATTAAATAAATAGGAAACTCGATTTAGCCAAAAGTATCTTGTAAACAATGTTTCAATAGCGGTGTATTTTTACTGTGTTATTACCGTTTATTTTAATGGGATTGATTTTAGGTTATTATCGCACGTATTTCAATCGCTTTAAATACGGCAATGTCGATTAGTCTTCACTTGTTTCTTCTTCTTTTGTATGAAGCCGACTCAACCGGAGCCCCCCCCCCGGACCAAATTCTAGATGCGCCACTGATGACAATGGAACACGTCGAAAACATCCTGAAACGACTACCAGTTATGACAAAAAGAAAGTACAAAAATGTATAATCTGTACTTTTTTTATAATAATAAGTGTTTCGCCTCTCGTTCTCGCTACAAAACGTTATAACAAAGAATAACTGTTAAAACAATGTAAAATAAAATAAAATAAGCAAATAAAAAACGGATCGGTCCATATTAAACAAACAAATTTTCAACTATATTTGGCAACTTTCCAGTCTGAACGGATACACCATACAACTCAAGGAGGAAATGATGAAACTGGGTATCTCTTTGAACCACTGTGTGGATAGAAATACAAACAGAAACAAAATTCCACATCTTGAGGTTCTCTGCGGTGAGAAGAAGGCGAGAAAGGGGTGGACAGTGGAAAGGAAGGCGACGCATAGTGTGCGAATGAGGGCCTTCTGGCAGGTGAAGAAAAGGAAATGATATTCGCGTGGTCCACGGCTGGCCTGTTCGTGTAAAAAAACGTATGATTTTTAAAAAACCCTTTCCAATAAGCTGAGACATTTGTGTTATTGCATAACATGAATAAGTGAATGTGAAGGGCCATTGCATACTGTGAATATTGTCATACTGTGCAGGGACATCAGTAACAAAACAAATAAGTTCGAAAGGATATGTGGTTCAATTATAAGAACTTTTACGAATAAGACATTAAAAGACACGCGGCTAAACGTTTAGAAGGTGATGGCAGTTCCTACACTGTTGTATGGTACAGAGTGTTGGGCGCCCTGAGAGGCAAACAGATAGAGTCACCAGAAATTAAGTTTCTTAGGTCAGTGAAAAGCTTAACATAGGTTAGAGAGGAATTAACACTTAATCGATTGCACTACAGCCAGAAATGTACGAAGAAAGATGACAAGAAAATGTATCCAAAATGCAGAAATAAAAGAATCCAAAGCAGACCTTGAATTATCATCCGATAGGTAGAAGAAACGTGGTAAGTCCGAGGATCAGATGGCGAAACCGGAACTGCCTAACCCCAAAAGGGCAGAAAAAGAAGAAGAGCTTCGTTGTTCAAAACCTTCTTCTTCTTCTTCTTCTTCTTCTTCTTCTTCTTCTTCTTCTTCTTCTTCTTCAGCACTACAGCCCAACGTGAACCCTGGGTTCCACCACCAAGCTTCTCCGAAGTCTCCTACCCACTGTCATCTCAGTGTACCCCTCACATCCATCCTTCTGAGATCTTCTAGCACATCATCCAACCATCTTATCCTAGGTCGGCCCCTCTTTCTGCGTTTATAAACTTGCGTCCCCTCAGGATTTTCTTTGACACACGCTGACCATCCATCCGTTTTAGGAAACCTAGCCTTAAATCTTACAAAGGTCCTCATGATTCAACTTGGTTACTATTCACAGCTCATCTATCACTTGGTTATTTCTTATTCTCCATTCGTCTGTTCAAAACTTTACGATAATAAATTACAGTTCAGTAATTCAACGTGAATGTTATCTAAGTAGACTGTATATCTTCACAGAATATAATATACAGAATATTTATATGAATAGATATTTGAGCTAATCGACAAATTACAACTCGAATGTCTAAAAATCAAAATATTTAAAACCACTGTTAGAAGTATCATGACTTACGGCTCACAAGTTTGGACTACTAATAAACACACAAGAAAAAAATTAATTACAGCAGAGATGGACTTTTGGAGACGTTTGGCAAGCGTATACAGACGTGGGGAAATTATAAATGAAGTCATTAAGGATAGAGTGAATGTGAAAAATTCATTGTTGATTTTATCAACCAAAAAAAATTACAGTTGTATGGACACACGAAAAGAATCGCACAGGAAAAATTGCCAAGGATAGTTATGGAATGGACCCCACCAGGAAGAAGGAAAAGAGGAAGACCACCTATCACCTAGGTAGAAGAACTATTCAGACTATAGTTAGGGAACGAGAAATTGAAGAAGATCTTTGAACGGACAAAGAGTAGTGGAAGATGAGAATTCAATCAATTCTGTAATCTTTGGTTCTGGAAAATGTGTAAACATTGTACAAGCGGAATAATAATAACATATTATCTTTAGAAATAACTAACAGTCTGTATAGTTAGTTATCAGTCTCTAACAATCTGCCGGTACATTACGATCACAGTTGAAGTATAGGGTGTGCGTGCGACAGAATGTGTGCCAGAGACAGAAGGGGTGAGGGGAGAGAGGGAGTGACGCACTTTAGCTGCTTTTTTGTCACATCACTGTGTTTTACATAAAATATGTTGCAGCAACCCTCATCACACTCGAGTGAGTCCCGCCCGAGATATCTGTCTGTACCGCGCCAGCAATGATGATTATTTCAGACAGAGCGTGGGTGCTTGCTACTACCCTCGTCAAAAACATCCGCTGCGGCGTGGGCGTATTCAGCCCGTTATGTGTGACCCCCTTAACTCTCTCTCTCTCTCTCTCTACTAAGTTTTATAAAACACAGAGAGTTATACAAATTGATACTGAACTGATCACGTATAATCATGTTTCTATTTACATATAAGGTATTTGGAATTCCGGATCAGCGAGAGTAGCGAGTTATTAGTTATTAAATAATAACGTTTTAGCCACAAGCTACGAAGGCATTTTAATATCCGTCCCTCCCTGGTCATTAACTTCTAGAAGGTCGTAAAAGGTTCAATTGGTCCCAGTTTATTTGATTCTGTCACGAGTTTTCGGAGAGAATGAACAGATATTCGGCACATATCGGCTACTTTATTTAAGATTTCTGACCGTATCATTGTGGGATTGTCTTTTGAAACAGAATTATGCGCGTTGATATTTATGCACTTGTTTTAAACGGAACTGCTTTTCCTACCCGGCGAGCAGCTCTCCGTTGAGGCATAGTATATTTATAAAATATAACACAACGGTAAGCGAAAAGCAACTGCTGACAGATTACTAAGGACGATGTTACCCAATCCACTGCAATATTTCTCCCCACTCCTCCCACTGCTCCACTCTCGTGCTTCACTGCGCATACGCTTCTCTATCGTTGACAATCTTTACCTTGAAGTTATTGTCCGCAACCTTTGGTTAGCGTCCTTAAATTTCCACTTCTGCAGTTGTGAAACAGTCGTTACCACATCCAGCTCATCGTTTCTGTATCGCGCTCACAAAATGTTAGTAACTCGTACGTACCGTTTGTGCCACGCCTCTTTCGGTTCATCGGATCTGACAGCACAGAACTGATTCCACAATAACGACTCGTCACAGTTATACAGGAATCGCTCAAAATAAGATTCGAAAGAGAACAAAACGGCGACACTTAACATTTTAGCGAAAGCTGTAGAGTGAGAATATAAGTTCTATGCGAATAGTATTGTTACGACGGTCTAACTTATTGTCGTATGCTACAGTGGAAAACAAAATGCAAGACAACAATGAAGTCACTAAAAACCACCTTTAATTATCACAATTAACAGTTTGTAATCAACACGTTATTCAACAAGATTATACTCGTACAATAATTCAAGTTAATTTGTCCATGTAAATAACAGTGTCAACTAATAGAGTCCCGCACAACAATCACTTTTCACTAATACACCGCTTGAGACGCATTGTGTAATCGCCCGAAGTAAACTCGAACCTCACTTGAATAAATCGCCACTTCAACTGAACTAAGCGTCGTTGAATGCTTGTATTTATACCCTGCTTAGATTCCAGGATAATCCATAATACGCGTCAACTAAATAAAACACTAAAGCGTAATTGATTGCGTCCTTGAACACAGTGCGCGCGGACCGGTACGGTCTGGAATAGTCGCGTTGCGGATGCGTGACAAGTGTCACGTAACTGTCCTTCATCTCAAAGTAGCAGCAATATGTACGCACACACACATTACAGCCGGGCGCCGCTGGCATAGCCGAGAAACGCGTAGAGTGTTCTGTAATGCCGTAACAGGATAATACCTATTTATTATCCGGGATGAATTATCATGGACGATTCATCTGGGTGGAAGATCACTTTGGTTTAAACGCCTCTGTGGGAAAGGGTCTCACACCAAACGCCAGTAAACTGTATACTAAAGGTATTTCATTATTTTGTAAAAAACACTATTTAGTCAAAATCAGAATTCTCAGTTTAAAAGTGTCAATTTTCTTCACTAACACTTTACGACGTGCAAAGCCCTAAAGACAAAACGTATAAAAACTTATTCTATGCGAATAGTATAATACCTATTATCTGGGATGAACTCCCATGAACGATTCATCTGGGTAAAAGGTCACTTTGGTTTAAACGCCTCTGCGGGAAGGGGCGTCACGCTAAACGCCAGTAAACTGTACCAAAGGTATTTCATTATTTTGCAAAAAAAAATAAAATAAACACTCTTTAGTTAAAATTATAATTCTCAATTTAGAAGTGACACTTTTCTTCAGCGACACTTTACGACGTGCAAAGCCTTAAAGACAAAACGTATAAAAACTTATAGTGGGAAACAAAATTTAATCAAAGCCACCACATTATAAACGCGCGCGATGGGGAGGGCACGACCCTAAAGGGTTTAAGTGGTGTTGAAATACTGGAGCGAAAGCAATCTGGCCACAATTACCCAATTAAGGGCGACACAAGGTAGGGTGAGAGAGCGATAATGAAAAACAACACGCAGTTTTTGGCCACATTATTTGGCCAAGTTTATTCTGGCAAGAGGCTTTTATTGAACGGTACGTCCGGAATGCCATCGATAGGCCTCCTACAGTGCAATCTGCTGGTGGAACCGAGCTTCGAAAAGATGTTACACATACGGTGTAACTAAACACTAGTAGTTACTCCTGCCAACTTCTGGCCCTATCCACATCTCTACTTCCTGTTTTATTAGACAGTCATCGCTCATCCTCCCTATAATTATATATGATGTTTCCATTGCAACGAGCACTGTGTAATCCTACCATTCACACTGTATGTCCAGAACTCGGCCTTTATATCTTCATTCCTAATTTCATCGCGGAGAGAACACAACCCCTTTCACTCTTCTCAAAGGTTACATGTTCGAAATGTAATTTATTCAAGCGACTCGAACTTACTTATTTTTACTTCCTTGTTCCGCAACGAAATGGTGATCGCGAAAAAAATCGTGTTCGAGCTAAGGGCTAATTCTGATTGTACTACCCTCAAAACATGAAGAAAAATCAT
Organism: Magicicada septendecula; assembly: GCA_034769895.1. Classification (NCBI taxonomy): domain Eukaryota; kingdom Metazoa; phylum Arthropoda; class Insecta; order Hemiptera; family Cicadidae; genus Magicicada; species Magicicada septendecula. Next base: position 479,421,308 of record CM068370.1, read on the forward strand.
TTTCCGAAAAGTGTCAGTGTGTAGATTTGTTTCTATAGCGAACGATAACTGCCGCAAATTCAAACAGAATCAAATAATGTTTTGGATATGTGCCCGAGTTGTAGAAGACTCAAGGCCTATTGATTTTGGTGAAGATCGGTTGAGGGGAAGGTGTAGTTTACCACCAACGTTTTACGTTTTAACAAGAGTAAAGTACTTAATTTTGATAAATAAAGTATCCTGAAAAGAAGGTCATAATAATCCACTGTAGAAAGGTACACGAAATATCTATAAATGGAAAGGGTAGTTCAAGAGGGAAGGGGTAATTTTTTGTATTGATGTTATAAATTTATTCAACCGAAAACATAAAAATTTCAATAAAATATTAACAATTGATATCGTTCCATGGTATCTAACCACGGATAAGTAAACAAAATAATTGGGCGTTTTCAGAAATTCACAGATAACAAATGCTGGACGGTATTCGCTTTCTTTAGCGTTGTTTAAATAAAAGATAATTTAATCAAATTGATTCTTTATTTTTAAAATATTAACAACTAGGTACAATTCTATTTTGATTATCTTTCTCAGCTTTTTTACCAAAAACATGCTGATATATTTGGTTTCGTTCTGAAAGTAGGTCTACATATTAAAAATAATTTTATAATTAATTAGAACATGGAAGTCGTGTATGGTTCCCCATACCGATATTTTGTTTTGTATTGTTTCTTAGGACGATTGCAGAAAAAAAAAACAGACGCCAGAAGTGACAAATGTCATTTATTTATTCATACCGGAGGTAAGCAGCACAGCCTCTGCTGAAGTCGTTAGTATTGAAGCTGATGATGCTGTGATAATAGCTAAATCAAGACAACGGCTGGTTCAGGTTCACAAGGAGCTAACTAAAAATCCGCTGGAATGGGGCTGAATGTAAATACTGTATCAGCAAAACTACGCTCTGTATGACGGTGGTTGGCGTGTGGACCCTTGGCCTACCTGCTGCCACTCCCCCATTGTAATACTTCCGCCCGGGTTCGACAGCAGCTACGATAATTAGCTATGACAGCAGCTCATAAATACACGATAATTTCTGCATCAGAAAAGGGAAGAAATCTGTACAATCTGTGATGACGTTGATGCTGAGACTATGTTCACTCAGGCCGTGATAGTCTCCGCAATATAAAACTAATGTATTACGTTTCTTCTTCTTCTCCTTCCTCTTCTTCCACTTTTTCCGTTTATCCGTACATACCTTACGATGTTGTGACCTCTTTCAGTCTTCTGTATAACGTTCTCTCTCTTGCCATTTCCTTAACTTCCACAGTGTTGTCTTCCCTGCCCCACGTTTTTGGTTGTAAAAATAAACTAGACCTTAAATAACTTCGTGCTTAAGTTAGTTCGTCTCCCACTCTCATCATATGACCAAATGGGTCCAGTACGAGCTACTGTGGTCTCTGCGTGTCCCTCATCTCTTGCGCTCTCTCTCTCTCTCTCTCTCTCTCTCTCTCTCTCTCTCTCTCTCTCTCTCTCTCTCTCTCTCTCTCTCTCTCTCTCTCTGCAGTTTTGACTCTGTTCCGCTTTAAGTTGGTGGGCCTTCCTGCTTCATCTTCAGAAATTGAAACATATTTGACTGATTATTTGACTCAGCTGACTTTATCTATTAATGTCTTGTGTTGTATCTATTATTAATGGAACAGATTCAATATGTTTCAAAATAATATTTTCAAAAGTTTTTTAGATAAAAGCTGAATGAGTTCATTTTGAATTCTGGGACTCACACTTTTCACTGTATGTCGGTCTGCTATGTCTTCCTGCATATACCTGTGACAATTATAAATGAATTCGTTGACCTGTTTATGTTGTTCTTGATCTATAATTATAATTGTCAACTGCGCATTACAATTTGCTACCAGAAATATTCTGTCTGTCCACAATAATTCAAGTTCATTTTCTTCGAAGCTACATTGTAAAATCTCTATAGCACAAATCCGAGACCAAAAACATCCTGTGCCCGTTACCCGCGAAACCGAGTATAAACAAACGGTCCTCTTCAAAATTTAAGCCTAGTTTACACCTGACGAGTATTCTGTCGAGTACTTAACCAATGTGAACGCTAAGTACAGTACTCGACCGTGTGATCTAACGAGTGAAATGACCGAGGGAATGAATAGAAACCGTTTCTATTTTCTCGGGCGAGTGGAATAGAAGTGGATTCCACCACCACCACCACCTACAGAAGTGGACTCGTCGGCGTATTCCGCTTGTCTGAACAGTTGGTTCTCGCTGACTGCCGAGTCATCATCATCAGCCGTGGCTCTACAACCCTTGGTGGTTCTTGGCCTGCTAAAAGAGTCGATTCCATTCCTCCCTATTCCGTGCCCTGGCCTTCCAGTTTCTTTCAGCTTTTCGAGGTCCTCCTCTATCTGATCTTTAAATCTACTTCGGGGTCTTCCCCTTTTTCTACTACCCATTGGTTTCTGGTAGAAAATATGTTTCGTAGGCTGTCCTTCCTCCATTCTTTCTATGTGTCCATCCCACCTTAGCCTGTGTATTTTGATTATCCTGACAATGTCCGGCTCTTTGTCAAGATGGCATAGTTCATAATTATAGCGCCTGCGCTAAATTCCATTTTCTTGTACTCCTCTAAATATTGTTCTTAGAATGCGTCTTTCGCAGTAACCTAGAAGTCTCTCGCTATTTTTTGTCATTGTCCAGGTTTCTGAAGCATATGTCAGCACTGGCGTGATAAGTGTTTTGTATATTTTGCATTCTGTGCTTCTTGAGATGAAGCTAGATGTCAGGTGCTTTTGTAATCCATAATATGTTTTATTAGCGAGATATATATTTCACTGTTGACGCTGACTGCCCAGTGCTTACGCAATTGCTCTCGTGCAAAATTTCATATTTTTCAAATTGTGTGCTTGAAATGGCATCAAAGTTTGACTGTGCAACCACTGTTGCCTGCAAACAGGCGTACAAAGCACATTGAGTGCTTGTGGAACTTCAAGTCAAAGTTACATAATCATAAGACAATGCGTGACGCTGCTTATAAGAGCATTGCAACTAACTGCAAATGAATATCGGGTGGTTTTGAAGCTCAAGATGTAAAAATTTACATACTACGTATGCCCAAGAAATTATGAAAATTGATGACTCAAACAAGTCCGGCACCGGGAGTTATTTACGAATCAAATGACAGCACCCCTTCTTAATATCCATGTTCTAGTCCACATCCGTTTCTTTTTATTAGCCAATTCATGGTCGAATATTTATATCAACATAGGAATAATACGGTTGGCGTAATCCTTCGAGTTATTCGCCCACCACTCATTTTGTTTACGTTCTTGGTCTCGCTCAAAATCTTGTATGCGTGTAGACCCCTACTCGGTCAAGACTGCTGCTCGGTCGACTAGCATAGCGAGTGTCACGGACTCGTCAGGTGTAAACTAGGCTTATGCGCATCGCTTCAACACCGCTTTCCACGGTTGAAATAGTTTTCAGCCGTAAAACAAACAGCGTATGATAAATAAAGAGCGCGGACATTTAAAGTGTGTAGTTTCCGATAGTTCAGTTGCTGGTACAACACGAAAGCGAACAACGCATAAATAATGGGGGCAGCAGCGACGGACGGTACCCGGTGACGTTTGGCCTGGCCGGCTTACAACGACCGCTGCACACACACCACTACTAATGATGACAGTGTTATGACGGATAGGCATGGTGTAATTAAAAATCCCCCTCGGCTTGCGTCGCGCACAGCACGCGTGTCGGCCATTTTGTTATACGCACCGGGCTACCTGTCACCCGGACATAGATGAACGATGCCGCCACTCTCACCCCAAACACCTGCTATTCACTATACGTCCCCTTGTACGCCGTAACACGAGATAGGATATTCCGTTCCCTTCCACACACGCTGGATTCAATTTACACGGTAATTAACACAAAAATTACTACACGTGGTTCCAACTTTTGTTTAACATAATATCCGAGTTGTGGACAATTTACCCGTTACCTCCTCCGTTTCGTAATCCGAAATATTACACAAGTTGTAGCAATACAAATGCTCTTATTAGTTAACTTCGGTTGTTTTCAGTCACTGATACACTTTCCATTATTAAATTTGGAAAACTTGCAGTACTCAACTATAATACTGTTATGACGGTCTAACTGATCGGTCGTATGGTGCAGTGGAAAACAAAATACAAGACACCAATGAAATCACTAATAACCAGCTTTAGTTATCACAATTAATAATTTGTAATCAACAAGATAGTCTCTTACAACAATTCAAGTAAAATTTGTCCACACGCAATAATAATGCCAACTATAAAGAATTCCGCACTAATTATAACACAACAACACTTCGCTACAATACTTCTACAAACACTCGATCCGTACTAAGAAATCGCTCACTTTCAACTCGCGAGTAGTGCAGTGTCCCGAGTCTCAGAAAGGACTCCTGCCACTGGGTCAGTTTGAGTTCTTTTTATATTATTTTTCTATTTATGGGGGGGGGGTCTGAAGCGACCTGCGATTGGTGGATTATACCACCGGGACTAACAAACGAGATCGCTTCCACGACTCTCCAGGTCGAGGGGTGTATTTACCAAGTCCGGCAATGAGGGAATTGTGGGTCACTCTGTCGGAACGAACATAGAAACTATGCGCCAGGCGTCTCACGGTGTCATCAAAAGAGCGGACACCGAGTCCTCTCCTCAAAAGACGAGAAGAGTACCTCCGGGGGACTTTACACGCAAGCTTCAGTCCCCGGTCGAGTACGCGCTGGAGCGCTGTTCTATGACCACGAGCCAGGTATCCCCAAACAGGACAGGCGTAGGTAATCACGGGCAACCGTACGAGTTGACTATGAGCTTACCTAGCCGGGGGGTCATTGCCGGATTAGATAGCACGGGCCAGAGTCTACTGAGTTGCGCCGAAGCGCGTTGACGGATGTATTGTGTATGGGTTCGCCAGGTGAGTCGGGAGTCCACGTGGAGCCCGAGGTACTTGACGCTGTTGGTCGGCCGTGGAAGCCTCAGACAGAATTTGACTTTAAATGTTGTTTGAAAATCGCGGTAGGCTATACATAAAATCGAACACATCGGACTTCTTAAAAGCAGCTGTAGTCCGAGAGAGCTTGTAAAACGCGTGTAAGCTTCAAACAATGAAACCAGATAAGCGAAACCTTTAAAAGGGAAAACTAAATAACAAAGGGGAAACGCACACGGAATTGAAAATGTCCTCGTATAAGGCGGGCGGCGTATTGAAAGTTAAACTTATTGGCTTACTTACAGTTGAAAAGTTGCTGTTACTTACTTTGGCTGAGGAACGCTTTTGTTTTGCTGGAGGAAAACAAATAAAAGGCGAGGGTAGCAGCAGACGTGTTAGGAATGCACACGCACGCACAATTGAATAACTACCGTACCCTACGATACTGAATAGGCTACAAAGTTTATTGATACCGTGTTACAAATGGACATCACGCTCAGCCTTGTCCAAACTTAACGGCAAGGCTCAATTCACATATACGAGGTGTGTTAAAAAAAGACCGAACTTTTTGAATGCCATATAAACCCGCACAAACAACGCGCTGCGTCTTTACGTGCGCCTGGGGATAGTTTTTGACAATAAAATGCTATTTATTCTGTTCCGCTATCAGAACTAGTCTTTGAGGTATATCAGATTGCGTGGGGACGTGCGCACGCTGGCCGGCGGATTAATGACAAAGTGACTAAGGAAGACCTCGAATAACAGCGGATGCTTACGACAGTTTGCCGCAGAACTAGGTTAAAAATTTACAGGCACATTCTGGTTGTTGAATTAAGCATACGCGGAGGCCTGCATGAGCCGAACGATTATTTTAAGAAATTTTAAAGAGGGGAAAAACAATGGTCTGTATCATATTACTTGCTTAGGTAGTCTCATATCTTCCGTTCTCTCGATATGCTGCTTCCATTATATTTGTCCTTCCCTTATTCTGCTGGCCATGAAATATACATTTAATTCGGTTCTTATATCTTCATTTCGTATTTGGTCTCTAAGGGTCCAAAAGATTTCCATGCAAGATACGAGTTAAAAATAAAGAAATAAGATAAAAATGAATATATGTACGAGTACAAATGACAAAATTGATGGAAAAAAGATTAAGATGGTACGGATTGTCTGTCTATCTGTGCGGTATGTCTCGCTGTAACTTTTGAAAGCGTCAACCGATTTTCGTAAACCTTGGCATGCGTGTTCATACCTTTATCCCACAGCACTTTATTGTTTTTGAGATTGATCCAATAAGGGGTGGGGGGGCAAAAATGTGAGGGGTGAAAATTGTGAAAAAATCACTAAAATCCATGTAGGTATCAAATTACAGAGAATTTTAACCACAATGTGAATATAATGTTCATTGTTTTAATTTCAAAATATTTGGCCGTCAAAGCTCAAATCGTGGATGAAAATTTTGATAAAATCACAAAAATCAACTTGACGTATCAAATTATAGTGAATTAAACCCAGTCTGAATACAGTTTTCGTTTTTGAAAATTTGAAAAAGTTTTGGACGTCAAGGCACAAAAAGTGGATACAAATTTTGATAAAATCGCAAAAATTAAATTAAATTAAGTGGTGTATTAAATTAATGATCATTTTAACCAACATCTGAACACGGTGTTAAGTAGAAAATTTCAAAATGTTGGTACTCCACGGCACAGAAAATTTTTTTAAACTGTGAAAATCGAGCAGGATGCCAGATTAAAAGGAATTTCAACACAAATCTGAATGTTTCGAATTTTTAGTATTTACCGTATGATTGTGTGCTACTGTATTACTAAAGAAATTTTAGTAATACTAAAATTTTAGTAATATTACTGGACCTTTGTAATTTTCCCATAATTGAAAAACTATCTAATATCGAAATTTATGTAATAACAAACGTGCTTCGTTCAAACTTCAATGAGTTCTGTATCTCAGGGAGGATACTTGTATTTACATTTTTTTTTTTTTTTTTTTACCTGAATCTGAATACATAGTATAAAGTTTTGAACCACCAGGGGTCTGAAAAGTATTAAAATCTGGAAAACCATCATAGAGTTCTAGATTGATATGCATGTACAAGTTCCATCAGTTGAAAGTATGTGGTGGTTCTTTTTCCGTTCTTGTCTTGGTCTCAGATGTTCTCCAGTCTACAATCAACTTTATCACAAAATACAGTCTCTCTATCTCATTTTCGGTCGTCCAATTCTTCTTTAATTTTTTGGATCGATTATAGGCCTAATTGTCTAGGATCTTACCGACTAAAGCTGTCACGATCCACCCTGTCAACGTGATCGTGACAACGCCTTTGTTTAAATAACTCTAACCCTGGTCTCTGGCGTTGTTCGTTGTGTGAACTTACGTCAGTGTAGCTGTCCTTCACGGTTCTGCCCAGTGAACGTACAGAGCATGTACCGGTTCTTTTTATATACCTAGTTTTCTATGAGTTTAATAACGAGTTTCGTTTCCTAATGAGTTTCATATGGATCATTGTCATATATGGTTGCGAGTCGTGGACAATAACTATGAAGGAAAATAAGGAAACTGGACAGCTTTGAGATATGGTGTTATCGCAAAATGATAAAAATAAAATGTACTAACAAAATTACAAATGAAGTGGTGTTGAACAGAACAGGCAATGAGAGGTGTTTGTTGAAAAGCACAACTAGAAGAAGAATATAACTTATTGGACATAGGATACACTGCGGCATGAAGGCTACTAAAATTAGTAATGGAAGGTACAATAGAAGGTGAAGGATATAAGGGAAGACAAGGCTGCAGTATATAAAGCAAATTACGGATGGTGTAAATTGTAAAACTTATGAGGAAACGAAGAGGAAAGCACAAAATCGACCACAATTGAAGACTGCTGCAAACCAATCTTAGGATTGAAGACGTAAGAAGAGACTTTTTCCTATAGTTATGTAACGATTTTGTACGTTGGGTGTGGTTTATCCTTTTTGACGATTCACTCTAGTTAGTGAACGAATCTCGGGTAGCCTTAAGTTTAACTATACCTGAAGACGACCACAGATTTTTAGTGGTAGAAACATTGTGTGGTAAGTTCTAATATAGGTTAACGTGTTTCACTTTACGTAAAAATGCTTGTCACTTGTTTAATTGAAGTTAACAGTTTTAATGAAACCTAATGTTTCTAAATAATTACAAAAACAATATTGTACATTTTGTTAGTATTCGACACAAACTCCAAAACTATCAAATACAAAAATTGTTACACTGGTTGTCAGTTTTAGCAATTCATATTACAATATTCACGTTACAGATAATTCTGCAGGACCATAGTGGGGCTCGGACGAGACCCAATACATTCTGTTATACGGTATATAACAAACAATACGGGTGCGCTCTACAATAACCCGACCATAGTGGCGCTGACACTTGCAATACCCGTTTGGACTTTACTACCATATTAGGCGCTATTCCGTCTGGCAATGTTGCTGCTACTTTGCTATAACCGTCTCCTTTAAGCCTTTATACGTTTGTTTCCTTCACACTTATACGGAGAAGAAAGTGTTGACTGACATTCTTAAATTACGTTCCGCGGTGGAGAGGAGACACTACAATGATTTACATATATATATACTTTTAATAAATAAAAAATGTTTATATTCGTTTATAAATACTTTTTATGAATACTTACTGTTCTAAATTTCCAGTAATTCCTTCCTCCCTAATAACGATGGTAATTTTTTTAAGGGGGTTCAATAGCCAAAAATTAAAAAAAAAATTGAAAATTTTTATTTTATTATTCTGTGATATTTCCTGATTACTTTGGCAACAAAATTATTAAAATCGGATAACTTTGGCAACAAAATTATTAAAATCGGATAACTGGAAGTATTTAATTAATTAAAAACAAATATGTTTACACTACTTTCGTTTCTACGGTAATGAGTTTGTGTAATATTATATTATTTTATATTATTATACATATAGCCTTGTTTTTGTTTTGTAATTTTACTTTCAATTGTTGGAACACCTGTGAAAGCAGAAGATGTCATATAGATGTAGGCTATTGTTGTTTAGCAGAACAGATATTGTTTAGTTCATCTCTAAAGAGTATATTGAGATTTTCATTTTTAACTTTATTTGCGTTTTACCGAAAATGATATTTTTGCCACTTATGTACCTTTTTCTCAGGAACCATACAACAGATTTTAATTTAAAAAATTTACAGTTATAAGTCGCACATAGAAATACATTTTGAGCGAGATACTTTGTCAAAAACAAGTTTAAAATGTTTGTAAAAAAAATCAAAACGATATAAAACATGGTAAAAAATGTATATAAACAATTTAAATGATGACAAGACCTACAAAACGAAAAAAGAAAACTGTGTACGTTTAAAACGTGTAAAAGGGTTCTAATAACTACCTCTGAAAATTCCATGATGATTTAAGAATAAGTGGTTTCTGAGAAAAAGGTACATAGAATTTGACAAATTAACAATAGAAGCATAGGGCCTACCGACTCTCCTTAAAGGGCCCCCAAGCCCCTATACCCTGCCGATCCCACCCACAGTGACAGAAGTACACTCAATAGATGTACAGGGGACAAGTATGACAGAACCTTAGTATTACACTTGAAAAAGACATAAACCTGAGGGATTTAGTGTGAGAAGTAATAAGAAAGCATAGAAGGCAAAGTAAATTGTAAATTTTACGTCTCTAACAAAACTAATGTCGCAAGACGAAACAAGTGCAGTCAGAAAATTCCATCCTCACTGCCCGTCGAAACTTCTTTTCTCACTTAAGGACACTCGTAACCGCGCGCGCGCGCGCGTGCGTGCGTGTGTGTGTGTGTATGTGTGTGTGTGTGTGTGTGTGTGTGTGTGTGTGTGTGTGTGTGTGTGTGTGTGTGTGTGTGTGTGTGTGTGTGTGTGTGTGTGTGTGTGTGTGTGTGTGTGTGTGTGTGTGTGTGTGTGTGTGTGTGTGTGTGTGTGTGTGTGTGTGTGTGTGTGTGTGTGTGTGTGTGTGTGTGTGTGTGTGTGTGTGTGTGTGTGTGTGTGTGTGTGTGTGTGTGTGTGTGTGTGTGTGTGTGTGTGTGTGTGTGTGTGTGTGCGAGAATCTGCAATTATTTTACTAGATAATAATAAAAAACATATTAAACTACATAACTTTCGTTATACGTGGAACTATGGCATAAGACTTGCACCAGAATGACATGAGCCTTGCACCAGAATTTGCCTAATACAAAGACCTATCAAATGTCAGTATTTGTTTGTAATTCAAAGAACCGAATCTATGAGATTTTTAGACAAAGGAAGTTTTATGACACTTTAAGTCATGACTATTTTTTGGACAAGCTGCAAATTGCTTTCGAACAGTTTAATAGAAGAATAATGTTTTCTTGGCTTCAGACGCAGAGAAGAGTTATGAATTAACCAATCAGCGTACGAGAAATAGGGCAGATTTTCAGTCTAATTCTGATTTCTTGCCAGTCAGTCTAGTCTCTCTCTGCGCTTAAAAACGAGAGGACGTATCGCTCGAATTTAGACGCCAGGACTACTAAGGCGTACGAACACAAGTTAGAAAGTTCGCGAGTTGATGATATCGTAAATTTTTAAATACTGCTAATCCGGGAATTTGAAGATATCCGTATAAGGATTAAAAGACACTTGAAGTCTGCTTCAATACACAGTTTGTGTAAACTCAATACACAAAATAAATAACGGGGAAGAAATTAATTAACTACAATTTATAGAATTGCTCAACCCGAGAACAGCCCTGAACGCTGGACACCAGGCGGAGCTGCATCGGTATCCAGAGTGAACGACTCACATCTGTATTTCAGATTGGATCATCACTATCTCGATGACTTTATTTTTGTTACTAACTTTAAATAAACTTATAAACTAAAAGACGAACTCATAAAAATATTTTGATGCATTAGATTATAAGAGAGAAAAATGATTTTAAATTGTAGTCAGCTCAACAGGGACAGAATAATTAGTTTGTTTTTTCATTAACTGTATTAAATCAAAAGGGTGCAATTTTGTAGTTATACCATTAATAAATCCGATAGCATTCCAATACACGATTTACCGACTGCTTATTCTATGCGAAACCTGTATATCGCTATATACATATATTACAACAGTACAAATGTATAGGGTACTGTGCATTGCACAAAGTAATTAAAATAATGAATTAAAGTAAATAAATAATTCATATTGTTAGCAATAATAATTCAGCTTTCTATCTGAAGTGTAAATGGAACGACCAAATTTCATGTTGGTACAGGTTGATCACGCCACGCCGCTGTGTCTGTGTGTACACGTGTATTTTACATGTGTGTGTGAGACCTGTCAATTCCTGCAAAGCGTCACCCCTTAATGAACGCTATTAGTTATATGAATTATTTAAATTGTAAGGAATGTGTGCATAATATCACAAAACCAAATACGCCACAGTGTGTATAAAAATAAGACGCACATGTGTATAAAAAATAGTGCGAAAATAATAAAAAGTGCGATTATAGTGAAAATAAATATAAATAAAACTTATGTTAATTAAGATAAGGAAAAACGGTTTATACACAGTGAACACATAAAAATTACCGACAAGATGAATATCGGGTAATGTGCAAAACACTTTGCATATCGCGAAGACATGCGAATTAAGTGTGAAAATAATCGTGTTTAAAAAGGGACGCCAACGACAGACTCAGACCTGAAGAATATTGTCGAAACATGATTTTTGCGCCCTAGGGTATAAATACTAGAGACGCGCTAACTTAATTCTCTTTCTCGTACAACTACCGTGGCAGCCGGAGGCTCTGTCCAACGACAACAACTCTTTTTCTATCAACCACAGCAGCAGCCGGAGGTTCTTCACGACTACTCGTCACTTTCGTGAGAGCACCTGCAACCTGAGGCCATGACGGGATACGAGGGAGCAGCCAAGTACATGAAATAAAGTCGAGCGTACGGGACGAGGCGACGGACGGCGGAGAGGATCTGAAGGACGAGGATCAAGGACTCCAGGACTACACGACTACAGAGGAGCATCCAGGATCGACGACCTAGGGCCGAAGAGGATACGCTGCCTATTTACCACGACAATAAGGTGAAAAACAACCATGTATTTTTAAAACAAAAACTCACATAAAGACAATATAATTAACGATGTAAAAAGAAAGACAATCTAATTCAATGATGAATTAATAAATTTTGAAAATGTAAATATTTATTTGTCTAGTAATTAGAGTAATTAAAAGTATGAAACTATAATTTTGAATCAGTAACTTAGTCAATGATATTTAAATTAATATAAAAGTAAATAGTAAATTTTTATTAGAAAACAAAGCAATGCATATGCAGTATAATCAAAAGAAATTAGATTATTAAAAAGAGATTAGATAATCTAATAATTATCATAGTAATGAGCAAGCCGAGAGCAATATTATATAATTACAAATGTTTATTATAGTATAAGAGTGTATATTATGTCTATGTATAAGATTATCACTTATATGTTAATAACTGGATGTGTGCTACGGCTACACACATGCGAATAATAATGATATTTTTAAATCGCAACAAAATAAGAAATTTTTGATTAATAAATTTTTAAATGATTCTATACCATATTACGTTGTGTTATTATTATTACGATTACACCTGTCATACTTTTACAGCGTAAGTAATGTGCAAAAATAAATGGCTCACAAGAAGTTGGGGGCTTCACAAATACTTAACGTTGTTGTAAAAGAAATGGCTCCCAAGAACGTGGGGCTCACATTTATTTAACGTTGTAATATATATAAGTATTTATATAAACACGATTCACGCTTTAAAATATCGGTATGGAGAACCATACATGACTTCCATGTTCTAAGATTTATACTTAAAATAATTTACATTAATTCGTTTCGATAATTTCTAATAAGTTAGGTGTTTTCCTTGTAAATCGAGTTTTATGTTTGACAAATTGAAATTAAATATTTCCATAGAAACGACTTCTTTGTTGCCGATAATATAGTACACACATAAAAAATTATCCCCTCCCTTCGACATAAAAATTAGCCCCCCCCTTCGACTGCATTTTTCATTTATAGATATTTCATCTTCCTTTCTACAGTGGATTATTATGACCTTCTTTTCAAGATAATTTATTTATCAAAATTAAGTACTTTACTCTTGTTAAAACCTACAACGTTGCAGGTAAAGCAATAGGCCTTGAGGCTACTACAACTCGGGCATATATGCAAAAAGTTATTTGATTCTGTTTGAATTTGTGGCAGTTATCATTTGCCATAGAAAAAATTCTACACACAGACACTTTTCGGAAAATAACTTTTCTTCGTGTTTTGAGGGCAGTACAATCAGAATCGGCCCTTATCTCGAACACGATTTTTTTCGCGATCACCATATTTCCATTTCCTTACGGAACATGGAAGTAAAAAGCAGGCCTATATTTGAAAATGGTTACCCATTATCCGACATTTTCATTTAAAAGTGACGTTGTTCGCCCATTTATGTCGGACAACTGAGACTCTACTGCAGTTAAACGTCAGCAACCAAAACACGTAGGAACGGTTTCAGTTTCATATAGCGTATATTTCAGCGTCTGGATGCCAGCGCAGAAACAATTGAGCGGCGCTGTATAACTCGTCTCCGTCCCGGTGTGCGACGACTGTCACCGGTATTAACATTCCTTGCATTCTTCGCCAGCTCAGCTCCAGGTACAGTAGTACTACAGTAATATCAAACGTTGCCTTTTATATTTTACACTATGTAGGTCGCTCAGTTATTAGATTCTCGCCCAACTTTTCCGTCCGCCCTGCTGTTTTTCTTGTCTTGCTCCCGTTTTAATTCGCGAAACGGCTTGCTCGCTCGGCGAAATGTCAACTCGCGCGGCCGTTAAACGTCACGTCCTTAGTATGCCATATATACAGTGGAAAGCGTTTAACGCAAAATGTCGCTTAACACGAACTGTGACTCCGGTCCCGATCACTGCTCGTATTTTACACTTACAGTCTGTTAGGTTAACATGAAAATTTCACCTACAAAGAAAAAGGTTTTCCCAAAAATCATTTTTGCTGGCGTTTTAATAGCTACATAATAAATAAATCCATACATCACGCCCCAAAACAGTCCAAGTTAAAAACTGTGAAAATGATGAGACATGGACTCACCCAACGTAAAAGTGACGAACTGGACACGGAAAATGGCAGAGAAAATTTACTAGTTCTTATCACTATCGATATGCTTTCTTGCTAAGCCGTGTTCGTCGACACCTAGAAAGGTGAGATGTTTGACGCACACTGGTTATTGTCTTCTTCTCTTCTTCTACTCTAAGGGTTTACTCTCTTAACCTGTTCCACCTTCAGTCCTGCCATCTTATGCTGGGCCTACCCGCATCTCTTCTTCCGGTTTCATTAGACACTCATCCTCCCTATATACGATGTTTCCATTGCAATGAGCACTGTGTAATCCTACCATTAATACTGTATGTCCCCAACTCCGTCCTTTATATCTTCATTCCTAATTTGACAGCGGAGAGAACAACCCCTTTCACTCTTCTCAAAGGTTACTGTGCGAAATATAATTTATTCAAGCAATTCGATCTTTCTAATTTTTAAATTTGTGATTAATGTTTTTTCTACAGCCCTGGATTCTGCTGTAAAGTATATCTCAACAGACAAGACACAAAATGAAGTCATAAAGAAGATTATCCGTGTTATTCTCTGCCGGAAGGACGCTGACAAACTCAACGATCCTAACGCCCAACACTCAGTAGCGCTATCTAATTAAAGCGGCTGACAAGTATAAACAGTGGGTGAAGTTCATCGTGAGGACAGCCGCAGCAATTGATTAGTCAGCAAAACCCCGGCCAGAACCCCCACCACCACCCCACAATCTTATCCGTCGTGTTCCTTAATTGTTTTGATTGCGCGGTCTCTCCATCAACACCAAATTAATTGTTATTTCACCACTTCATTTGGATGTAAGTAGCATGGACGAAGTGAAAACAAAGGAATTAGAAAGAAATAAAATGGTGAAAGGGACTGACATTCCCCACAAAAAACGACGGTATATCAATGGAATTCTACATTTATAAAATATTATTATGTCAGTACTATAGTTTTTAAGTTGATTTTATTGAAGCTTTCCAATTTACATTTATAAAATATTATTAAGTCAATACTACGAATACTAAAGTTTTTCCATTTACATTTATATTATTAAGTCAATACTACAGTTTTAAGTTACTTTCATTGAAGTTTTTCCATTTTATTAATGAAGTCGCTTACGCTTCCACAGTTATCCGACTCGATTTTAAACTTCACTTACACAAGAAAACAGTGAAGTCGTTTTCCCATACAATCATGTACGAGCATGTGACAACTAGAAGGACGCACTTTACTGCAATTGTGTACATTCTGTTTTGCTTTGTTAAGAAAATGTTAATCAAACCATGGGTAAAATTATTTCTGAAGTCTGTTGCCCGCAAAAATGTGGGCATTTTCTCCATCTTCTTCTTCTTGGGCTATAGCCTGAGAAAACTCATTTCGGCCGCTGGTCTCGATACAGTCCAACTCTCAGAAGTGTCAGCAGGGCCGTCACCTTGTAGAACTTCAGGCGTGTTTCCTTTACTCATTGATTTTAGAGTTCTCCTGATGGTCCCACACATATGTTTGAAGTTATCCGGTTTATTCACCACATAATTTTCTGTAATATAACTTAAGACACATTATAGTCCAGATATTAAAAATTGCTGACGTGCTCCAGAACAGTACCATCCACAACAGTTTTCGCTGATATGGGTATGGGAAAAGCCAACACCTTGGTCTTCAGAGTGGAGATCAGGGGCGGACCCAGAAGCGCGTGGTACCCTATGCTGCCACCAGACCGGGCCCCCTCCCACCAATTCAAAATTCAACTTTTTATCCATTATTTACGTTGATAAATGGCATTATACACATTTTCGAAAGTTAACAATTATTTTATTAAACTCTTAAATTACAATAAATACTTAGCTAAACAGTGATTACAATGAACATAGAAGTACTTAAACTTAGAAAATACTAATCGATCCAGTTTTTCCTCGATTTTGCCTTAACGAAGTCTTGTATAATTTAATCTACTTCGAGCGATTAAAGTATCTCGCTTTCAATATTCAACTTTGCTTACGAAGATAATCTCCCATCTCCAATAGTTGACCTCAACATATTTTTAATGCGTTTGAATACAAAAAATGATCTTTCAGATTCGCAGTTAGCTATTGGAATCGTAAAAAGCAACCGATAAGCAATGTATCCAAGCAATGTATTCGGAAATACATCAAGCATTTTACAATCAATAATCCAGTTTAATACTTTCAGTGGACAAACTGTGATATCATGGAATCTATCATCTCCAATCGAACATAAAAAAAATATAACGGAGAATTCGTCAAAAAGTGTGCACACATCTTCGTATGATTTTGGATTGAGGAATTTTTTTTTCACATTTATTATCTTCGAAAAGTTCGTGTGATTTAGGGACGGATGGTGTCCCCTCTGACAGCTGAGACCTTGGCGCCCGGTGCTACAGCACACCCTAGCGTTATGTATAATCCGGCAGTGGTGGAGATATGTAGGTCTAATAAGAAATCCTTGCAGGTTCGATTCAATAATGTACAGCTGTCTGCAAGCAGCTTTCCGAGTTCGACAGGACAGCCTGGTCATTAGCAAACAACGTGTCTACTGCAGAGTTACCAATCATAAGGTGCTCCGGAAGGTTCAACTGCCAATTGTGTATTGTGTCATTTATATATGTATAAATTAAAAAAAAAAAAGAAAGTGATATTTCATATACAGAGAAATACAAGTATTTAGGGGTGAAATTACGGCCAGTGGGAAGCAAGACAAAGAAATACAATCCAGAATTAATTTGGGAGATGGCTATATCTACATTAAATGGAACCCTGTGAGATAAGCAAATTACAGCAGAAACTAAAGCAAAAATATTTAGAACTATTGCTAGAAGTATCATGACTTACGGCTCAGAAGTTTGGACTAACACACAAGAACAAAATTAATGACAGCAGAGACTGACTTTTGGAGACGTTCGGCAAGAGTATCCAGACGTTAGAAAATTAGAAATGATGTCATTGAGGACAGAATGAATGTGTAAAATTCAATTGTTGATTTTATCTAAACAAAAAATTACAATGTTATGGACACATGAAAAAAATGGAACAGGAAAGATTGGCAAGGAGAGCTATGGAATGGACTCCACCAGGAAGAAGGAAGACCACATTTCTCCTGGATAGAAGAAATTCGGACTATATTGAGGAAACGAGTAACTGAAGAAGATCTTTGGATAGACAAGCAGCAGTGGAAGATGAGAATTCAATCATTTCTGTAATATTTGGTTCACACTGTACAACCGGAATAATAATAGAAGGTGATAATAGGCACCTTTGTCGTACTCCACAACTGATCAGACCCACACTACGACATGTGCTCCGTCTTCCTGTATCACTTAAGATTTTGTTTCCCACACAAACCCCCGTTTGTATGGGTCTAATGTGCTATTGCGGGATACAATTTTGTTTTGTAGTCAAGCATTAATTACATACACTCAATATCGTTACTCTTTACTCAATCTTTACAAAACCCAGACTTACATATTTTCGTTCTCTCATATACACATCAACCGTGGTTCTACAACCCTTGGTGGGTCTTGGCCTGCTCCAAGAGTCGATTCCATTCTTCCCAATAGCGTGCCCTGGCTTTCCAGTTTCTTATGTTCAGCTTTCTGAGGTCCTCCTCTATCTGGTCTTTGAATCTACTTCGGGGTCTTCTCCTTGTTCTACTACACATTGGTTTCTGGTAGACAATATGTTTCGCAGGCTGTCCTTCCTCCATTCTCTCTATGTGTCCAAACCACCTTAGCCTGTGCATTTTGATTATCCTGACAATGTCCGCTTCTTTGTACAGATGGTATAGTTCATAATTATAGCGCCCGCGCTAAATTCCATTTTCTTGTACTCCTCTAAATATTGTTCTTAGAATCCGTCCTTCACAGCAACCTAGAAGTCTCTCGCTATGTTTTGTCATTGTCCAGGTTTCTGAAGCATATGTCAGCACTGGCCTGATAAGTGTTTTGTAAATATTGCATTTCGTACTTCTTGAGATGAAGCTAGACGCCAGGTGCTTTTTTAATCCATAATATGTTTTATTTGCGAGATATATTCTTATTATTATTTCAGTATTGCTCTCATATACACAGTATTTATAAAATACTGTCCACTGAAACTGAATCTATCAATTAAGAATGTATAATTCATGATTTTTATTGATCCCGTTCAATTGTACATGTATGTTAACTCACGTAAAGTAATTCTACAACAGTTTCGTGACTGGAAATGACTTCCTGGTCTTAAAGTGATAAAACAACGATAACGAGCGCGATCGAGGTCAAGCAGCAACCGGCCCGTCTGATAACCTCAACACGAGTAATCCTATTTTCTGTTGGTAAACATACTCGTGTTAACGTAGAAATAACTAACAACAACATTTTCATACAACTCTACTGTACTCGAGTTAGCTACTATGCGATAACTCTGTTTTATTAGGTTCTACAGAAATGTACCTAAATGTGTAATACCCAGTGGCGTGGCGTGGGTACATAACACCTGTTGCCGGTTGTGATAGGCCTAAAACTTAAACCTAAAATTAATTCGAATTTTTTCTAGTACAAAGAGTTCTTTTTAGAGCATTTTCTATCATTCGCTGGGAGAAGAAGAGGGGCCCGGTTCAACGGGATCTGACTCCCATCATACTTACAGAGAATAAACCAGAACACAAATAATCGAATTAAAAATAATAAAAACAATCAGAGAAACACATGAATAAACGAACAGAACACAAATAGGTACGTAATATCTGCTGCAGGTCAGTTCCGAAAACGAACATAGCTACTGGGCATTTTGCCGGTTTATACAGCGGCAACACACTGGGCGGACGACCCCCTGCAGTAAAACACTGCCGATATCTGAGCCGGCAACACAAGACGGTGCAAGTGCCCAGCAGTTCGAAAGCAATGCTATGCTTTTCTTCAAGTTTCCCTACTAAAATTGTTCGGACTTCAAATTATTCAATAACTAAAGTATTTATTTTGTAATATAATTAATATTATTTTCTGTTATTTCCAGTACCGTTGCCGCCTGCAACAGCAGTTACATGGACCCGACGCTACTGGTACCATATTACTAATGCCATAAAATTGGTTTAAGTTATAATTTAAGGATTTCGCCACAAAGAATAAAGGTATGGTCTTCAAGGACAAATACCTTGCGTGATCAAATATAAAAGTACAGAACATGTGCAGCCGTTTAAATGTTTGTATTCTGAGTTTTTTTTAATATAGACTTGAATTAAATACGTTTAGGTGTAAATACGAGGGTAGGGTGAAAAGTTCCGGATCTGACACAGAGATGGCGCGACCATGCTAATTATTTTGACCGTGTTGTATGATTTCATCCTTTGGAGGCTTAGACTCGGTGCTTTCAAGTCAATGAGTTGTTTAATATTAGTGGCACAATCCTCGGGTGTAATCACCTAGCGCATCATTGGATATAGTGGGAATTCGTGGCATGATTACCTCTTTGGTTTTGAAAGGCTTCACTACGACCGATATAAGTATCGGTATGGAGAAACATACATAACTTCCATGGTCTACGATTTATATTAAAATAATTTTCGAAATGAAATATTTCCATAGAAACTACTTCTTTCTTCAACCTTAACCACAGTACTTTGCTCACTAATGTATACCACCTCACGTTAGCGCACTCGATTTTCACTGATGATGGCAGTCGATGGCACTGCAGAAACGTCTGGTTTTGCAGAAAACATTGGACCGCGGCCAAACAGCTCGGAAAGGAATTTTAACAACAAACTATATTCTTTCTTGCCGATAACGTAGTATACATATAAAAAATTATCCCCTCCCCCTCAACTATCATTTTCATTTATAGAAAATTACCCCTCCCCTCCAACTATCATTTTCATTTATAGATATTTCATCTACCTTTCTGCAAAGGATTACTGTGACCTTCTTTTCAGGATACCTTTTTTTTTATAAAAATTAACTACTTTACTCTTGTTAAAACAAAAAAAGATTGCAGGTAAACTACCTAAATGTAAACTACCCCTTAACCGATCTTCACCAAAATCAATAGGTCTTGAGTCCTCTATACAACTCAGGCATATATGGAAAAATTATTTGATTCTGTTTGAATTTCCGGCAGTTATTGCTCACCATAGAAAAAATTCTACACACAGACAATTGTGTAGAAATGACTTTACTTCATTTTTTGATGGTAGTACAATCAGAATCAGTCCTTATCTCGAACACGATTTTCTTCGCCATCACCATACTTCCATTTCCCTATGGAACATGGAAGTAAAAAAGGAGCTGGATTCATCATTGGGGTACTCTTCTCCATCGAATCCTACGGTTAAACGGTGGGTTGCTGAATTTAAAATGGGTCGGACAAGCACAACTGACGACCCACGTGTTGGAAGTCCCTTTGAAGTGACTACGACAGAGAAAATAGAAAAAAATCCGTTAAATCGTTTGGCAGACGGCACAATGAAAGCGAGTGAAATAACTGACACCGATGGTATATCAACGGAACGTTTGCGCAAAATCGTATACAAACATCTGTGTATAACAAAGCTGTGAGCTAAATGGGTGCCGCGTTTACCGACACTTGACCAAAAACAGTGTCGAAAGGATGTTTCAACCGACCGACTGTTTGGCACTCTACACGCGCAATTCAACCGAACTTTTGCGTTGATTCATAACCGACAGTTAATGAGACTTGGGTCCACCAGAACACTCCTCAGACCAAACAATGGACCGCGAAAGGCGAACAAACTCCCAAGAAGGCGAAGACAATTCCTTCTGCTGGTAAGGTTATGGCGACTGTTTTCTAGGACGACCGTGGACTAATCTTTATTGACTATCTTAAAAAGGGAAAAACAATTAATGGCGCTTATACTGTAAACCTACTGCACGTTGTAAACGACGAAATCAAGAAAAAACGGCCACATTTAGCGAAAAAGAAAGTGCTGTTCGCCAAGACAATGCATCATCTCACACGTCAATTGCTGCGATGGCTAAAATCAAAGATCTGAAGTTGAAATTGCTTCCTCACCCACTATAGTCGTCGTGTTTAGTCCCGAGTAAGCTCTACCTCTTTCCTAACCTCAAGTAACGGCTCTGTAATGATTTACTGCCAACAATCAAGTCATCGATACTGTAAACGGCTACTTCGTTTGTACCTCGACAAATCGGCTTATCAGTTTGCCATAACCGCTTTAAGAACATCGTTGGAAAAGTGTATAGAGCTGAATGGAGAGTATGTTGAGAAATAAACGCAAACTAATCCAAAAAAGTGTTGTTTTCTTATTCAGGCCTGGAACGTTTCACTCTACCCTCGTATAGGACGATTCTTCGGACGCTTAAAAACGCCAATAAAAAAAGTGGCGAAAAGAAAATGTTACAAGACGATGGATGGACGGTGCCTATTTTGACGTACTACAGTGAAGCTTGGCTGGTGTCGACGAAACAACAGAGTAAGCGGAAATGAGACTCTTACGGCACGTGAATGGCCGCACTTTGTGTAATCGACTACGAAATGATATTCAGAATTTTTTTTTTGTTTACAAGACAAAAATTAAAAGTTCTTCATCATCATCATCTTCAAGGATTAAACCAAGGATGGTTTGTTCCGGTCTCAAATAAGCAAAGTTTAGAGCTGGTCACTCCAGCGCTTCCTCGGACGTCCCACACCTCTCCGTCCCCTCGGCTTATAGTTCCATAGTTGTTTGGGGATGCGGCAGTCATCCATTCGACAAAGATGTTCCCAGCAATTCAGCCGATACTGGGCGATCCTGTCGAGTATACTCATAATATTCAGTTCCTGCCGTATATCTGGGTTTCTTCTATGATCATGGAGAGTATACCCTGCCACGTGCCTGAGAAATCTCATTTGAGCCGCTTGGATGCGACTGGCCTAGCCTTTCGTTAAAGTCCAACTCTCACACCCATAAAGAAGTGTGGAAAGGGCCATCACTTTGTAGAATTTTAGGCGTGTTCCTTTACTTGCTGACTCAAGGGTTCGCCTAATGGCCCCGCACATGACGTTGAACTTATGGAACTTATTCACAACGTCGTTGCTTGCATTATAAGACACACTGTAGCACAGGTATTCAAAATTGCTAACTTGTTCCAGGACAGTAAAATTAAAATTCTTTAACAATGTTTGCCCGTACGGGATCAGTTCCACAAAAAGCCATCACCTTGATCTTAAGTGTGGATTACTTGCAATCCAGAGTCTTTGCAGATTCGATTTAACAAATGATGTATGCCCATCTGCAATCTGTTTTCAGAGTCCGACAGAATTGCCTGATCGTCCGCAAACAACAAAGTGTCAATTGTAGAGTGACCAATCATAAAATGTTCTGGAAGACACATCTGTCAGTTTAGTGTGACATCGTCAATACATCAATTAAAAAGACCTTGTCGTCCATTAAAAGTTAAAATTTATAAAAATAAAAGTTAAAAGTTATTATAAAAATTAAAAGTTGTAAATTCAATTGGTCTAATAATTTGAAAAAGGTTGGCAATCTAAAATATTGGTCCGTGCTGTCGCGCACGGAATGTCAGCGTTGTTGTCACAAGGTGATTACGACTTCGGGTAGCGTTGCAAAACGTGCGAGACGACGCGACGCTAAAGGTGGACGTTAACGACGAAGCCTTTACGCTCAACAGTATATTGGATGTTCCGTCGCAATACGATTGCACTGCTACGACTTCCAAACTCCCCGTCCTACGGTTTCTTTCCACCCGACGACGTTCATTTTGAATACAGCCGCCGCCGAGCTCTATTACAGGTACGTAGCTATACTTCACCCAAGTTCCATTGTTTGTAGCAACAGCTCCAGTTTGTTACTTTAACTTCAGTAATTTACTACAATACAATTGTTTTACACTGTTGCGTGTTTCTTACGTAAGGCACGTCTTGCTGGGCACACAAGGCGTTCACTAAACATTTATCTACTAGCGTACACAGAAAGTTAACAAATTTTGTGTTCTGTACGTTTTCAGCATTTAGCGCTCCTCTCCTCATATCGTTTTTACCTCCATGTTCCGTAAGGAAATGGAAGTATGGTGATCGCGAAAAAATCGTGTTCGAGATAAGGGCTGATTGTACTACCCTCAAACCATGAAGAAAACTCATTTTCCGAAAAGTGTCCCTGTGTCTATCTGTCAGCGTGTCTGTGTGTAGAATTTTTTCTATGGCGAACGATAACTCCCGCAAATTAAAAATAGAATCAAATAATTTTTTGCATCTGTGCCCGAGTTGTAGTGGACTCGATTTCGGTGAGGATCGGTTAAGGGGAAGGGGTAGTTTACCTGCAAACTTTTTTCGTTTTCACAAGAGTAGAGTACTTAATTTTGACAAATAAAGTATCCTGAAAAGAAGGTCACAGTAATCCACTGTAGAAAGCTAGATGAAATATCTATAAATAAAAATGGTAGTTAAAGGGGGAGAGGATAATTTTATATAAATGAAAATGATAGTTGAAGGAAGAGGGTGTTATTTTTTATATGTGTACTACGTTATCGGCAACAAAGAAGTAGTTTCTATGGAAATATTTCATTTCAATTTGTCAAACTTGTCAAATTTTTCAATTTATATTTAAATGATTTTAAATATAAATCTTAGAACATGGAAGTCATGTATGGTTCTGGATACCGATTTTTAATAATAATAATAATAATAATAATAAATAGTAAGCTTCCGCAACTGCACAAATCGCTCACTATTTTTAACAAAATCAAATTTTTTTTTACTTGAAATCTTTTTCCAGTATGGAGCGCGTCTAATATGTCTTATAAGACAACGTTTCATCCATATTACAAAGGATATCTTCAGGTATCCTGCCTGGTCGGGTCTAGTCTGTATGTTGGTCACGCAGACCTGAAGATACCCATTGTAGTATGGATGAAACGTTATCTTACAAGACATACTCGACGCACTCCAAACTGGAATAAGATTTCAATTACAGAACGGACACCGTCCGCGGAAGCCTACGTACGAAAATAAATACACTTATTATTAATACATTTCAAAATAAGTTTTTTAATTAACAGAGGAACTGCGAAACCCGGATTACTGTACTATTTTTTTTTTTTTTTTTTTTTTTAAATTAAAACGCTATTTTAAACCAATCATACAGTAAACATTAAACATTCCAAACTATTGCGGTGTTTTTTTTCTAGCTAGCCTATATTTATAACCAGAATGCCTAAATGGCAAATGATTTACAGCTAGCTTTCAAGTTGGGGGTTTACCGGGGTACCCTGGGTTGCCACTATAGATGGGGCTATATATGCATCTATACATTCTTCTATAGATTGGGCTATAGGCATATATCTAATACTTTTTAAAATATACGTAAGATAACTGATTACATCAAAAAAGGTAGTTTCTATTTTGCAAACACAGCTTACAAACGTTTTGGATGCGGCCCATAATTTGCAATCGGTAGTGAAAGATATTAATTTTGTTAAATTGCTAAACACACAGAGTTTGCATTTGAATTAAATTCCTCAAACGCGATACACCAGACATAAATTTATACAATTTTCATAAAACTTTGATTCCCATTTTTGACCCGTGGTGCCCCCTTAATTTTCAGAGTAAACACTACAAATGAATCTGTGTTACAACTCGTTTAGCCTGACACTCGGCACAAAACTGAACTCCTTACGATATTAATTGATGACTCGTTGGGCACTTGGTGAAACATATTAATACAAAGGTTTTGTAAAAACACCTGGTAAGTTTCACAGATTTTATTTAACTCTGACAGCTGTTTCGACTAACTAAGCCATTGTCAAAGAGGCGAAATATCTGTGAAACTTACCAAGTGTTTTTATATACTGAACTCCTTATTCTGATTTTCACTGTTGCACACCACTATATGAAAATTATTCCGATTAGCCCTTTCGAGTTTCACAGCTCATCGTCAGATCGGATATCCGATACCCGATCTGACGATGAGCTGTGAAGCTTGAAAGCGCTAATCGGAATAATTTTTATATAGTGGTGTGCAACAGTGATAATTCTGCTTGTGATTTTAACCACTAACACAACTTTCTTCACTAAATATTCTGATTTTCTTTAAACAAATTTTTTTTATTTGATACCTCACATAGATCTCTGCGATTGTTTTTTCAAACTTTTGCCACCTCATATTTGTGACTCCCTACGTTTGGGGAAGAACAATCTCAAAAACAATAGGGGCTATGGGGAAAAAGCAGGGACACGCATGACACATTTTACGAAAATCGTTTGATGCATTCAAACGTTATCATGAGATATACCCCAAACAAATGACAAACGGCCCAGTTAAAACTGAGAACTCGCTTCGCTCGATCAATAATAACACTATAATAATAATAATGCTTTATTGTTAACAATATTTACAGTATAAATAACATGCATTTTACAATTCCATTAAATTATAAGCGCCTTTAACTACGAAAATTATTCTCGGCGCGCCGCCCGGAAAATGAAAGATCATTCGGGAATCTCTTCTTTTTTTTATTCGGGGTCAAAACGTCCTACGACGTTGTCCAATGCCCAACCTCCATTGTTGTCTGTCGTTGCAGTTTTCATCGTTTAGTCCTCTTTCGCTCATTGATCTTATGCCCTCTATCCATGTTTTCTTGGTCTTCCTTTCTTTCTGTGCTCTCGAGGTATCCTTCCATTGTTTTCTTTGATAGTCGGTCTTGCCCCATTCTTTGTACGTGTCCGTACCAGATTAGTTGGTCTTCTTATTCTGTACGCCCATTTCTTCTTTGATCGTTTCACTTCGTATTCGCTCTAGCCTTGAAGTTCTAGCAACTCGTCTCAAAGTATCCATTTCTGTACCTTCTAACTTTCTTTTACATGTTCCTTTACTCTCCATGTTTCGGATCCATACATCGACGTGCTTTTAATCACACTATTGTATATTCTTTTCTTCCTTTCTTTTCCAATTTCTGTGTTCCACAGTATCCCATTCAATGATCTAATTACTTGTTTTGCTTTGTTTATTCTTGATTTTATTTCAACATCATGTGTTCCTTCTTCATTAAAGTTTATTCCTAAGTATTTGTAGCTGTTATATTCTTTTCTGGAATCTCTGCGAGGTGTAAATATAAGTACCCAGAGGCCGGCCAAATTCAGTTACGCCTGGCGATTTTAGAATGCAGATCTAAGTGACTGATGCGGTTTAATAGGAAGTGACAATTGTGTTAATTAGTGCAAAACAGTAATAAGATGACATTTGTTGTTGTGCGTTGGACAAATTTAACTTGAATCATTGTATAAGGGCGCCTTTGTTGATTTATAACTGCTCTTTGTGTAATAAGTAATTAAAAAAAAAAAAAAAAAAAAAAAAAAAAAAAAAAAAAAAAAAAATTGTGAAATGACGTATGGTCAACTCCTCGTGGCGTTTTTCGGCTAACACTAAAAATCATACTGTTACCTAATACGGAACGTTCTACAAGTATCTCGGCTATCCCAGCAGAGTCCAGCTGTAATGTGTGTGTGCATACATACTGCTGCTACTTTGAGATGAATTACAATTACGTGACACTTATCTTGCGTCAACAATCGAGGCTATTCCAGACCGTACCGGTCGGCGCACTGTGTTCAAGGCCAGACAGATTGCACGGTTTCTAGAGGATTCTAGAGCGCCTGTAATAGCAGTTTCCTCGACACGTCATCCAGAAAGTGATCGATTGTTCTAACATTTCAGGGGGGGTATAAATATAAGCATCCAGCGACGGACAGTCAGTTTACGTCGGGCGATTACTCAGTGTGTTTAAGTGGTGATTTATTCAAGTGAGGTTCGAAGTAATGTGGCAAAGTGTTATCGTGTTATAACTGTGCGGGACTCTATTAGTTGACATCATTATTGCGTGTGGACAAATTTAACTGAATTATTGCACGAGTCTGATCTTGTTGATTTCAAACTGTTAATTGTGACTAATTAAAACTGGTGATAGTGACTTAATTGATGTCTTTATTTCGTTTTCCACTGTACCATACGAGGATCAGTTAGACCGTTGTAATACGTACGAAGAACTTTAGTCACCGATTTAAAAAAATTCAACTTCATCCATTTGATTTTTACGTAAAAATAAGTGTACTTTGTTCAAAGCAGTGAACGAGTTCTTCAGCTCAGGGAGCTTGCTAGTTATTTACTATTAATTAGTTAACAAATTATTATATTCCCATACTTGGCTTATTATTAATTAAAATTAAATGAAAGTCTTAATTCCTATCTTAAAATATATTGCTGTTTTGAAATATAACTAGTACGCTAGCTCCCGTGAAATCAAGAACTCGGTCATTAGACTGAACGAAATACATTTAGAAAGGCCTATTATGTAAAATCAAATTAATAAATTTTATTATTTATTTAATAATAACTTATTAAAATTATTTTTCGCCTATGATACTATCATCTGAGCGAAGAAGGACAGGGAATTCGCTCAGGTGATTCGCCTATTCCCTGATAGAAGATTATTTGTTTTAAAGCTGTCAGAGTAAAGTTTTTCGTACGTCTGAACCTTTACACAACTGATAACAGTGTGTAAATTGTTTTTCCATCATAGTTGAGAGTCATCATCATTACCACTCCAACGACTAGGCCTTGGACCTGTTCCGGAACCCATCTCCTCCTCGGTCTACCGACATCTCTCTTCACGGTAGGGTGATAACACAAGGCAGCCACAGGTAGACGGATATCAGGCATGCGATTCAAGTGTTCACACCATCTCCTTCTGTAGTCTTCAATATTCTGGTGTAACGATACAATGTTTAAATCGCGTCTAATATCCTCGTTCCTTCTCTGATCCAAGAATGAACAACCTTGCGTCCCTCTTAGAAATTTCATTTCGGCTGCCTGAATCCTCTGCACGTCCCTTTTAGCAAGAGTCCATGTCTCACTAGCATAGGCCTACAGGAATGTGGGAACAACCACAGTTTTATAAAATTTCACTCGGGTATCCTTCCGTGTTTTATTTTTCAGTTACCTATAAATCGTTCCACAGATGCGTCTAAATTTTGTTAGTTTACTGTCCTAATCAATATCAGTTCCATATGAGATACGTATTCTTTACCAGTCGTGACAGTGGCTTGTCTAGAAGCTGAGCTGCAACTGTAAAACACAGAGATGTACAGGAAGCGGTACATCCAGAAGACGCCTTCAAAATATTTACATAAATACATACCTCACTTACTTTTCCGTGTGCTGTGTATTTCGCAAAAAAAAAAAACGAATTAAAAGACCAGAGAGACAGAGAGACTGACACAGACAGACAGAGATGGGGAGAGAGAGAGAGACAGTGTGCGCGCGCAAAGAGATCCAAATTAAACGACAAAGGTCAAGGACTAGATGGAAATATGTCGATAAGGTCGAACCAGACGATCTGTATGGCGCGAAAAAGCTGGCTGGCTGTGCCTGTCTATTGAATTATGTATTATTTAGATAGCATCTCTGGTCCCTCTTGCTCCTTGCTTCTTTAATTGCATTAAAATTAATAAGCCCTCAGTACACCCTGCTGTTGCTGCCGCCAGAATTTTACTATCTGATCAACGCTCCCACACGTATTCTGCTTTTCTTTATTCTGAAACAGCTTTATTAACGGCAGAAGAACTTTATCAAGAATCACATTTCGTGCCGCGTCGTAATTCTTGATGCAGATTACGTCGGATTTTACTTGCTTTCATATTACAAAATATCGGTATGGGCAACCATACATGACTTCCATGTTCTAAGATTTATATTTAAAATCATTTTCGAAATGAAATATTTCCATAGAAACTAGTTCTTTCTTCAGCTTTAACCACAGTACTGTGGTCACTAACGTATATCACCTCACATTAGCGCACTCGATTTTCACTGATGATAGCAGTCGATGGCACTGCCGAAACATCTCCTTTTGAAGAAAACATTGGACCACGGCCAAATAGCCCGGGAAGGAATTTTAACAACAAACTACTTCTTTGTTGCCGATAACGTAGTACACATATAAAAAATTACTCCTTCCCCCTTCAACTATCATTTTCATTTATAGAAAAGTACCCCGTCTCCCTTCAACTGCCCTTTTCATTTATAGATACGTATTTCATCTACCTTTCTCCAGTGGATTATTATGGCCTTCTTTTCAGGATAATTTATTTATCAAAATTAAGTACTTTACTCTTGTTAAAACATGAAACGTTGTTGCAGGTAAACTACTCCTTCCCCTTAACCGATCTTCACCAAAATCAATATGCACATATACAAAAAATTATTTGATTCTGTTTGAATTTGCCATAGAAAAAATTCCACACACACACACACACACACACTTTTCGGAAAATTACCTTCCTTCATGTTTTTGAGGTTAGTACAATCAGAATTAGCCCTTATCTCGAACAAGATTTTTTTCGCGATCAGCATACTTCCATTTCCTTATGGGACATGGAAGTAATAATTACTCAATTTACATGTAAATAAACAGCAAATAGACTGGAACAGAATGACTTTATTGATCTTTAGCCTTCTTCTTAACAAAGAAACCGGTTTCGTCAAGTTTATGTTTTTGTGCTAAATTTACTTAATGTTGAAATGTTCTTCTTGAAATTCAAGAAGCGTTTAAGAAGCTTCTGTTCGCTTGAATTCTCCGAGAAAGCTCGGCACTTTTAAGCTTTTCTCTGCATGTTGCCTTCATATTTTTCTACAGCACCACCAGCTTTGAAAGCTATGCGTCTTTCCGTTCTCCGTCTTCTATTGTTCACGATGCACTTTCCTACACAAAACCGTTTCAAAAATAACTTTATTAACAAAGTCTTCTTCCCCTTTAAACTGATGTTCTTCGAACCGAACAGACGCATGCTGAGTCTGACTAATTCTATTTAACATCTCACTAGAACAGTGGTTCACAAAGTGGGGTCCGCGACAATGTTTCATGAGGTCCGCGGACACTTTTAAGAAAAATAGAATATACCGTAATTTTCTTCGATTTTTATAGTCTAAAACCTAAATTTAAAATCTTAAAAAAATTAGTAGAAGATTCCAGTATTTTTTTTTTCAAATTAATTGTAAACCCCTGCAAAAGTAGTTTCAAACTAATGGCTTTAATAATGTCTTTATATCATGTCGTGTAGCAGATCTGTTTGTCAGCCGAACTGACTAGAACGCCGCATCAACGCAGAACTGATCTCGCTGTTTTAGTCCACGTATAAGCACTGTATCTAAGCAAAACGTTTTTCCGTGTAGCTGGTTTTACGCCTAAGTAGCTGGATTTCGACATGTGTGGGGCTGGAAAGATAGAGCCGAGGCTGGCAAAGTTAAGAAATAAACTTGATGTCGAGCGTGACTTAATATTGAAATTATCAGACATTAAACCTAATATTGCAGAGCCAACTGTTCAATAGCAGCTTCAATATATTAAACTATGCTTGATATCATTAATATTACAATTCTGCAAATTAAGAGAATTTTGATTTAATAAATTTTAATTAAAATGTAAGAGTTTGTATAATATTTACTGTTTGTTTAATTTCATAACTCAGACGGGGTCCGTGAAATTTGTTTATTTTTTTAAAGGGGTCCGCGGACTGAAAAGCTTGGGAAGCACTGCCCTAGAACTTCATTCATCATTTGGAGAACATAACCGTAAGCTGGTTCTCGGTACGACTGTCGCCTCCTCTCACATCCTAACCTCCAACGCCACAGTCACAGTCCATTCGCCATACTCCAATCCTCTATTTTCTAAGGCGACATTCACTTCTGTGTTCCAACTCTTCAACGGGCTGCTTCCATTCTGCTTCTATTCTGTGGAGAGGAGTCCATTCGATTATTCGTTTAAGCGAACATTTCTCATCGTCCATCCTCAGCACATGTTCATACCACCTCAACCTCTTGCAGCCGAAGGTTTCAAGTATATCAACATTGATTCCCACGCGTCTCTGACTTCCTTATTCAGTCAGTTCTCGTCAACTGGCAGCATCTACGTCAGTAGTTCATTTCAACAGCTTATATTTTCCACGCATTTTTTTAATGATACGCATAATTTAGTAGCACTGTATGTTGCAATACTTTCTACGATTGTTTTGTAGATCCTTACCAGGGCCGGATTTAGGATCTGTAGGCCCCTAGGCTCAACCTGTGGTGCGGGCCCTCCGGGGGGGGGTATGGAATTTTTAAAAATTCGGTTACGGAATTTTTTTTAAACATTAACCTTGAAAATCGCGTTTTAAAGCACTTATTTGGTTAAAATCCTTAAGATAAACATATAAAAGTTCCCGATTTTTTACAACATTAAAATTGTATTGCAGAGTATTAGAAGAATTGAGTAACAAATAATAAAATTAAAAATCTTTAAAGCGTTCAAAACAATTTATTGACATTGCTCTTAAAAATATATTTAGAAAAGCACACCAAATTAGGTACCAGTACATGTTTTTCTTTTAAAATATGCAAACATCAGCTATTCCAATTTTAAAGATTACAAATTGTAATTTTAAGCAAACGTGCCGGTTTGTTAATAGGCCTACAAGATAAAAAGGGAACAAAACAACTTTAATTTTCTTTAATTTAATATTTTTTGGTTGAAGCTTAAGTAAATCGTTTTTACATTTTTCGTTAATTTTATTTACATACGCCTTAATTAAAACATTGAAATGTTTGATTAAAAATAAATCACAATCAGAGCAAACATTTTGCATACTATAATATAGATATAACTGCTGTTTGACGTTCACTTAGTGGTAACGCAAGACACAAGAGGCGCTAGTGTAACGTGCTGCCGCATTCCACCCGAAGTTGGAAGTATTGGTATTTGCCTTCACTCACTAAGCCTACTATCAACGTGAGTGTCGTGAGTCATGACGTTGTAGTGTACGATGTGAAAACGAAACGATGCGGGTCTTCGGTCGTCTGCACTGCCAATGTCGTGTCTTATAAATTTGAAATAGTTTTATTAATTTGCTATTGTTAGAATTTTTTGTGGTGCGGGCCCCTAGGCGCGCGCCTATGCTTAAATCCGGCCCTGATCCTTACTTTGGTGTTCATCATGAACATCGTCTTCACACCACGGCATAGGTAAGGTGCTGCCTGTTTCGCCTTCAAAGATTCTTCAGCCATCTCTTCCTGGGGCTACCCACACGCCTGTGTCCTATAGCTTTGTATTTCCAGACAAGTTTGTCCAGTCTTGAACCTGACATTCTTTCTAAGTGTTTATTTCCACCGCTGTTTATAATCTTTTCATCTTTCACTGAAGATAAAAACTTGTAAATTCTTCACGTATGGCCTAATTCTTTATACGATCAAGTTTAGAATACGTTTTAACTCCTCTTATGAACACCATTTCCGAGGAGTGTAATTTGCTTTTGTGTTTCATGGTTGTCGTCCATAATTTATAAAGTACATAGGACATAGGACAGTACAGGGACCACCGTAACTTTGTAAAACTTTAATTTTGTATCTCAACGTACAAGATATCTTATTTTGGTGCGATTCTTAAAATTATTGTTAATCGATGGGGCAATACACTCATTACAAATTACAAAGTTCCGGATATTAGCCATCGTGAGTTAAAATTAAGAAACGACGTTTCGACATCTATAGAATCAGAGGTCGTCTTCAGGCGAACAATGTTGTTTACGTGGCAACCACAGGCGGAATCCTTCCTTGATGAAATGGTGAGTACTGTTTTATTATTATTATTATTATTATTATCATCATCATTATTATTACTACTTAACAATATATTTGTTTAAGTAAGATTTGGAGTCTGACGATATCTATTTGTTAGTGACAGATTTATCTCTGTATTCATTTTTTGTTCGCCTGAAGATGACTTTCATATATTCTATAGAGGTCGAAACGTCGTGTTTCTTCATTTTATTAACTCACGATGGCTAATGTCCGGAACCTTATTCGTGATCTTATTTTGGTGTTCCGAGAGATACTGTTACTCCAGAGTATCCCGCTGACGCATAGCAGCATTTCCTTGATTGACTCTACCAAGCTTTCCTCCGTACTGCAATCGTCATTTGTTATCTTTACACCAGGATATTTATAATAATCTGTATGTTTAATATTAGCGTATCCGGGTATTAAGTTTTTCTCAGTTTCCTGCTGCTAGGTATTCCGTCTTTCATGGATTTACGGTCAGTCCCCAGTTATTATATTCTTCACCAGTTTTTGGTAGCATGCAGTGTATATGTCACTTTCATCGTCCGCTCGAATCACTTGGTCACTCTAATTTTGTCTCCTTTTGTGACGCTTATCTCTTTGTTTGGTGAATATTTTACGAAACCAAATGTAGTCTTCTTCTTGTTCTCCTCGTCAAGGATTAGGTTCTATAAACCTGTTCATCCACCCATTTCATCTTCGGGCGACCCACGTCTCTTCTACCAGTGGCTTTATAGTTCAGTGCCGCTTTCGGCAATCGATCCTCTGTCATCCTTTGCAGATGATCCCAACATTGTCTTCTGTAAATGGAAATCATTTCATTTATGTCCTTTACATCGAGTTCTGCTCTGATATCTTCATTCCTTATTCTATCTTGCAATGTATAATTTAAAGTATTTCGAAGAAACTGCATTTCAGCACTCTGAATCTTGCCGCTTTCTTTTTTTTTTTGTCATGACCCACGCCTCACTCGCATAAATCACAGTGGGTGTTGCAATTGTCTTATAAAATTTAATCCTTGTGTGTTGCGTCTTGTTTTATTTCTAAGATTTATATGAATCGTACCAAAAACATTCCTAAATGTATTTATCTTCTCTCTTATATCATATTCAGATTCATAACATACTGCACAGCCAAGATATTTGAAATTGCTCACGTGTTCTAAACTGTTCTTGTTTATAAGTTAAATGTAGTTTAAGTTTATGTAATTAATAAGTACATAAATACGAAATGTGTTCAAAACAAACGAACGTCTTAAATAACACCAATCCGTACAGCCCGCGTAGCGGCAGTACTATACACCAAACTGCCGTTTATTCTGTTCTACTATAAGCAATAGTCTTTGAGCTATATTAGACTGAGTTGGTAGGTACCGAATGCTGTCCGTCGGATTAGTGACAAAGTAACTAAGAAAGACCACGAAAAACAAACAATGTATGCGTATGAAACTTTGCGGCAACACTAGGTTAAAACTTTACAGAGACATTCAGGTTGTTCAAACAGGCCTGCCCAAAGCGAGGGCATTGCCCAGGGGCCCGGTCTCTGGGGGGGCCCCGGTACGGGAGGTTCGGATATTTTTTTAAACGATTTACATATGATTTTCTGCAGATTTTTAAAACTACTTTTCATTATATTTGTTATATATAAACAAAAAAGATAAGTAGAGTATTGACACCTTTTTATAGTTAAGATATTTTCTTTTGATCATCTGATCAATGTTTTGTTTATTAAATTACATCGCTAATTGCTTTGAAAACAAATACAGTACTCCGAACCAAAGCATTAGACCGGCGCGGTCCCGCTGTCGCTGTCCGTCACCGTTCGCTTCTTCTTCTTCTTCTTTACTGCCTATGTCCACTATGTCCGAAATATATTGTGTATGTGTGTGTGTCCATATAATACGTAATATATATAATATATAAATATATATATAAATATATGTGGTATATAAAACCACATATACATGTATTTTCGGTGAACAGACGGTTGTCTCGAACAGACGGGGGGCCCACAGTCTGGACGGGCCTGTGTTCAACTAAGGATACGGGTAGGCCTGCATGGGCCGAACGATTGTTTTAAGCATTTTTCAAGAGGGCAAAAAGATTGGTCGGTGTAAGCCAAAGTGTAGTGCTGCGATATCCCTCACCCATCTCAATTCGTCTCTCTTTTGTTTAATTATACAGGGTGAGTACGTGGACTGAGCTAAGAGTATGGGCGATAGTAACCCAACTCTTCCCCTCATGATGTCAATACATTTGTCTATATTTTTGAGAAATCTCACAAAGATACAATTTCTTTAGCAGTGGTATTAGATGTGATTCCCACGTGAGATATGGTTTACACAACTGAAGTGTACAGTAGAGCATCGATACAGTACAGTCCCGATCCGAACCTCTCGGGACGAGGGCCCGTTCGGATAATAGATCGTAAATTGAAAACATTATTTCTCTTTACGAAAACAAAGATTTTTATTACAAAATCATTTCTAACATACTGTTATATAATTACAGCAACTTGTTCACTGTACTGTATTGTATTACTAAGACTAAAAATCGTTGAATTAAATAAAACTGAGTGTAATTATTAAAAAACAAAAGTTAATTTAAACAAAATTAGAGTTTAATGACAAACACTGTACTATAAAATTAATTAAAATTAAAAAACAAAAAACAAAAATAAAGTCCCATGGATTTACACTTTCTTGAAGAATTGTTCTATCACGGTCTGCTTCAAACCGATAGAACCAAACCAGAACATTCGGTGACACAGACTTCCATTGGCACAGTTTGTTTATCAACTGTAAATATGTTTATCGAAGTTTGTTGATGTAAGTGTGTTCATCGATTGTAAGGCTGTATAGCTACAGCTTTTACTTATACTGTACAGTACTGTAATAATTTATAGTATACAATTTTTTATGTTCAATAAATATCCAATATGGCTACACGTGCCCAGTACGTTACTGTACAGTACAGTACATAATTGTACTTTTATTGAGTCCGGATAGGCTTAATAGATCGTTCGATTAATGGATGTTCGGATAATCGATGCCCTACTGTATTAATTTTGTCACGAGTTGAGAAGGTTCCAACAGAGTAATCTGCCTATTTTGCTATGTCGTAATGTAACTAGATATTGTATGCAAATTCACATCTGTGTGATTGTTGTTTATTTGAACTTGATAATTAAAGGCCAAGCCCAACCTTAGGTAGGATAATGGAACCCCAAATATTTTACATTTCTCATTTGAAGATGATCGTGTTAATCTAAACAATTAACCAAAACCTACTAATTGTATACACTCCTATTCACTGGACCTATTCATTAATTATACGTTCCTCGACCTTCTTCTTGGTCTTTCAGATTTGTCTGACCGCGCCCTTTTTTCTGTCAAGGTGTGCTTGATAGTGATTTATGTACTTATCGTTTAAATACATAGCCAAAATGAAATCGAGTTTCTCACGGTTTACAAAAGGAAACTTCCTGACATCAAATTAAATGAGAATTTTATATTAATCATTCTTCAGTGGTAATAATGTAACCACCAGCACCCTGTTTTGATGACTCACACTGCACGTGGCAATCTGAGCTCTGATTGGTCAAAACTAGGCAGTAGCCAGGTTACGTAGACGATACCTTTTGAAACTATAAAAACTGCAGGAGCCCCAAGCCAGCATGGGGGAGAGTCTACCCTAAGCTGTTGACCAAGGTAGGCTGCGTTCGTTTCTTTCTCTGCTTGGAAATTTTCCATTGCACAAAACATCTCCAGCTTGTCTGGAGCGCTGTATTTCAGTTATTGTTCAAGTTATCAACGTGAAACTTTCACATAGTGTTACAAGCAGTTAGTGCTGTGTGTACAGTTAGTGCGGGCAGTAGTGAACTCGTGTTTTGGTCTATCAAGTAATCCGTGGCGACACAGCCCTGTCTCCTGTATTTCGTTTTCGTCGTCGTCACCATTGTGAATTTTACAAGTTCTTTTGAAAGTATAAAAATTCAATTTTAAATTAATATAAAGACTCATTCGGTACGGTACATCGTTATTCGTACAAAGTTATTCCAACGCAGCTCATATCTAACTTAACATGGCACACTTCGACTCAGAGGGAGGTAGGATCAATGGATAATGTAAAACTGAATAATTTGAAAGAGAGAGACTGTAAAATTGTATTAAGAATACAATATCAACTTATATCAATCATATCAATTTATATCTAATTATATCAATTTATCTCTAACGTAAAAAGAGAGTAACAAAAGTATTGACATTAAAATTAAATGTGACATCTGATAAGAATTAATTATCATTTATATCTATATATATAAATTTTTTACTTCTTTATTTGATTTTTATATATTGATCATATATATCACATTTCTTTACTTATTTGATTTTATAAATATCAAATCCTATTATCTCACGATGCGCATCGCTACGGATCCCGCGAGTGACTCACGATAACGTGAGTTGGGAGCCGCTTAAATAACGGGATGTGTGTGACTTTTATTAATTGACAGACTCCATGTGAGTGAACATAACATTTTATCACCTGATGATGGGACTATAAGTCTGGAAACGCGTTGCGTATAAAATATAAAAAAAGAAGTTGCAAGGAAGAGAACCTGGATACACAAGGTAATTTTAACAGTTTAACTACAGAAATGTGTTTATACTACCATACGGAATGTAACCTTCCCATAACTTTACAATTTTGTTCTGCTCGTCTGTTTATTTCTGCCTTCTCCTTTCCATTCGTTTCTATTCTGATGGTAGCCCGCTTCTAGTTTTTAACGTTTCTCGAAGATCTTGAAAGTTCCCTCTCTGTCCACAAAACTCATCATCTCTTACTTTCGCTTCCACTGGCATGGCGTGGGTACATAATACCTGCTGCCGGTTATGATAGACCTAAAACTTAAACATTAATTCGAATTTTTTCTTGTACCAAGTGTTCTTTTTAGAGCATTTTCTATCATTTCCTGGGAGAAGAAGATTGGTCCCAGTTCAACGGGATCTGACACTCATTATACTTACACAGAATAAATCAGAACACAAATAATCGAATTAAAAATAATAAAGAAAAACAGAGAAACACATCACTAAACGAGCAAAACACAAATAGGCACGTAGTAACTGGTGCACATCGGTTCCGAAAACGGACATAGCTCCTAACTGAACACGGCGGCAACACATCAGGTTGACGAATGTGTCCCCTCCTCCCCAGTTTGTATAGTGACAACTACTACGAGGTCAATGACCGTACGCAGTAAAGCACTGCCGATGTCTGAGCTGGCAACACAAGACGGTGCAAGTGCCCAGCAGTTCGCAAGCAATGCTACGCTTTTCTTCAAGTTTCCCTACTAATATTGTTCGGATTTCAAGTTATTCGATAAATAAAGTATTTATTCTGTGATATAATTAATATTATTTTCTCTTATATCCAGTACTGGACGCCATATAGAAAGTAGTATAGATACTACCATATAGAATTTAACCTTCTCACAACTTCACTATTTTGTTCTGCTCTCATCTGTTTACTTCCACGTTTCTGCCTTCTCTTTCCATTCATCCCTGTTCTGCTGGTAGCCTTTAACGTCTCTCTTCTAGGTTTTAACGTTTCTCCAAGATCTTGAAAGCTCCCTCACTGCATCTCTTACTTTCCCTTCCGCGTTTGCTCTTCTTACATGTCTGTACCAAAGTGTATTACTGTGTGTTTCAGGACTTGCAGCAGTCGTATAGTAGGATGAAGAAGCGTAAAGCCGCCGTCAGCAGCGGGGGCAACAAGAAGACGACAACAACAACAACAACAACAACAACAGCGAAGGACAAAAAGGAAGACATCGTACTGGACGACGAGGACAACTTCAATCAAGGTTTCAGTGAATGGCTGCGGACCAGTGAAGGTGTCTCGTACATGCGCGTGTTTGTAGTACTCAACTCGTTTGTCGTGTTTCTGACCATGCTGTGGCCCAACCTGACCACCATGTTTAACGCCATCGGCTCCTACTTCGAGCAATAACAACACAGTCAAAGGTAACGTAGTAGGCCTACTGACAGCCTCCCCATGTCCTCCTTCTTCAATGCAACTGTCTAATTATACAACTGACTTGCAACACTAAGTTTTTTATTGGTAAAAATGTAAACTTTTTACTTTATAGCCTGAACCAGTTTTCGCTTATTTCAAGCTTCGTCAGAGACTGCCACTAGGAGCGCTGCCCGTCTTGTTCTTGGTGACGACGCCGTCGTTCGAAAGATCGATGGTGTGTGTGTGTGTGTGCGCGCGCGCGCGCGCGCGCGGTGCGATATGTTCAAATAGTATATGTGATCTGAATTGTGTCTGTTCGTTTAGGATGTCGTTTTTATGTACTTTTGTGTGTTTGTATATTTATAGTTGTTCAAGGGTGTCTAGTTTTCGGCCTTTTGTTTGTACGTGTAGAAAATCCATGTTCCTGTTTATGTTTCTGTATGTGTGGTTTGCTTCAATGAGGTGGGTTGCAAAGGTGG
This sequence comes from Magicicada septendecula, assembly GCA_034769895.1. Classification (NCBI taxonomy): domain Eukaryota; kingdom Metazoa; phylum Arthropoda; class Insecta; order Hemiptera; family Cicadidae; genus Magicicada; species Magicicada septendecula. Next base: position 479,460,585 of record CM068370.1, read on the forward strand.
ATTCGGTGGTGGAGTGTAGTGCCTCTGTGTGTTCAATGTATCTCTGTTTTAAGACACAATTCAAATCACAAATTTTTGTCCATTCAACCCATATGTATCTGAATAATAATTAGCGTATAATAAGGCACTTCCACCAAATAGGGCCACCTATGGTTTCAGATTGAAAGTGAAATGAGCAATGTATAATTGTTCGTGTTGATTGAATAGCTGTTAATTTAAGTTAGTTCAAAACTACGAAATGTTGAAAAAAATTTTGCGAATTTATTTACATTTATCTTAATAAAAATTCTGCACACAGACACTTTTCGAAAAATGACTTTTCTTCATGTTTTGAGGGTAGTACAATCAGAATCAGCCCTTATCTCGAACAAGATTTTTTTCGCCATCACCATACTTCCATTTCCTTATGGAACATGGAAGTAAAAAAAGATCAATGGGCCTTATTTAGCGGAAGTACCTTATATCACTAATTGTACATAACACTCATCGGTAAACATTAAATATTTTCTATGGTAAGAAACGGTAGGAGCGCAAAAAATTCATTAGCCTAGGGCGCTTAAACCTTTTAATCACCCCCTGGTTAAGTGAATAGTCTACTTGCTGCACTTGCTCTCGGCATACACCTGCTCGCATTAAACTGATTTCTTATTCTGTAAGCGACTGCAATCGTCTATAAATATCAGTTTAATAAGCGTTCAGCGCAGGTAATGTTGTCACGGTTCAACGGCATCAGACCGGATGTGACAGACTCTAGTAGTGAGTGGCACGCTGGAATTCCAATTTAGTCAGACCGTCAACTACCAATTAAAATATCGGTATGGAGAACCATACATGACTTCCATGTTACAAGATTTATATTTGAAAGCACTTACTTGAATTCGGTTCGATAATTTCTAACAAGTCAGGTGTGTTCCTTGTAAGTCGAGTTTTATGTTTTACAAATTGAAATGAAATATTTCCATAGAAACTACTTCTTTGTTGCCGATAACGTAGTACACGTATAAAACATTATCCCCTTCCCCTTCAACTATCATTTTCATTTATAGAAAATGCCCCCTCCCCTTCAACTACCCTTTTCACTTATAGATATTTCATCTACCTTTCTACAGTGGATTATTATGACCTTCTTTTCAGGATACTTTACTTATCAAAATTAAGTACTTTACTCTTGTTGAAACGTAAAAGGTTGCAGGTAAACTACCCCTTCCCCTTAACCGATCTTCACCAAAATCAATAGGCCTTGAGTCCTCTACAACTCCGGCACATATGCAAAACATTATTTGATTCTGTTTGAATTTGCGGCAGTTATCGTTCGCCACAGAAAAAATTCTACACACAAACAAGACATACATATACTGTTCTGAAAATGATTTTTCTTCACGTTTTGAGGGTAGTACAATCAGAATCAGCCCTTATCTCGAACACGATTTTTTTCGCGATCACCATACTTACATTTCCTTACGGCACATGGACGTAAAACTTAACAGAATTGTCGACTGTAATAATCGGTTCGCCCCATCTTCCTAATCAGATAACTATCTCAAGTAACTCTATTCCGGATTATTCGCTGTTACATCCAAATATATTTTAAAGAAAACGAAACTAAATTAGAAAACAATATCTAACGTTTACCATGAGAAACGCACAAACAACAATTTTCTGAGCCGTTATAACCCTCAACTTAGTCCCAAAATCTAAACTCACTTAATGAAACAGAATTCTTATAGGTTCAAAATCTACAATGTAATTATCTATGCTAATTTTATTGCATAGACTAATTTCATCTAATTATAAATTTAGTTTACGTTTATGAAGGTGATGTCGGTACGAACTTTATCGTATCTCACTGTTTCATATAGCCCCGCAGTTGGACGCCATATACAATGTATATTAATTAATCAAAATTAATTAATTGACATTCTTTAATTATAGGAAACTACTGTGATGTACTTTGCATATCTTTCATTCAATTACGCGCCACGTCGTTGCGCCATGTACAATGTAATTATGCAACGCGTTGGGCACTATATACGATGTAATTAATTATGTTGATTTAATTGCATAACTTATTTACTAAATTTATATATTATTTCATCTGTATTTATGAAAATGCTATCTGTACGACTCTGTCGTGTTTCTCTACTTTATTTGGCCCTACAGTTGGATGTCATATACAATGATAATTAAATATATTTCTTTAGTTAATTGCATGAAGTAAATTATTGTTAATTTATAAACCACAATCAAACTTGTTAAACATGAAATTGATTTTGACTTTAACTGCCAACTAAGCTTCTAGTCTGAGTATATTTGTAAGCAAGGTAATTGATAAACTATATTAAATTGAATCATGAGTTATAGATCCTATTTAGTGAGAAGTTAACTTGTGAGTCAGGTCTTACACAAATCAATATAACACGAACGAATCCATTCTAAAATACGTTTATTAAAATATCGTATCTCATCCGTATTCATATCATAACATAAATCATAGAATAAGAGCACTTACAAATCTTCTAAAAGACAATAAAATTCTATACCACATTTAAATAATTGAAAGAACAGGTTTAGAATAATTAAAAGAACAATCAAATATAGGCACTTATTCGTGCGTAGTGACGTTACTAGCTACCAATGTGGTGTGCTCATAATTTGCATTAAGTGGTTTTACGTCAAAACACATTAAACATTTATATACGTGAAATACTCATATACTAACAATACACATATTAAGCATATACATAGTTAAAATCATGTTCCTGCAACAGACATATTAGAACACATACATAGTTACAATAAACATATATATATATATATATATATATATATATATATATATACTAACAAGAATACATGTGTAATACTCTATAACATAATGATCCCTACCTATGGATTCGTATTCAATCTGACTCTTGTTTATAAAATTCTCAGGTGGTTTGGTTCTAAGTGTCAGGTCAGTGGTATTTTGGTAAATTAATAATTATAATAAGAGATTAATTTTGTACGTTACTCGTTCTGTTGTGATGTATCGCTCCCATGGTGTATCCATGCGGGTTCCTTCGTTGACGGTTGATATTAATCCATATAGCACTTGTGATTGACACTTTCGATCTCTATACGTACATCGTCCGAGAACACTAGTCCGCACTCCGCGACATTCGCTATGAGTTTTGAGATTGCCACGGTGTAAGTTGCGGCATAGCACTTAGAATCTGTCGACTATGCGTATTCGCGTGAGTCTATTGACGCGATTAACAGCTTGATACTGTTACGCACTTAATAGTCTTTCATCTTGCGCGTTCACTCTCCTGCGACGCCTAGATTGCTTTCAAGTTCATTAGGCAATTATAATCATTGCTATTACTTGACTTTATTACGAAATAGTGTAGTGTCACTACTTTATGTAAAGTTTCAAGAATGTCACTGCTAAATATTATCACCTTTATGACAGTGTATTACATATAGTTTATAAAGTCCGTTATTCGCGCGTCATCGCGAACACTACCGTTCCGTTTTGGCGTTTTAAGTCTTATTCACGCACTTCCATTAAGTCTGAACAAAGTCTTTATAGTATCTAATGAAATACTGCGAATTACTGGGTTACTGAGATACTGTAAATAACAATGTACTGGAAGAAAACTTTGACTCACTGAAATTGATGAAGTGCCGATATAACTGAAATACTGCGCAAAGTTTTTATGAATCGAGTAAAGTTTTTAATGAACTAAGTAACAAATTCGAATGACTGAGAACTGAGTAAAAATTCGAATGAACTGAGAGCGCGTCCCCTTGAGTATTCAGTTTGTATTCCTTTCGATCTTCCCACTCTTGTAACTCCGATGATCGTTCCAACTTCCCACCAAATCATCTCTGATAGGCTTATTGCATGGACCTCCCTGTGTCCTCTCGTCTCCAGTCTGTATTTCTGGCGAATTCTCAACCCAGCGCCGTTTGGAGAGGGATGTTCTTACTCGGGATTTGCTCTCTGGTCGCCGGCTCCTGTCAGCACCATCCCTTTCAGTTGCCCCCTTTGGAATTCTCGTTCCTCATTGGCTGGTTGGCTTTCTTAACTTGAGTTTGACGCAGTCCACGTGGACTCGACGAGTTGCTGTCTTTCGTCCGTTGCCCTGTTCTTGGAATCTGTGTTAAGGCCTTGCTTCCGAAATCACAACTGCTACTTTTGGTGTAGCGTGTCAAATTCCCTTATTGTTGAGACATTATCGACTTCCTTCGATGAACTACGGGTGGCATAACATCTGTGTTCTCCACAAACGTCACTCAGTCGCATGCTCCATTGTCTGTGCACCAACTATTGTCTTACTATAAGTCGCACACATGGCTTTCGAACAAAACTCTTACCGTTGGCCATGTGTTTTTCTCGTTACTGGACAGATGTAAGGGTAGCATTCCTTTGTTATAATTGTGGAGTCAAGCGTTCCCACGCATGGTCCAGTTCGTCGCAACGTGTGCTGTACTGCTCATTGTTCGTTAATGGTTTTTACGTCGTTTTAACGGAAAGGAAAGGTTTGTTCCTTTTCGTCGCCCACCCTCGAACAAAGCTAACATGTGTCACTTTTGACGGGCTCTAATTGCTGGTGTACTTCTCTCGCAATACTCAAAATTTCAAAAAAAAAATCTCGAAATAATAATCACATTATAAATCATTATATTTTATCACGGAGAGTCCTTTTAGACTTAAACTACGGAATATGTGGGAACTTCAGTCCTGCATTTTTACTTCCCAGATACTACTTAGCCCTACTTTTAAACTGAACCGATTAAACAGCTTACAAAACATTTAATAATTTCCGCTCACGTGAATTAGACGTTAAATTTTTAAGCCAGCGGTCATACAAAGTAACAGTTATTTCGTCATATTAAATACTACAGCCTACATTATCCTGCTGCTAAGCTAAGCGCATTAAGCTCTGGCTGACTGTAAGGAGGGTGTATATCATACCACATTTCGTAAGCCGGAAAAGCGTCAAGCCTAATCCTGCCATTGTCTCCCCCTCTCACCTCATTGTGTGTGTGTGTGTGTGTGTGTGTGTGAGGAGGGAGAGAGAGCGTTTACAGATATCCACCAAATAAGATGGATCCCAAATAAACCCGTTTTCACAAACCTTAATTTAATACAAAGGTTTCGTAAAATATATAAAAACACTTGGTAAGTTTCACAAATTTTTTAATTAACTCTGACAGCTGTTTCGACTAACTAAGCCATTGTCAAAGAGGCGAGTGAATGAAAATTACTGAACACAGGATGTTAGTGGAGAGTAGGTGGTGAACATCTGTTTAGGGCGTATCTGGAACATCTGTTTTGAGATGGCGAGGGGGGTGTGTGCAAGAGAAAAGGGAAGGTCAGGTGTCTTTAAAAACTAAATACAATCATGAATGCAAAATTTAAAATAATGATGAACATTCAAATAATATAAAATAAACTAAACTAAATAACAGATTTTAATAAAGGGGATACAAAAATTCAGTTTGTTCATTGGTTAAATTTTTGTTATTTTTTATTGCTTTTTTTATTTTTTATTTTTTATTGATGTTCACCACCTACACTCCACTAACATCCTGTGTTCAGTAATTTTCATTCACTCGCCTCTTTGAAAATGGCTTAGGTAGTCGAAACAGCTGTCAGAGTTAATTAAAAAAAATTTGTGAAACTTACCAAGTGTTTTTATATATTGTGATGTCGACGTCGCGCGTACGTCTACCGTATTACTCTGCAAAATGTGGATAATGTATAATTTGTGTGTAATGAGTGTACGTGTCTTCTCGATCCGTAGTTCAAATGCGGGCAACTTCTGTATATTTCGTTCGTTGCGAACGTACGAATAACCAGGTCTTGATGTTCACTAGGGGTGAGAAAGTCCCGGTGGCGCCAAATTGTTTTCTTAAAACAATTAAAATAAAATTCAAAAGCGTATGACCAGCGCAGCTCAGGCGGTTTGAATAATTCAAATATTTCCGCCAGCTAGGCCCACTGTAGCACACAGCAGTTCGATGCGTGGGCTGTGTAAATCGTCAGTCATCTGCAAAAATGTACATAAAATATTGTGCACCTCCTAATGAAATTATAACACCGTGGTTACACTCAATACTTACACATTTTTTATTAGTGATTATTATTCATTTAATACAAATTATTCTAATACAAATGCTCCGGTTATTTATATGAGACAATTACAGGGTTTGACAATCGATATTTGAATTGATACCAGACGTTTAATGATGGCGTCTGTTGAAAATTGTATACAAGTTATTAATGTCGATTTGTCATAGGTTCTTGAGGTTACGTTCAAAGGATTACAAATGTTTTAAAAACAATAAAAATACACACCTTTACATCAAGTAAACTTAACTAACATATTGTGTAGGTGTAATTTGTTTAGCGCAGTGTAGTAAAAGTGTTTACAAGTTATGGATCATTAACAACAGTTTATATTGGTTAGTTTATAAATTGTCAGTGACTTAAATTTCTTTTTAATCTTTGAAAGTAATGAATTTCAGTTCAGTGAGATTTCGACCTTTAGTGAGATAATTAACGTGAGTTTATTTATATATTTCGGGTAATTTAAGAGGTACTTATCACTTCCGTAGTTATGGCGAATTCATACGATCTGTTATTCATGGGTTATACTATAATCTTCTTTAATTTGCTGCGTTCAGGACATCAGGCATCTTTTTCAGTTTAACTGGTAGTAATTTATTTTCTTTTTTCGTTAATTTGGCCTCAACTTCAATAATATGGCTCCAGTCTTTATCTTATGTCTTGGTATACACTTAGTAATAACTTTTTCTGATATTTTCTATGTTTTAATGGACAATTTTGGTCACTCGAAAATTAGCGTCTATACCATTAAAGCGTCATACATTCAGTAAAAAATCTAACGGTATTTTTGGCTTGTTACTCCACAGTTTCCATGGTAACGTAATTATTCTACCTGGTCGATCTCAAAATAAACCCACTGTTATCAAACCTTGAATTTTTGTTTAATTTGAATAAATATTTTATAATGGCTATATTTATTTGGGGATAATTTCAATGGTTGTAATCTTTACATAGATGTTCCTATTTTCTTTCAAAGATTAGTTTGATATCTTACAAGATTGGTCTAAGCCATGTATTAATGTTTTAGTCCAAAATGGATAATACTATGCTAATACATAATTTACTTATTTCTAAGTTTTAATATAATTCTGTCATGTTCCCTTTCGTTACACATAATTAATATAATTTGCCTATTATTTCTTATAAAGGTATTGCTATTATTTTCTTTATAAATTCCTTACTTACTTAAAACATACTAACATATTACTGTAAAACTATTTCTTCTGGTAATTATTGCCTTAAACATTAAGCCAATAACTTCTTTCTTTAAATTAACAAATGATCAAATTTGGTGAGTGTTATATCTACATCATCTCTTTTATAACAGTAATCACCCTGGTGATTTTTATACTGAGATAATATTTTGTCTGTTTTTTACATTCACAATTATTCTGCGTCTTTCAGTCTCATATACTTAACTTAATTGCTCATTTAACATGTGCTTATATTTTGGGTTTGTCACACTTGTTTCACTCTTTTTTCTTAAGATTATATGCTGTTTATTTTATTACACTTATCACTTCACTGTACATCTTTGTCACTCCCTACCTATCTCTAATTACCCATATATTTCTCACGATCTCACTATTATTACAAAGTTTTTGTATCTAATGAGTTCATGTCTCTTTTGTTAACTTCAGACTGTCACATATCATTTTATAATATGCAAACAACATGGTATTGTAAATACATCTTTCAAACAAAACATAACTTTGTATATATTGTCATTAAAGTGATAAAAATTGGTCTGAAATGTCATAATTAGTAATAATAACAACAACTTAATAATGTTAAAATATATTGTGTTAATTGAAACATACTACATCTGTAGCAACAGCCATAATATTAGCGAATAAATAAACTCTCCAAAACCTTATACTTTCAAACACATAATGCTGAAATAATATACATACTGCTGAAATAATCTTAGTAAAAGTTCCAAAGTATATAGTAGACTATACAATTTGTTCTCTGATTGAACCACGCACACATTTCTATTCCCTGTCTGTATGAGTGTAATTTTAAAACATTTCTATTCCCTGTCTGTATGAGTGTAATTTTAAACATAACAGCTGACACATCACCTATAGATAAGGATATACATACAATCATATCTACACATGGTTTTTTATGTATAACAATTGCTGAGATACTGTCATTTACAAGTTACCACTAATAAAAATTTAAACATAAATTATTAACAATAATAAAAAATTATTCTCTTTTAAAACAATCTTGTGAGTTAATTGTTATGGCCATGTAATTTTTTATTTTCTTTTCCTTTTTTCTTCACTGTCTTCTTGTCTCGCTTTACTTTGGTTAATATCTGGCCAATCTCTGGGGTTGGGTCAATGTCAGTTGTCTGTCAGTCTAGTTCGTATTTTCTTGTTTTGTGACCACCTTTGGTTGTATTCTTCCTCCTTCACTATTGATTATATTTACTACTTTCATTCTCGTTATCATTTATCTATCAAAATATATTGTTTCTTGGCATTTTTTACATACTTTTTTTATATCAAATGTGATCAGGGTTTGGCAATGTTATATAATGCCCTTCCACCAAAATTGATCATTTTATAAAACGTGAATTTGAGATTGATGAAATTATCAATTTGAATGATCACAGTTGCACACCACTATGTAAAAATTATCCCAATTAGCGCTTTCAAGCTTCACAGCCCATCGTCAGATTGGAATAGACACAAAATAAGTGGAAACAACCCCTTCACCCCTCTCCCCCACCATGCTCACACACAACAAGCTATAATATAAATGACCCTTCCCCACCCCCTAAACCCTGTCCCACCATCTGTGGAGTTACATATTTTTTCTAGCAAATTCCTTGTGTTTCAGTGTTGTGTGTGTGTGTGTGTGTGTGTGTGTGTGTGTGTGTGTGCATCCTTTTAAACTACCCACTTCCTCTCCACACACGTGGGTCAGTCAACACCCTTATTTTAAAACATCAAATAGTACTATGCAAAATAATTCTTAATATTATCTATCTGTCCTCTATCATTTACTTCTTAATCATGTTATAAAATATTTCTTCATTATCAAATTTAATTTTAATATTAATTAAATTGTCTAACCCTTTTTCTCTCTCTTTCAATATTTCTAACTCCTCTCTAAGCTTCCTTTCAACTGTGTTATTCACTACTTTTACAATTTCGTATTCTTCCAAAGGATTAACAAACTTATGGTTGTCTTCTATGAAATGTCTTGCATATAACGAATTGGTTGTTCTATTACCTTCTCCACGTTTGTGGTCAGACAACCTGCATACGAATTTCCGTCCTGTCTCTCCTAGGTACACCTTGTTGCAGTCTTTACATTTTAATTTATAAATTCCGCTTTTCTGTAATACTGGAATTTTTTCTATATTCTTATTCCTTATCTTATCAAATACCGTTTCACATTTTTTAATAGCTATATCTACTCCATATTTATTAAAACATTTTATAATTTTTCTAGTATGTGAACATATGTATGTCAATGACCCTGCATAATTCTTTTGTTCTGGTTCTATTTTATCTTTTTGTATGTTAACCCTTTTCATAACTTTATCCACTATGTTGGTGTTATAATTATTATTCCTTACAATTCCCTTTATCGTTCTTAACTCCCTATCTTTTGACTCGGTCTCTTTTAAACACTTCTGAGCTCTGTAACAAAATGAATTGATTGCCGCCATTTTATATCTATATGGGTGGTAAGACTCTCTTGGTATAATTATATCAGAATACGACTCTTTCCTAAATATCCCAAACTGTAGTTTCTCATTATCTTTAATTTCTATGTTTAAATCTAAGTAATTTATTTTCTTACCTCCTATCTCTTCTTTGAATTGTAAGTTTTTATCCTTACTATTTACCTCATTTATAAACTCATGCACTTCTTCTATGCTTCCTTCCCAAATTACTAATACATCATCAACGTATCTAGACCATAATTTTATATTGTTTTTATACTTAGTGGAAGTTATTAATTGCTTTTCAAAATCATTCATGTATATTTCAGCAAGAATAGGGGATAATGAAGACCCCATAGGTAAACCTTTTTTCTGTATATAAAACTTGTTATTAAACCTAAAATAGTTCTGATTTACACATTCTTTAATTACTTTCATCAACTGCTTTTTATACCTGTATTCTCCCATATTATTATCGTTTATTAACTTAATAACTTTATTTACTGTGATATTGGTAAACATGTCCTTAACATCCAGTGATATCAATTTTGTATTTACATTAATCCTAATATTTTCTAATTTTTCTATCAATTTTACATTATTCTCTATGTTGTATTTTGTCCCAAATTCATATTTCTCTTTCAGTACTCTGCTAACTTCCTTTGATAATTTATAAACAGGTGCATTAATAAAAGAAACAATCGGTCTAATTGGTTTTCCTTCTTTATGTATCTTAACCTGACTTTTAAAAGTTGGTGCTGTTGGATTGCTTTCCAATAAATACTTTTTCTTATTTTCTTCTATAAATGTTATCTGTTTCATCATTTGTTTTATCCTTGACTGGTACTTACTTGTATAATCATACTTTATTTCCTCGTATGGTCCTTCCCTTATAAATTCTTCCGTTTTCTTTATGTATTCGTCCTTTCTCAGTAGTACCATTGTATTTCCTTTGTCCGCCTTCGTTACTATAATATCATTCTTCTTTATTTTATTCTTTAGTTTAGTTACAGTTGATTTGATTTTTTGTTCATTTTTTGAATTATACAAACTTCTCTTTTTGAATTTTTACATAGTGGTGTGCAACTGTGATCATTCTGATTGTGATTTCAACCACTAACACAAATTTCTTCATTAAATTATCAATTGTATCGTATCAAATTTTTTTTTTATTTTTTTTTTTCAAATTCTCCTGCTTCTCATTCATTTTTTATAATTAATTCTGTATCCTTTAATTCCATTCTTCTTAGTCTTTTCTTCATTATCTTCTCATATTGCGAACTGGCTTATTGAATTTTTATTATAACTTATTCCCTATAAATCTTATTTTTCATCAAAACTACTCTTATACTGATATCAGGGGAACATCATCCCTGCTCAGTAAACTGATTGCTGGTTCATTCAACAGACAATCTCAATTAATAATCCTTAAATATAGTCAACTCGTGACTCAAAATAATAATAATAATAATCATAATCATAATATTTGTTGGGAATCTTTTACTTTTATACTTCATTATAGCTCAGTTCGAGTCATATATTGTTTCATCTTTCTTTATAGATACTATTTGAAGCATTGTTTTTTATTGATACAATTCACATTTTTATTCATTTTTAATTACTCTTTGTTTCATCTCCTTTCACATTATAACTCTTAGAACGTTTATTTCATTTATATTGTTTTGTGATCATTGGTTTGGGTAATTTTACTTCCCCTCTTTCTAAATAGTTGTGGAAGCTGATCATTTTGATTGATATTTTTTTCATAATTTTTAAATATCATAGTAAGTTATGGCTTCTTACTATTTAGGAATTTTTTGTAGCTTATTCCTTTACAGTATGTTATGCTTTTTATGCCTCATTTTTTGGCTAAATATTATGGTAATTTAACCTTATTTTGTAGGAATGTTTTGTAACTACACTCCTCTATTGTTAATTTTTATTTAAATTATGTGGTAAGTTGGTTGCTCTTACTTTATCTGAATGCCTTGTGACTTTTATCTCTCCATTTTTACTTGTTCTAAAATATTATTGAGATATTTGGGTAAGCTTTTCTTACATATCTTTTTTGATTTTTTACAATTTTTATTCATCATAATGGTTTCTCTAATGCTTAGTGTAAGCTGTACTTACGAATGTTTTGGAATTTTGACATTCTTTAGAGATCTTTTCTTTATGGCATTGGCAGACTTGTTTGTTTGTCACGTTATTTTTTTCTTTATTTAAAGTATTTTTGTTGGTTTTTTACTTTAAATTGTTTTTTACAGTTATTGTTGGTTGTCATAATATTTCTTAATTGAGGCTTGATTGTATACCCCCTTTATTTTCTTGGTGACGGGGTGAGTGATCTCGTAAGTGTTATTGCCCTTGTCTTTTGTTATAGTGTATGGTCCCATATTCTAGTGTTCATCTGCATTTGGTTTATCCATTGTCCATGATTACACGAGTTTCCTCCGTTGTTCGGACTGCTCTGGTGTGCATCACTGTTTCTGTCTGTGTTATATATGTCTCTTCTATCTGGTACAGCCACTCTTCTAATACCATGTGTTCTCTGGCATCAGTGCCTACCTCAATCACTTGATGATGTTGTTTACTACTCAACGATGTTAATCGTACCTCCGTTATTGATCTTCTCACTGATATTGGTTTATTTGGTATTTCTATCTCTGGTAATTTCCCTTTTCTTGTAGACTTTCTCAATTTGTCATACATTGTTTTGTTGTGATGCTTTTCAACTTTGGATATCCTCCATTTAAAGATAGGTTTGTTGAAAGTTTTACTCGCTGGTTGATTGTTGATCCCTCCTAGAATCTCCTTTAGAGTTCTCCTGCACTCCATAACATTCATCATTTCCGTATGGTCATTAATTGGTCGATTAAACGTCTCAAGTAGTCCGTTCTTCATCATCTCCAATTCCTCTCGGGTATTGATTCGTTTTCTCTGATGTATTTTCTTAGTCTTCTTAATTATCTGTTTTTTCTGTACTCCTCTACGGTTGGTTCCTTTGTGCTTACTCTTCTCTTTGTTTTCGTTACCTTTATTTTGATGTAACAATGTATTTGGGTCTTCTTGAATTTCTGTTTTTTCATTATTTCCTTCTGGAGTGGTGTTTATTGTTTCATTCACCTTCTTGAACCCGTTACCTAATGTCTCATTAAGTAGATCCATTTGGTAATTGGTTTCTTCCCCTTTCTTATTCATCTCCATTTTTGTCTGGTCGCTTTCTTCACGACGTTCTCTCAAAATAAGCCTTATTTGCTGCTTCATTTCTTCTTTATTTTTCTCGTGGTCCTTCTTCAGCTGTTCCTTCAATTCTTCCTTTAACTCTTCGTTTCTTGGTTATTTTGGTTGACTGTTTTCCTCAATTCTTCCTTAGTACTTACTATTTTTTCATTGATCTGTTTCAAATTGTCACTGGTTTCTTTCTTCATGCCGTCGAATTTCTCCTCCTGTTTCTTAAAATTTTGATTGGTTTCTTTCATCATATTATTCATCATTTCCATTAATTTCAGTATGTTCGGGTCTCCTCTAACTTCTCCTTTGTCACCCGCCTGTGGTTCCATTTCTTCGTCTTGGCTTGGTTCTGTTGTTGTTATTACTGTCTCCACTTCTTCAATCGGAGTTCCTTCCTCTTCTTCCCCTCTGTTTTCTTCCATCTCCTTCTCCTTTGCCAATTTTTTCGATACTCCTCTGGTGTGCATTTTGTAATCTTTCGTAATCGCCGCTAGAATTTATAGGGTTTAATTGTGTAATTTCTTTATTATTCTAGCTCCACTAGTTGGCGCGCCAATTTGTAATGTATTGCGAGACGTCCGCCTCGTTCAAGCCCCACGTTGGGCGCCAATTTGTGATGTCGACGTCGTGCGTACGTCTACCGTATTACTCTGCAAAATGTGGATAATGTATAATTTGTGTGTAATGAGTGTACGTGTCTTCTCGATCCGTAGTTCAAATGCGGGCAACTTCTGTATATTTCGTTCGTTGCGAACGCACGAATAACCAGGTTTTGATGTTCACTAGGGGTGAGAAAGTCCCGGTGGCGCCAAATTGTTTTCTTAAAACAATTAAAATAAAATTCAAAAGCGTATGACCAGCGCAGCTCAGGCGGTTTGAATAATTCAAATATTTCCGCCAGCTAGGCCCACTGTAGCACACAGCAGTTCGATGCGTGGGCTGTGTAAATCGTCAGTCATCTGCAAAAATGTACATAAAATATTGTGCACCTCCTAATGAAATTATAACACCGTGGTTACACTCAATACTTACACATTTTTTATTAGTGATTATTATTCATTTAATACAAATTATTCTAATACAAATGCTCCGGTTATTTATATGAGACAATTACAGGGTTTGACAATCGATATTTGAATTGATACCAGACGTTTAATGATGGCGTCTGTTGAAAATTGTATACAAGTTATTAATGTCGATTTGTCATAGGTTCTTGAGGTTACGTTCAAAGGATTACAAATGTTTTAAAAACAATAAAAATACACACCTTTACATCAAGTAAACTTAACTAACATATTGTGTAGGTGTAATTTGTTTAGCGCAGTGTAGTAAAAGTGTTTACAAGTTATGGATCATTAACAACAGTTTATATTGGTTAGTTTATAAATTGTCAGTGACTTAAATTTCTTTTTAATCTTTGAAAGTAATGAATTTCAGTTCAGTGAGATTTCGACCTTTAGTGAGATAATTAACGTGAGTTTATTTATATATTTCGGGTAATTTAAGAGGTACTTATCACTTCCGTAGTTATGGCGAATTCATACGATCTGTTATTCATGGGTTATACTATAATCTTCTTTAATTTGCTGCGTTCAGGACATCAGGCATCTTTTTCAGTTTAACTGGTAGTAATTTATTTTCTTTTTTCGTTAATTTGGCCTCAACTTCAATAATATGGCTCCAGTCTTTATCTTATGTCTTGGTATACACTTAGTAATAACTTTTTCTGATATTTTCTATGTTTTAATGGACAATTTTGGTCACTCGAAAATTAGCGTCTATACCATTAAAGCGTCATACATTCAGTAAAAAATCTAACGGTATTTTTGGCTTGTTACTCCACAGTTTCCATGGTAACGTAATTATTCTACCTGGTCGATCTCAAAATAAACCCATTGTTATCAAACCTTGAATTTTTGTTTAATTTGAATAAATATTTTATAATCGCTATATTTATTTGGGGATAATTTCAATGGTTGTAATCTTTACATAGATGTTCCTATTTTCTTTCAAAGATTAGTTTGATATCTTACAAGATTGGTCTAAGCCATGTATTAATGTTTTAGTCCAAAATGGATAATACTATGCTAATACATAATTTACTTATTTCTAAGTTTTAATATAATTCTGTCATGTTCCCTTTCGTTACACATAATTAATATAATTTGCCTATTATTTCTTATAAAGGTATTGCTATTATTTTCTTTATAAATTCCTTACTTACTTAAAACATACTAACATATTACTGTAAAACTATTTCTTCTGGTAATTATTGCCTTAAACATTAAGCCAATAACTTCTTTCTTTAAATTAACAAATGAACAAATTTGGTGAGTGTTATATCTACATCATCTCTTTTATAACAGTAATCACCCTGGTGATTTTTATACTGAGATAATATTTTGTCTGTTTTTTACATTCACAATTATTCTGCGTCTTTCAGTCTAATATACTTAACTTAATTGCTCATTTAACATGTGCTTATATTTTGGGTTTGTCACACTTGTTTCACTCTTTTTTCTTAAGATTATATGCTGTTTATTTTATTACACTTATCACTTCACTGTACACCTTTGTCACTCCCTACCTATCTCTAATTACCCATATATTTCTCACGATCTCACTATTATTACAAAGTTTTTGTATCTAATGAGTTCATGTCTCTTTTGTTAACTTCAGACTGTCACATATCATTTTATAATATGCAAACAACATGGTATTGTAAATACATCTTTCAAACAAAACATAACTTTGTATATATTGTCATTAAAGTGATAAAAATTGGTCTGAAATGTCATAATTAGTAATAATAACAACAACTTAATAATGTTAAAATATATTGTGTTAATTGAAACATACTACATCTGTAGCAACAGCCATAATATTAGCGAATAAATAAACTCTCCAAAACCTTATACTTTCAAACACATAATGCTGAAATAATATACATACTGCTGAAATAATCTTAGTAAAAGTTCCGAAGTATATAGTAGACTATACAATTTGTTCTCTGATTGAACCACGCACACATTTCTATTCCCTGTCTGTATGAGTGTAATTTTAAACATAACAGCTGACACATCACCTATAGATAAGGATATACATACAATCATATCTACACATGGTTTTTTATGTATAACAATTGCTGAGATACTGTCATTTACAAGTTACCACTAATAAAAATTTAAACATAAATTATTAACAATAATAAAAAATTATTCTCTTTTAAAACAATCTTGTGAGTTAATTGTTATGGCCATGTAATTTTTTATTTTCTTTTCCTTTTTTCTTCACTGTCTTCTTGTCTCGCTTTACTTTGGTTAATATCTGGCCAATCTCTGGGGTTGGGTCAATGTCAGTTGTCTGTCAGTCTAGTTCGTATTTTCTTGTTTTGTGACCACCTTTGGTTGTATTCTTCCTCCTTCACTATTGATTATATTTACTACTTTCATTCTCGTTATCATTTATCTATCAAAATATATTGTTTCTTGGCATTTTTTACATACTTTTTTTATATCAAATGTGATCAGGGTTTGGCAATGTTATAATATTTTACAAAACCTTTGTATTAATATGTTTCACCAAGTGCCCAACGAGTCATGAATTAACCTTAATTTAATATTAAATCTTTAAAATGTTCTTCCCGTAAAGTAACCTGTCAACATTTCTACAGCGAGTGCGAACCTTAGAAAAAGCCATTGGGTCCAAAAGCAGTGATATTTCTTATGTGCGTTGTCGCCACGTCACACTTTGCTCCCACTCCAACTTGTTTCTTTATTACTTGTGACTAATGAAGAATAGCAATTCAGCGTAATACACTACCTTGTGCGTGCGGTAAGGTGACGGCGTATTATTCAGTAACTACAGCTTATCACCTTCAATAAAGGCGACCGTGTCGTACCGTCAGCATTTTGCTATCAGTGCAGGCCTTTGTTTAAGTGCTACAGGAATGTGTCAACAACGTAGCTACATGGGCGGAGATAAAAAGTCATTACAGATGATAAGAGTTGCTTTGATAGTTGCTTTAACTGTTTCAGCGATTTTGAAAATGAACAGATGTCTGTCTGTTGCATTGTTAAATGATCAAACACACAAATGCTCATCGCTCGTGCGAATGTTTTCAAACGTTGGTCCGTGCATGTGACTAAAAGAGAGAGAGAGAGAGAGAGAGAGAGAGAGAGAGAGAGAGAGAGAGAGAGAGAGAGAGAGAGAGAGAGAGAGAGAGAGAGAGAGAGACCCTCAAGCACAATACAGTAACGGCGTTACACTTGTCAACGCTGTAGTCCATAAGCGCAATGTATTTTTCTAAGGTTTGCACAATCCATACCTTTGTAAAACGTAAAACTTAGCATGCATATCCACACGTTTAACCTACAGAGCCCCGTTGTTTCAGAGATTTATACCACCAAAAATAAGGCGGGAGGGGGGGGGCAAAATGTGAGGTTACAATTTTTTTTTTAATTGCAAGATGCCCATATGGGGTATCAAATTAAACATAATTTTAACATAAGTGTAGTGTTCAGTTTTGGAAATTTCAAAATATTGAAACACCAATATTGTGCACCAATATTGGTGCACCAGGGCCCGAAATGTGTACAAAATTTTGAAAGAATCGCAAAAATCCAAGTGGGATATCAAATTATAGACAATTTTAACCACAGTCTGAATATAGTGTTAGGTTTGAAAAATTTGTAAATTTTAACAGCAATGAATCTATTAAAATTTTGGAAAACGTGTAAAACTTCGTCCCGAACATCAGAATAAACGAAATGACGTTAACCCAAATGTAGTTTTTGCTTTGAAAATGTTTAACTTTAAGGGCTCCATAAGCTAAACATGGAAGTCAACATCAAAATCTTGCAAAAATTGTAAAAGTCTGAGCGATTTGTGCAGTTCAGGGAACTTACTAGTATAGTTAACTGTGGCAAGTAGGCCTATTATTCAAATTGTTATCCGTGCTGTGACATAGGCCTACTATAATTCTCATGCATGAATCAGGCGTTTCGGTCATCTCTGAAGGTCATCTTCAGTGACGAAAACCGTTTACTGAAGATGGCCTCCACAGGTGAGACCGAAAGGTCTGATTATAACATCGATCAGCACGACAATTATAGTAGAGCACGCCCTTACAGCCCGGATAATGACGGCGGCGGCCGTGACAACCTGTGTGTATGTTTCAGATCTACAAAATGGCTCTGACGGGAGCCGTCCAAGGCGTAGTGATATTCGGCATAGTGATGTGGTACAGCAGCGTGGTGTGGCGGACCATCGACCACCACTTCCGCGACGAGTTCAAGAAACATCTCGTCGAAGAGTCCAAACTAAACAAACGCCTCAAGGACGGCGACGGCGTTCTGCCCGCCACCGCCGCTACAGTTGCGTCGGGCAGCGTGGTTCCGCCGCATGAGGACCGCGACGACGTCTGCCAAGCTGTAACACAGGACAGTGGTGACGATGCGGACGGTGTCTGCCCGCTAGACGAACACGAATGCGGAGGTTAAAACGAATTGAATATGGCGGGTTCTGAATACCAGAAATAAGTGTAAAAAATAAACTTTAGATCCTGTATGGATTCAATAATTTAAACAAATTACTAACCCGCGTTTTAAAGTGAATTCTTAAAAAAAAAGTAAATGTGAAAAAGGTCTGGCTGGCCTGCACTGAGATACGATGACTATATAATATATATTTTTACTACTTACTTAATTGTATACAGTTTGCCGATATATTCCTATCTTATATAATATGTAGAAAATTGTACACATTTTAATATTAAGTTGTGTTAGTGGTTATAATCACAAACAGAATTATCACTGTTGCACACCACTACAGAAAAATTATTCTGATTAGCGCTTTCAAGCTTTACAGTTCATCGTCATAATCAGATTTTCCAATCTGACCACGAGCTGTGAAGCTTGAAAGCGCTAATCGGAATAATTTCTCTATAGCGGTGTGCAATAGTGATAATTGTGTTTGTTTATTTTAATACTACATTAATATTAACTTATTATGACTATATATTGTTTCTTATTGGCTTGTAATACAATAATACTAATTACTTTAGAATTTTAATGTAATGAAGAAATGAAACGTTGAACACTTTTAACTCTAGGTGCACGGTCAAACGTCTAAGTTACCACTTATACGCTTACATAAACGCACTCGAAATGTAAAACAATTTACAAGTAAATATTTTGAATTACTGTAACTTGAAATTTACAATTAACATTTGATTTCAGCAAGGTTTTTTCATTAATCTTTGATATAATGTAATGCACAGTTTTAGATTGTCTGTCTTCTATAATCGTTTATTATCATTAATTTTACACACTTATACTGCACTGGAAGAAATAACTTTGTTCCACTCTTGTGTAATCATGGGCGTAGCCAGTAGAGGCGTTTTGGCATTCAAACCCTCCACTTGAAATTTCCCCACAGCTAAAACAGGCCTACTGGTAATATTTGTGTTATTGTTATTGTCCCTTTAAGGTAGACGTTAAACAATAATAATTAATTTTGTATATCTACAGATATGTTATTTGGAGACATAAACAATGTCCACTTTTTGCTGAACTCCCTCCCCCATAGAAATTCTGCAGTCATGTTTGTCTTTATTTCTTATAATAGTAATAGTTTAATGTAATTTAAATACTATTTATAAATTAATTAATAAAACATGTAAAGTATAAATGTACTTTTTAATAATCACAATATTTGATATTTTCTAATTAATTCTGTACTATATAAAAATGTAATTTACTTTAATTACAGATATCTTTAATATAATGACAGTTGTAATGTATCTTTAAAGTATAAGCTACACATAGTTTTAATTTTACGTTTGTAATTTTCATGTACTCTTTGCAAAACAAGTAAATAAAGACACTTATACCTACTGAATTACTAGAATTTTCTAGTGCTGTTTTGTTTAACTGTACTGTTGTTTTAGTGATAGGCATATTTCTTATACAATCATTTTTCTATGCAACAATTATTTAGCCTAAAAGTAATTATTAAAAAATATCGACCATAAATCAAAATCGTTCACTTTAATATCCCTCCAATGCTAAATTCCAAAAGTTGTTGAGAAAAATAACAGGTACGGTATTCAAAATAAAACTGTTCAATGTACACCAGTAGAGGCAGGACAATGTAAATTGAACAATAGGGTCTCGATGCGCGGTGCACAAACACCTCGTTCCGAGGCTAACAAAACTTCAGTCATTTCGCACATGCGCACAACAGTCTTGTACAGTGTTTCATAGCTTGAACATCGGCTCCAACAAGACTGCGAGAACAATGGAAGCATGTGTGTGACGCAGACAGAGATAGTACATGAGTGAGATGGTGTACTGTTATCGCGTTGTCTCTCCTCTCCCCTCTCAAGTCAACTTAGCTATACTTGTTAGTGGGGGTAATTCATGCATTGGGTCGGCGCAGATGACTGTTCAGGAAACACTGTCAGACCTATAATAATTTAATGTACATTATAATCTTATACATTTCCTGCTATGGAGTTAGGAGTCTTGGCCTGTGTTGTCACCTCACTCTTATCAGTCACAAAGTACTTCTTCCACAAACTCTCCCACAACTATGGCGACAAATCCTCCCATTTTTCCTTAGCATTTTGGTCTTTCGCCCTGCATGTTTGCTATGATGGCTCTTCATACCATACCAAGAGTATTCCCTCACTGTTTATTACCACAACATTGCCAGCCGGTTGCAGTCTCCTTGGTTAAATCTACAGTGGCGGCTCATCAGGGGAGGCAAGAGAGGCTAAGCCTCCCCAGTGAAATTTAAAAAAGTATTGTTACGTAATGCCTGGCCAAATATTACTTCAGAGACGGTTTGCCAGTTGGGGACGAACAGGCTTACGGAGGGGGACAGTGTTACGTAATGCAGAAAAGGTCTTACGCCATTACGGAATATTCGTAATTATTCGGTAAACAATGGATGCCAGTCAGATGATGGAAAATTTACAGGCGCTGCTGTTACAGACGGAGAAACGACAGGACGAGAAACGCAGGCAGGAGTCGGAAGAAGCAGAAAGACGACAATAAGAAGAACGAAGACAAGAAAGAGAAGAAGCAGAAAAACGACAGGATGAAAAACGCAGGCAGGAAAGAGAAGAGGCTGAGGAACGTCAAAAAGCAATAATGCCAGAAACAGAAGAAAGACAAAAAGAAGAACGGAAGCGTGAAACAGAAGACATCAAGGAGTTAATACAGGAGCAAAAGCAGACACAAGAACAAACCGCTGCAGAGTTGGGTCTCCTATGAGGTGAGCTTAATAAACAAGTTACTAAAATATCGGAGGTACAAGAATTAATGACATTAAAAATAGGTGAATTAGAAAAATCTGTTTCGAGTGTTGAAGAATCGATGTCTACAAAAATATCTGTCATAGAAGAAACCATGTCAAATAAAATATCTGCAGTAGAAATCTCAATGGCAAATATACGAAAGCAGTTCCTGAAGATACAAACAAACAAACTTTTGAACAGACTGTACCAATGATAAAGACAGAAAAAGACTCAGAAAAATAAGTTAATAGAGAAAGTCACTTTGCCTGCAGTAGGGACAGTTCATGTCAAAGCTCCAACCTTTGACGGAAGCAGTCACTGGGCAACGTACCTCCGCCAATTTGAAGCTGCTGCATGCGCAAATAATTGGACAGAGAAAGACAAGGCTGTTTCTCTCGTTCTCTCATTAAAAGGACCCGCGGCAGAACTACTACAGAAAGTGCCACCTGACAGCCAGAACACCTATGCCGAATTGATAAAAAGCTCTGGAATTACGGTATGGTGATAAACATTTGCGATATGTGTACTGCACCCAGTTGAGAGCAAGGCGACAACATTCCGGGGAAAGCCTTCAAGAGTTTGAAGTAAGTATCGACAGACTAATTAGACTGGCCTATCCTGAAGCGCCAGAAGACTTTCGAACGAGTTTTGCGATGCAGACATTTACTGCCGGTGTCCGAGATAACGAACTACAGCAAGTGTTACGAATGGCAAGACACCAGAACAGTGCGGACGCCCTGGTACATGCTTTGCAATTTGAGGCCGCCAAATCAGCGTCTGGTTGGACAAGTCATAAAGTGCGAGCGCTAAAAGATCGCGACGGCACGGACGATGAGGAAGAAGAACAAGGAACAGACACTCGACGGTCGGCACCATAGAATAAAATAAGAAAGGATGGAAGACCAAAGTGTTATAGATGTGGGAAACCTGGACATCTACAACGAGATCGTCGGGTTAGAATTCAGCAGCAGGGAAACGAGCAGTAGTCGGTACAACGGAGGAACGAACTAACTGTGCTGACTAACTGGAGGAACGAACCCCCTAGACAATACGCAATTTCTACATTTGAGAAAAACAGCGGGAGCTTGGTGGTTACCGGATTCGTTCAAGAAAGGCGCAACAGTTGACACTTGATTACAGTTGACACAGGCGCAACAGTTTCCATTGTGCGGCCCGACGTGGTGCCTGGCCAAATATTACTTCAGAGACGGTTTGCCAGTTCGGGACGAACAGGCTTAAGGAGGGGGCAGTGTTGCGTAATGCAGAAAAGGTGTTACGCCATTACGGAACATTCTGGTACCCTGGAGAACGATCCCGCAGCTGTAATGCCTACGTGACACTTGACATGTGAGGCAGTATTACTTAATGCGGCACGTCACGTACGTTGCATGATGTCGTTCTGGAAGCATCTCAATTAGCCCAACAGTGCGTTTTTCTGCGAAGGTCGCGCTGAAGTATCCTCTAGAAGTTTCGATGGCTTGTTAAGGACGCATGTTATGGAACACAGTAGACTATAAATAGCCCATACCTGCTGCTTAGTCTTCAGTTATTGTCGGGCGATTACAAGCGATATTACTCTGTGCGTTCAAGTGGTTAATAGTGAAGTGTTGTGATTTATAATCGGGAGGTATATTGTAATACAATTGTGTTTTAATATTAGTTGACATTTTATTGCGTGTGAACAACTTTTATCTGATTTGTTGTAAGAGACTGTGTTGTTAATTACGAACTGTTTAACTGTGAAAATTAAAGCTGGTGATTAGTGACTTAATTGGTGTCTTGTATTTTGTTTTCCACTGCACCTGCGACGTTCAAGTAGACCTTCGTAACAGTATTAAAAACAAACAACTAGTAACAGCCTCTACTTTTTATTGTAACTGAACCTGTAATCAATCTGTAATCTCAATTTGGCTTTAAATTATCCGATTACTTACAAAAAACTTTTTAATCGCGCGTTATCAATAGCGCAGAATAGCAGCAGAGGCAGGGATCTGAGTAGCCCCCGTAATATTCATACGGCGACGTGAGAACTATGCCTGACGTGTGGTGAGGGGTGCATCTATAACCGTACGAGTGATTTAGCCTCTCTCGGCACAATTTGGTTTGTGTTAGTTTTGCGCAGTCTTTACGTTCTCGTGCTCCTTGTGTGTGTGTGTGTTTATTATTTATCTCTTCTTGGCGTGTGTTTGTGATCTCTACTACGAGAATAAAATGGATTTATCAGAAGAAAATGGAAGTGATATTGCAGAAATGCATATCAACAAATGCATTATCACCGTACAACACTACTGAATAAACCATTTTGCCAGCTGAGTGACTTTAAGATAAATGAAATACTAAAAACTGGTTGACCTACCCTAAAAAGGCTTCTTAAAAGGCACAAAAAACAATCTAAAATTTCCCAGTCGTCAAGGTACGATCAATATAAATGGCTATTCGTTAGTGGAGTAAATTCAAAGATATTCCGCTGGCTCTGCTTACTGTTAAGCACATATAAAATTTACAGGCATTGCACAAATGCAATGCACAGAGAATGGCATTGAAAATGCTTCAATAAATCTAAAATCTATAGGCCTATATATTTTTTTGTTCATTCACCAATCAATGAATTCATTCTTCATTTAGCAATGTACAGATTATAAGTTAAATGTAGTCGCATTCATAAGCGAAGTTTTATATGTGTACTACGTTATTGACAACAAAGAAGTAGTTTCTATGGAAACTCACCGGTTCCCATTTTCGATCGCGCACCAGCGATCGGCCGCAAATGAGCGACACGTCCTTATAAACATTTTCAATGTTAAAACTATATGGTCTGCTGAAGGCATACAAGTAAATTCATCATAGCTTACAAACGCTGTAAAAAGTAGAGTGTCAGGAGGGGGATGCTATGACTGAGCGCGGCTCAGGTGACTGTCTCGCAGCCTCCCCTTTCTCAGGACACACCGGCCGCCACAGCAAATCTAACATTCCACTGTTATTGAAATGATAAAAAACATCCTGGCTATCTCATATCTTTCACACTCCATTTCTACACCCTAATAGGGGTCCAGAATCCTCTTCAGGAACATCCTTTCAAATATTTTGTAGTGCTCCTTGGGGTTGAATTCATGTTTCACTACCAAAGCATGTCTGCCTCTGAATGTATCCTGATTAAACCCGCCGATAAATGGAATCTACACTTTGTTGGTCACAGCTACTCTTCTTCATTCCTATCTTCTGATACTGTTACTCTTATGTGAAACAATACATAATACTATAATGAATTGGGGTATTTTTTTAAACAATTTTTTTGATATATTTTATACAAAAATGTCTTTTTATTTTTGTTTAATAAAAAAACATTATTTTTAACAATCATACATTTTTATTTAAATTAAATTGTAATATACTGTAAAAACTAACACGATGATAGTTTCTAAAATACATCAAATTGTATTTATATATCTGATAACAGTATTATAAAAACTATTGAAACACTTACAGTACAATTTGATATAATTTAAATAAAATATAGTGACGATGTCACACAAAACTGGCAGATGTGACTTCCAGGGCATTTTATGATTTGTCACTCTACAATTGACACTTTGTTGTTGCGGACGATCAGGCTATTCTGTCGGACTCTGAAAACAGATTGCAGATGGGTATACATTTGTTAAATGGAATCTGCAAAGATTCTGGATTGCAGATATCCACAATTAAAACCAAGGTGATGGCTTTTTGTGAAACTGATTCCGTATGGGCAAAAATTGTTATAGATGGTATAACCTGAAACAAGTTAGCAATTTTGAATACCTGGGCTATAGTGTGTCTTATAATGCAAGCAACGACGTGGTGAATAAGTTGCAGTAAGTTCAACCTTATGTCCGGGACTATTAGGCGAACCCTTAAGCCAGCACGTAAAGGAACACGTCTAAAATTATACAAGGTGATGGCTCTCCCCACACTTCTTTATGGGTCTGAGAATTCGACTTTAACGAAAGGCCAGGTCAGTCACATACAAGTGACTGAAATGAGATTTCTCAGGCACGTGGCAGGGTACACTCTCCATGATCATAAAAGAAACACAGATATATGGCAGGAACTGAATATTATGAGTATACTCGACAGGATCACCCAGTATCGGCTGAACTGGTGGAAACATCTTTGCCGAATGGATGACTGCAGCATCCCAACTATGGAACTATAAGCCGAGGGGACGGAGAGGTGTGGGACGTCGGAGGAAGCGCTGGAGTGACCAGCTGTAATATTTGCCTATTTGAGACTGAAACAAACCATTCTTGATTTAAACTTTGAGGGTGATGATGATGATGATGATGATGACCATAAAAAAAATTGTTACTTAATAACGAAAAACAATTGACAACAATAAAAAATAAAAGATTAATGAAACACAATGAATCTGAATATCCAAAAAACATGAAAACAAAATTTTTATGGAACAAAGAAGTACAGAAATATTTAGAATTAAGATTCCAAACAGATGAAGAAATAATTAAGACAGTAACAAATACAGAAAATAATAAGAGGAATTTAAGCTGGAAGAAAATAAGATCAACAAACAAGAGAGGTTGATCTCTTATTATCACAGAATAAGAGAGAAGGTTAGAAGTGAAAGACTGAAGAGAAGAGGAAAGAAGAAAATGTGTAATGTGGGCCAAAATGGTCTTAATTGGAAAAAAAGAATAAACAATTATAATAAGAATATGAAAAAGAATAGGAATAAGAATTATAATAATAATAAGAATATTATAATTATATAATTAATAATAATGGCATACGGCAGGAACTGAATATTACGAGTATACTCGACAGGATTGAATTCCCGCCCATTATCGGCTGAATAGGTGGCAATATCTTTGTTAAATTGAATCTGCAAAGACTCTGGATTGCAAATATCCACACTTAAGACCAAGGTGATGGCTTTTCATGGAACTGATCCCGTACAGGCAAAAATTGTTATAGATGGTACCTACTGTCCTGGCACAAGTTAGCAATTTTGAATACCTGGGCTATAGTGTGTCTTATAATGCAAGCAACGACGTGGTGAATAAGTTGCAGTAAGTTCAACCTTATGTCCGGGACTATTGCACGTAAAGGAACACGTCTAAAATTATACAAGGTGATGGCTCTCCCCACACTTCTTTATGGGTCTGAGAATTCGACTTTAAGGAAAGGCCAGGCCAGTCACATACAAGTGACTGAAATGAGATTTCTCAGGCACATGGTGGGCAGCGTATACTCTCCATTATCATAGAAGAAACACAAATATACGCCAGGAACTGACTACTATGAGTATACTCGACAGGATTGCCCTGTATCGGCTGAATTGGTGGGAATATCTTTGCCAAATGGATGACTGCCACATTCGCAAACAACTACGGAACTATAAGCCAAGAAGACGGAGAGGTGTGGGACTTCCGAGGAAGCACTGGAGTGACCAGCTCTAAACTTTGCCTGTTTGAGACCAAAACAAATCATCCTTGGTTTAATCCTTGAAGATGATGATGATGATGATGAATAATGGTAAGCATACAGCCAGGGTAGATTGTTTAAGTAACCCAATGACACTTTCGTCACTGAGAACTTTTATATTTTTTTAATGATAATAACTCTTTTTACCGGCTAAGCAGTCTAGGAGCTAAACGGGGTAGTATGCTGTTACTTTTATTTATTATTTTGCAGTATTTGTTGCTTAAACTATAATTCCTGGACTTTGTTGTCCATGATTTGTCCGTCGATTAACTAATCATAAATATATCACTACTGATTCGGAACACTAATTTTTTTTTTATTGGTAAAAATGTGAAACTTTTACCTTGTAAGCTGAACTAGTTTTCGCTTATTACAACTACATCAGATTGAGCTTGTAATAATGTCTCTTAATAACTTCGCTCTGACGAAGCTTCTAATAAACAAAAACTAGTTCAGGCTACACGGTAAAAGTTTTACATTTTTGCCAATAAAAACATTTGTGTTCCGAGTCAGTAGTGATACACATATTTATAATTAGTAAACTATAATGTAACTAGCGGACCCGGCAGACGTTGTCCTGCCCGAACGTTGGCTTGCCTGCTATTAGCGGGTTCAGCAAACGTTTTTTCGATATTCGAATTTTCGATAAACTATATACTAAGTGACATTTGACATTGAGTTTGACATTTCAATCTTTTCGTTTCGTCATTGTGTGATTTGCTGTTGCCCAAAGCAAAATCAAAAAATGAGTGCAATTTCTCGTTATCCTGCGCCGTTCAATTCTTGTATCATGGCCGGACGATATTTGGTGCTTGTCATTGGCACATTTGGCGAAAGAGGCGGTACTTTTCGTGAGATTGGTGGTAAGTATAATAATGTGATTGCAAAAAAGATACTGCTGTTTTTGTATGTGTGTAAATGTCTGACAGTTTTTTTTCTTCATATGTATTAGCTGTGTGGAGAAGACTGCGTGGAACTCAGTTGGTCCGTGAGCTCATAATGGATCTACAGGCGACTGGAGATGTGGCGACTCATGAAAATGGACGCTTCTACGCTGTGGATCCACTGAACCATATGTACACTGAAGATGGACTGCGAGTAGCAGAGGAATGTGACGCCTTACCAATAACATATGATGCAAATTTGGACGATTTTCATTTTGATTAAATAATAGCAAACAAAGAAAAAACTCAAATCATTTCCATGACAGTCATATTTTTATTAATATAAAAAAAGTAAAGTATATTGAAATAAATGTTGAATCTTAATACTAAAAGAATTAAAGTTTGTTTTGTTTTTATCTTAATGCGAGTTGATGAACAATGTTTTTCGTCAATCCCTGAGGTGTATAAATGAACAAACTTGATGGTTTGCCAACGCGAGAACACGCGACATATAATTGGCCATGTGAGAAGCACGGATTTTCTAGATCCAACCCACAAATGGACATTGTTTGGCCTTGTGACTTATTAATAGTCATTGCGAATGCCAAGCGAATTGGAAATTGCAGGCGTCTGAATGGAATGGGCGAGTCTGAAGGGATCATTGGGATCCGTGGCAGGAGAACAACTTCACCTTGAAACTTGCCGTTCAAAATGGTAGCTTCAAGAACATTGCCCATGATTTTTTTTATGACCAATCGCGTGCCATTGCATAGCTTTGGTGCATTTAAATTCCGAAGCAAAATGATTGGTGAACCAATTTTTAATCGCAAGTTATGTGGTGGAATTCCCGGTAAATCCAGTGAATTCAAGAATTCACCAGGACAGTTGACTGCTTCGTCAGGATCGACAACAGTGTCGATCGATTCGAACGACATCTCATTGCCAGGCAATGACTGTTGTATTTTGAAATTAATAGCGTCAACATCGATATTTTTTGCGGCCAAAATAGCTCGTTCACGTAGCCACGCATGATTAATGTAATTAGCGCGCAAATCTGGGAATATGCTTTCAATCAAAGCATCTTTCGTGGCTACCATGTTGCAAAAATCGTCTGGCAATTTGATGCATTGTGTATTTCCATGCAATAGAATTTTTCCATTGCCAATGTTGACCAATTGTTCGGAGAATGACAGTGCCAAAGGATCGTTTTGCAGTTGAACACGCATATTTATGGTAAGGCGTAATGTATTGACATTTCGCCATAGGTATGATTGTTTCAAACATGCGTTAATTTCGTCCGCATATGTAGCGCGTGGAATGACCGGCAATGTATGTCTGAAATCACCGGACAGCAGCAGTAGAGCGCCACCGAAAAGTCTGGTATTATCGTTGAGATCTTTCATCGTTCTATCGAGAGCTTCAAGTGAATGCTTGTGGGCCATAGTGCATTCATCCCAGATAATAATTTTGCATTTTTGCAAAACTTTAGCCATGCCGGAATGCTTCTTTATGTTGCACATTGCGTCTGGATTTGTGTGAACGTTCAATGGCAACTTGAGTGCTGTATGTGCAGTCCGTCCACCATCAAGCAAAGTCGCTGCAATGCCTGATGAAGCAATTGCCAACGCAATATGATTTTGTGATCGAATGCGCGCAAGTATCAGTGAGATGAGGAATGTTTTGCCAGTGCCGCCTGGTGCGTCAAAAAAAAAGAATCCGCCTTGTTGTGCTGCAATTGACAAATTAATTCGATCGTTCGTATATGTTCTTTTGCTCAGTAGTGAGCAGTTGCTCATTATTTGCAACAAAAGTAGTCAAAGAGGCCGCATCGAACTGTTGTTCGCGCTGAACATCGCTGTTAATGATGTCTGTTGCTGGGTGGTTAGGCGATGGCATACCGAAATGAATGAGTGGCATATTCGAAATGAGAATGCAAATATCCTCAATCTTTATTAACGCCTCGTTATATATTTCCGGCGAAAAATCGATATTGGGATCTTGATCAGCGGTCCGAATGCGATGCAGAATGTCTTCGCTCATGGAATCTTTATATTTGTCCCAGAGAGCAGAAGCTTGCGACGGAAAACATGTCGTCAACAATATGGCGAATAATTGGCGAATTTGATGAGGAGAGGAACTCAGTACTGCATCTGTAAGTGTGAGATCCCAATGGTTGTCATCTTCCAGCAAATGCAATTCGCGACACGCATCGTGGTACGTGTCGTACAAAATACCATTGACTGTTCGAAAGTATTGGAAGGACGTCGGTCCAGGAACCAACAACAAACGCAAGAAGAAGCATTCGCGTTGCTTTGGATGGACTGTGTATAATCGGCCTAATGTATATCCCATAAATATGCCGTCGTATCCTTGAACTGGAACGCCTCGCTTTCGTGGGTCCCACTTTTTTGACTGAAAAATCGTGGCACATCAGTATACATTAATGTCTTTGCGAATTGACCGAAAATACCTGGTCGGTTGCATAGTTCGAAAAACTCAGTTAGTGTGGTTTTTGGGGCAGTTAATGCTCTTTGTATAGCAGTCTCTTCAGTAAAATAAACACGCTGTCCATTTTCAAGGTGCACGGCCAAATGTATAACAGCAGGGTCTCTGTCGTGTATGGGAAAACTCAAAATGCGCCAAACTGCTTCATTGCTGCTAATGTATCGGCCCATTTGATAACGTGTTATTGTTTGTAACGTGTTATAAATAAGACAAAAAGAAATTAATCGTACAGAAAAAGAAAAAAGAAAATAATGTGTAGATTGTACCTGTCGCTGGATTTCTTTGTTTGATGTTGAAATGATATCCATCTTCTCCTTCCCAAAATATCAATGGATATTGCAAAGCGTCGTAAGAACGATGACTGTCTTGAATTGTCTGCACCGTGTTATCTCTGCGTTGGATCCGTATATCTCGACGTTCGTATGCGTCGCCAACCATAACAACTGCAACTTCATTAACGGTTGGTGCATTGTATCGGCCTGCGTGCTCTCCAGATGGTAATTTGTCTGCTTTGATGACGATCATGTAGCTGTCGTTTTGCAGTTTGTTTGAAACGGTATTGAACAACTGGACCAACTGGTTGTGATTTCGCAAAAACGGTTCCAAAGTCGCCACAATTTCTCGCTCCTCCATCTGCTCGATGTGGTTGTATTGGCAGCGTGTGTTTATTTGTTGCTCCTCATCGCCCATGAAGTAGATTTGCAAGAATTTTGGATCGGCATCAGGCATTGACATTAAAG
Organism: Magicicada septendecula; assembly: GCA_034769895.1. Classification (NCBI taxonomy): domain Eukaryota; kingdom Metazoa; phylum Arthropoda; class Insecta; order Hemiptera; family Cicadidae; genus Magicicada; species Magicicada septendecula. The sequence goes on from CM068370.1 coordinate 479,491,534, forward strand.
AACCAATTTGATGATACACTTGGCCCTGAATCTTAAACGTTGATTCAAAATTGCGACCATCCTGATTCTGAACGATTTTTGTTGCTCCAAATGATGTCATTTGGAAGCAAGAATTGAATTTACGAATTTTACGCAAAAACAATTTTGACTGAGGTGTGGCTCCAGCCAATAGTGTTTTCAATGGTTCTGGCGGCGAATTCAATGGTGGCAGTACAACTTTTTCAGACGCGCAGCAGAAACCGGCCGATTCACCTTTGTATTTGAATGCATGGCAGTGTTGGCATTCTTTGTCCATAGCGCCGATGACAATTTGTGAATGTGACGAATAGTCGATGTCTGACTCATATTCGAACGCAAGGCGGAGAAGTGATGCACGTGTCAATGAGCGATGTACTTGCAGGCGCTGTCTTTCATGTGCTCTGTGTGCGTCGGTGGCTCGTTGACGCGCCTGTCTTTGTCTCAGTGCATTAGCTCGAAGGCGTTCGTTGAGTTCCTCTTGACTTTCATTTGCACGTGTGTTTGCAACCTGGTCTCTTAAATTTGCATTGTCCGTCAATTGATCTTCTGCCGTTCTATTTAACCGACGGGTCCGGACTATTTGTGAATTCCGTGTACGTCGACCAATATTTCCTCCTCGTCCACGAAGACGTGGCATTGTTCTGTAATAAACACACAACACATAAATATAAGTAACTTATATTTGAATTTTATGGATGTTATAATTTGTTGAACAAACTTACATGTTGTTTATTTTCGATGAACCGTTTAACACTCCGTAAATTTTATAGAATCATCGACACAAATAAGCACTGAAAATGAAAAGTTGCAGGTTAGATTGATTGTCATTGAATGCATCATCATCATTATTCCTGCATCTCCTAAGTGGAGCATAGGGCATCAATGAACTTCCGCCACCGGACTCTGTTCCGCGCCATCGTCTTGATCTCGGGCCAGGTCTTCCCTCCTTTCTCCATCCCTTCCGCTATTACACTCCTCCTCCATGTGTTCCTTGGTCTGCCTCTTCTCCTGCTACCTTGTGGGTTCCATTCCAGGGCTTGTCTTGCTATGTTGTCTCCATCTCGTCGTAATGTATGCCCAATCCACTTCCATTTCCTACGACGCATCTCAATGTCAATGGGTGTTTGATGGGTTCTTCTCCACAAGTGGATAACTTGTGGCCACCATATCCTCAGGATATTCCGCAAACTTCTGTTCACGAATGTTTGGAGTCTGCTAATCAGTTGTTTGTTAGTCTTCCAAGTTTCACACCCATAGAGCAGTACCGACTTGACATTTGTATTGAAGATGCGTAGTTTGGTATTGGTGTTAAGTTCCCTTGATTTCCAGATTGGTCTCAGCATTGCAAATGCTCCTTTAGCCTTATTTATTCTATTTCCTATATCCTCTATGGTTCCTCCCTCCGTGGTGACCATACTTCCCAGGTAACAAAACTCATTGAATGCACATGTATATAATTGAAATTCATGGAAGATCATGTAAGATATTCACTTGAACACTGCACCTTACACATCTGCACAATGTATGTGTTTAAGTACACTTAAAACATTATTTCAATATGTTTTGTCGATGAATAATACACTCAATATGCACGCAATTGTGATACATGGAATATCGAAACACAGCGAACAGAATATGAAATGTCAAAACAACGTCAATTATTCATGAACTTATGGTTTTTTCATTTTAAAAAATATTGGGGGGATGGTGGGGGGGGTGAAATTTTGTGGTTATATGTTCTGATATGCGAAAAATCTTAAAAAAATATTAAAAAAAATTTCGTCAAAAAATAAAAAAAAAATTTCCTGGAACCCGATCGCAGCGCCACCTACCGGGTCCAATTGTGAATCTAAACCATCCAGGGACCCACTCAACACACACAAAAAATTTCATCAAAATCGGTCCAGCCGTTTAGGAGTTCAGTGACATACACACGTACAGAAGAATTATATATATAAAGATTGTTATCCACATAATAGCTTAATATTTTTGAAATACTTTAATATATTATTAACTAAGTACTGATAAATAGGCTAAATAATATTACACTGTAAATCAGAAAAAGAGGGAAAGTCAACTGAAATAAGAAAATTTTCATAACACATCAACATTGATACAAAACTGCTGTTTGAAATCTTCAAGTGTTTTGCAATGGATACGGTACAAATAGTTAACAGTAAGTATGTTATGCAGCAGTATCAGTGGCGTAAATACGGGGGGGATAGAGGGGATCAATCCCCCCCCAAAGGAAATAAATAAATAAAAATTATTAATTATGATTGACAGAATCCTAGGTAAAGTAATAATTTTGATAAAAATAAACTTAAGACGTTTGAATAAAGCGTTGTTTTTCCCAATCAAACGTCTTAACTTTATTTTTATCAAAATTATTAGTGTACAAGTCCAAAACAATAAAATCGAACTTTGTGTTTTCAAAATTCCCGCCTTATATAAAAATCCCTCCTTAAATAAAAATACTTACAATTACCTTTTTTACCCAAAAGTTACATAATTCCTTCGTTAAGAAATAAATCGCAGCATAAACAACTAATAAACGACCTTGTTTACAAGTCCAAAACAATAACATCGAACTTTGTGTTTTTGAAAATTCCCTCCTTCTAGCCGCAGCCGCAGAGGAACCGCACATGTGAAAGCACTCTAAGCCTGCAGTGCCATTCGGTCATTGTACTTGTCACGTGATATTCGGCCAGCGAATACTAGGCAAACCTAACCTCTTTAGTCCAGTGCAGTGGTTGATATTGAGAAGTTCAGTGTCTGCGTTGATACCATACTGATTTGTGTTTGTGCAAGTGTAGTTTTTATTTATTTTATTTTTTTCAGAAGTTCGTTTTTGCTTTGTGGAATTATAACACTGTGGTCTAACTATTTCGCTCTAGAACTATGTCAGGTAAACGAAAAGGCCAGTGTTTAATATCTGATCTTTTTAAGAAAAAGACGATTCTTCAAATGTACTAAGTAAACCAAGTGTTTCTAGTCTTCAATCAGAAAGTTTACCTCCGTCGGGTCTCGTAAGTAGGCCTACTGTGGTAATCGGTTAAGCCGATTGAAGTAACGCCTGTGAATCACGGAAAGTCGTTTAGTCCTTATGACATAGGGCTGTTTTTACATAAACCAGTGCCAGACGAAGAAAAAATAACCATCCTTCAGAACTTTTGGCAGCCCTCAATCACGTACCAGTTTCCTGTTTTGGAAAAGTTCCAAAAACGTAAGTTGAAATTTCAGTTTTTATGGTTTAACAAGTTCCCTTGGCTAGTGTACTCGGAAAAAGAAGAGGGAGCTTTCTGTAAATATTGTTTCTTGTTTGCTAAACATGGGGCAGGTGTAAACAGCCAGGAGCTTGGTTCTTTAGTTAAACACAAATTCACAAATTGGAAAAAAGCTAAAGAGATTTTTAGGAATCACTCTTGTACAGATTATCATAACAACAGTGTGACTGACTTCAAAAATTTGAAGAAGACCCCAGAAAATAAGTCTGTTATGATTGTCAATCAACTGGATAGTGCACGTCATGCTGCAGTAATGAAAAATAGGCACAATTTGAAACCTGTTATTGAAACTATTGTGTTATGTGGGCGGCAAGAACTTGGCCTAAGAGGCCACAGAGACTCTGGAAATATTGAAACAACTTTCAAGTGCGTGGATAAAAATGAAGGGAACTTCAGAGCTCTCTTAAGATATAGGAGCCGAGGGGACAAAGAGTTGCAAGAAATGTTGGATGGAAGTGGAAGTGGGAAAATTAAGTATCTTTCGCCCCTTTTACAAAATGAAATAATTTCATCTTGTAACTCCGTTATGAAGAGTAAACTTGTAAAAGAAATAAATGACGCTCAATATTTCTCAATTCTTGTAGATGAGACGTGTGACATTTCAAATATAGAACAAATGTCACTGTGCGTTCGGTACATGGTTTTTGAAAATGGTAGCCACTGTGTAAAAGAGCACTTTTTACAGTTTGAACCAGTTTCTGACTTAACAGGCAAAGGTCTAGCTTCCACCATATTAAGTAGTTTGGAAAGTTATGGTATAAATTTAAATGGTTTAAGAGGACAGGGATATAACGGAGCTGCTAATATGTCTGGTAAATACAACGGTGTTGGCAAAATTGAGCAAGACCAGCACCCTTTAGCTGTTTATGTCCACTGTGCAGCCCATTCATTGAACTTAGCTGTATCAAGAGCCTGCGAAGTTCAAGAAGTCCGGAACTGTCTTGGTACAATTGAAAAATGCTATACATTTTTCAATACACCCAAGAGGCAGGAAGTTCTTAATGATGCAATTGAAGAATCAGAACTTGACCCAAGAATCAAAACTTTAAAAAGACTGTGTGCTACACGTTGGGTTCCAAAGTTTAATGCAGTTCAGGATTTTATGCACATATTTGATTTTGTGGTAGAGGTCCTTGACACAATTTCCTCTTCGAAGGACAAGGACGGTTGTGAATCCACCAACTTGAAATGGGCACTGTTAAACACTGAGTTTTGTGTTGCTGTACACGTTATTGCAAACGTGTTTGCTTTTGGGATCCCATTGTGTAAGGAACTTCAAAAAGAAAATTTGGACTTAAAAGAAGCTGTTTCGTTGGCCGATATTTGCCAATCAGAGTTGCAGCTCATGCGTAAAAACGCTGAAAAAGAGTTCCATGAAATGTTTACCCAAGTCAAGGCTGTAGCAAGTGATAATGGTATTGACTTAAAAATTCCTAGGACGTGCAAAATACAAAAGAACAGAAGTAATGCACCATGTACATCCCAGGATAATGCTGACGTGAGTGTAGGCCTACTGGACAGAATTGAGCAGCATTTCAGAATAAACTTATTTGTGCCATTTCTTGAATTTTTCGTTTCACAGTTGGAAGAACGATTCAAGAAACATAAATCAATTTTTGAAGGATTCCAGTGTTTGTTTAGTTCTGAACTAACAAATAATTGCAAAACCAAATTGGAGGTTTTGGTCCAGTTTTATGCTACTGATGTGTATTCTATTAGTGATGACATTTTTGTTGAACTGAAAGTATGGAGGAAAGAGGTTGAAAGAACTGGAAACAAGGAAGTTTTGAAGTCTGCTATAACCAGTCTCGATTCACGTGATCCTACATTGTATCCTTCTATCTACCATCTGTTGAAAATTCTGTGCCCGCTGCCTGTGACGACTTGTACTCCAGAAAGGTCCTTTTCGACACTGAAGAGAATAAAGACTTATCTCAGGAACTCTACTGGACAAGTAAGTGTGGAGATTTTATCTCTTAATTATTATATGAACTTCTATTTTATTCATTTATTCATGCTACTTTTAAGGGAAAAAGGAATGTTGCAAAGTAAAATAATTGTTTTTTGCTACATTTCTTGCAAGAGAAGTAACTTGTAAAATTGATTAGTTTTGAAGAGTTGTTTCACTGCAATAAAGTTCCAAAAAACCTTAAATTATTACAGTAACAAGATAATAACAATAAACAATTGATGAGTAAGTAATTGTTATATGTAAAGCCCGGATTCACGTGCAATTGCATCTTTTTTTTGGTAGTTCGTAAACGGCCAGTGACAAGTTATTTATCCGAATCGGGATGTGTAGGTCATTTTAACATACATTTTATTTTGCACAAAATTGCACGTTTTGGGGGTTACTGCATAAAATTGCACATTCTGTGGTTTTAATGCACAAAATTGCACATTTACCTGTTTTTCGAAAATCAGCTGCGCGATAGCCAAGCGCGAAACATACACGCAGATCGTAAACAAAATCAAGAACAAAATCAGCATGAAGACATTCGTGGAACATCAAATGATGTAAACATGCAACAACCGAAGGAAATAGACAAAAATTTTCACTCGCTCGGTTGCTAGTAAAGATGGCTCAACTGCCTCGTTCGTTCCTAGAATTTTGACCCAGAGGAAGCAGGAGTCGGGTTTATTCTTCCAAGAATTTTTGAATTACTCTATTTCTCCTTCTCACTGTTCTCTTCTCGGAGCGATGATTTGTTTAGTTTTCAGTTGTCTGCCTCCAGAACAGTACGTGTTTTTTCGTTTTGTGTGAATCTATTAATATGCCTAAAACGGCAAGCAGTCTCAGCTCCAAGATAAGAGGATGGATTGAAAAATATCCGGAGCTGAAAGCTGATGGGAAGACGATCTACTGTGTGCCCTGTGATAAGGCTGTAGGCAGCGAGAGAAAATCACAAGTTGATGCTCACTGCAATTCGAGTACCTTTGAATTTTTCTCTCCGTGTTTTAGAGCTAAAAAGCTTCTGGTTCTTTCAACTGTACGTTTTCATTTTTTATTCTGGTTTTTAACTACAGGTGGACACATACAGTTGAAAGATTCTAAAATACGAAAGAGTGGCCCCGTGCAATCTTTACTGGCAGAGTGCTCCCGCCGCCCGTACCGATAGCCGAGAAGAATTCATGATGGAATTGTGCTACGCAATGGTTGCTACTAATATCCCGTTCCATAAGTTGCAGTCAACACCTTTTAAATCGTTTTTGGAAAAGTACACAACCAAAAAATTCCTCATGAGAGCACACTCAGAAAGAACTATTTAAATATATGTTTCAATTCAACTATGTCAGAAATAAGAAAGAAAATCCAAGGTCATTTTATTTACATAATGGTTGATGAAACTACTGATCCTAGGGGTAAATACATTGTAGTTTAGTAATTGGCATTCTCCACCCAGAAGTTCTCCAACCCCATTTTTAATTTCAGTTAAAGAACTCGTGAAAACAAATCATGAAACTGTTTCCCGTTTTATTAACGATAGTTTAATGAATTTTTTTAAGAAACTACGTTTCAAGATAAAATTTTGCTCTTCATTACTGATGGTGCTCCTTACATGGTAAAAACTGGAACCACATTAAAAGTGTTTTATTTAAAAATGATTCATTTAATGTGCATGGCACATGCCTTAAATCGTGTAGCTGAGAAAATTCGTGAAGTATTTCCTGACGTAAATAAATTGATAAATAATGGGAAAAAAATTTTCCTTAAAGCTCCCCATCGTGTATCAGTGTATCGAGATAAAATGGATTGTCCTCTTCCATCAGAACCTGTTATTACTAGGTGGGGGACATGGTTGGAAGCCGCTTTGTTTTATTCCGATAATTTTTCAAAATATAAGGAAGTTATTGCTGAACTTGAGGAAGATGCTCAATCTGTCACAAAAGTAAAGGCCATTTTAAAAACAACTTCCATTACTTCCGATTTAGCGTTTATTCGTGCTCACTATTCCACGCTTTCAGATTCAATTAAGAAACTTGAAGAAAGAAATCTTTCATTAAGTTCACAAATAGAAATTATAAAAAAAAAAAACAGAAAACCAGCTTAAAATAATAAATAATGAAAAAGGTTTACTAATTACAATAAATTCAAATATGTCATTGACAAAAAATCTGGATTACAATACTTTAAAAAATATAACAACAACAAAAATGGAATAGATGTTTCATTAGAAATAGATCCAAAAATCCTAAGCTGTTTCAAGCTGTGTCCAATGACAAGTGTTGATGTCGAGCGTGTATTTTCTCAACTCAAATATATTTTAAGTGACCGACGATTTAGCTTTTCAGAAGATAATTTTGAAAAATACATTATTGTTAATTTTAACAAAGTGTTGAGCTAAACTTTTTATTATTAATTTTAACAAAATGTTAAGCTAAAAAGCCTGAATATAAACTTAATAGTAAGTAAGTTAAAAACGTACATTCGTATTTATTAAAAATATTTTTAGTAACTTTATTTGGACTTTTGGACAAACGAGTTTAGTAAACTTTAATTCAGCAGCCTTCTATTATAAACAGGAATAAAAGTAAAATCTGAGAATATATACCTAAGAAAGTGGTAAGTGGTAACGATTGGTATTTGTTGTTTTTTACACAAAATTATTCTCCTCTTACTATAGTCTGAATCAGTAAGTTTTAAGATGAAAACTATTATTTCCATATTTTTAAGGACGTGGGACCAATGCCATGTTAGTTTAACTCAATTTTATGATTTGCATTTTATTTTGCACAATCTACAATTTTTACTGCACGATTTTGCACGATTTCAAGTTTTTATTGCACGTTCTGGAATTTTTTACTGCACGAAAATCCGGGCTTTAGTTATATGTTATGTAAGTTTACTAGCTACATTTTTGTATATTATTATTTTTGTAGCTACAAAAATGTAGCTAGTAAACTTACATAAATATAAGCTAAACCATTTAAGAACTAGAAAAGCTGTCAACATCAGCTTATTCTTAAAAGTTACCTATCTCAAAAACTGAACCTTTTTATTTAATTTCAGGCAAGACTGAATGGCCTTGCGATGCTTTCGATTCATCGAGAGATAAAAATAACAGTTGATGAGATCATAGAAGATTTTGCTAAGAAACCCAGGAAGTTAGATTTTGTCCTGTAATCTAGCTGCTACTCAAAGTATTAATTATTATTAATGTATGTCAATAAACACGTTTAAATACAAAGGTCAGTGGTTTATATTCATTTTAAACATCATCTTCTCTAAAATATGTATACTTATACTTACACTGTATTTAACATTTTAGGATCATTAGTAACCGTAGGATCATTAGTACTTAACCGTTATTACTCTTTTACTCTATAAAGTCCTTTAGTTCGAATTTTTTTAATAAGTTTTGTCAACAAAATTAAAGTAATATATAACTTTATAGAGACTGGTTTTCAATCTTGTGTACAAATATTTAACTATCATATTCCTTTACTTACAAACTTATTTTATACAAGATTTTGCTACTCTATAACTAAAACAAACTGTTTAGTGTGTGTCAGTAAAATCTAATATCTAGCACAAATCGTTTATGATATTTTCTCTTAAAACTAGCACCAGTAGGCTCTAAAATGTTGATCTGACATGTCAATTTTTCAAATTTTTCTGCGGGAGGACCCCGGACCACCCGGTAGAGTCTCCTACAAACTAGACGGTCCCCCCCAAAAGCTAATCCTATTTACGCCACTGAGCAGTATACTATTTGATTGTAAATTATACCACTTAATTAATGTAAAAAGTATATGTAAATGTAGTATTAACAAATTATGAAAGGAATAAAATCCAAATCCATATTGGTGCCAGTAATATATTTTCTGAAGCCTGGAGTTGAAGCTGTGAACTTTACATGTGTGTTTTTTTATATATAATTCTGTACTGACAAAATAAAAAGAAGAATATATCTCGCAAATAAAACATATTACGGATTAAAAAAGCACCTGACATCTAGCTTCATCTCAAGAAGCACGAAATGCAAAAATTTACAAAACACTTTATCAGGCCAGTGCTGACATATGCTTCAGAAATCTGGACAATGACAAAAAATAGCGAGACTTCTAGGTTGCTGTGAAAGACGGATTCTAAGGACAATATTTAGAGGAGTACAAGAAAATGGAATGTGGCGCAGACACTATAATTATAAACTATACCATCTTTACAAAGACCGAACATTGTCAGGATAATCAAAATATACAGGCTAAGGTGGGTTGGAGACATTGAGAGAATGGAGGAAGCACAGACTACGAAACTTATTTTCTACCAGAAACCAATAGGTAGAAGAAAAAGAGGAAGACCCCGAAGTAGATTCAAAGACCAGATAGAGGAGGACCTCGGAAAGCTGAATATAAGAAACTGGAAACCCAGGGCATGCAATAAGGAGGAATGGAATCGACACTTGGAGCAGGTCTTGACTGGCTCCTCACCTCTGAGGTGCCCCAGTGCAACATACACTGTTAGCATAAACAATTGATGTCTAGACAGCCAGACTACGAACCAAGGATTGTAGAGCCACAGTTGATTGATTGACTGCATTGACAAAATCATTTCAGAATTCTTCACATATGTAGGAATTCATCAGATATGGAATCGCACACCTAAATGGAAGTTACTTTCTGGTCAGTTCTCATATTTATTTTACTTCTAGATATAATTTAATCCACTTTTGTGTTGTGTGATGTGATTAAAGCCTTCAATTTTTCTTTTACATGTTTAAGAAAAGAGGTGAGGTGTGAGTAAAAAAACCACGACCTGTCTCCCAGGAAAAATTAGAGTTGTAAGAAGTCTTCTAGATAAGTGACTTTTAGGCTAGAAAGAAGCAGAACAGAGACTTTGAATAATGTAAAATTCTGTCAGCAGCAGTGGTGGCTGGTGTTATGGTTGCAGCGTTACACAACCACCAATATAGAATGACTAAACTATAAACTAATACACAAAAACATTAAGTAGCTAAAAGCATCATAAATTCCAATGGAGAGCATATTAGATTCTACATGGCAATGTTTGCGTACAATTCAAATGTGGTACTCAGGCTGGTGGTTGTACGCCGCTTGCAACTTGAACACTAAATGGCAGAGCTTACAGAGCTGAACACATTTTTCTACATCAATACCCTTTCAGCTAAGATTATTTTACATTCACAAAATTACAACATACATACAGCCAATCAACATCTATATGTTCGTGAATTTCAAACACGTGATTGAAAAGTAAGTAAACGGAAGAAAGTGTTTTACGGGAGAAATAAAAATGTAAGACATAAAATTAACTAAAAGAACGTAAAACTTACAGAGATAACATAAGACCTGGAAACCCTGCTTATAAGACACAAAGCTCTGGAAAACATGGATTAAAAAGAAGCTGTGGCTAAGAGGTGTCCAGAAACTACTCAAACTTTCAACAAACAATTATAGAAAAATGAATACAGAGCTTAGTAAGTTTCTGTCCAACTACGTAATATAAACATTTGGTGACAGCTGTACCATAGGGAATAATCGTGCCCAGACAGAAAATGAAGATCACTCCTGCCATGGCCAAAAGAGATTAAATTGAACCGAAAAGCATGACAAGATAGGAAAAAAATTGTGATTTGTTAAATACAGTAGGCTATTTGTTAAATACAACATACTAACATGTCAAGAAATACTAAGCAAGACCAAGAAATACAATCCAGAATTAATTTGGGAAAGATAGCTATATCTACACTAAATGGAATCCTGTGGGATAAGTAAATTATAGCAGAAACTAAAACCAAAATATTTAAAACCATTGTTAGAAGTATCATGACTTACAGCTCAGAAGTTTGGATTACTAATAAACACACAAGAACAAAATTAATGACAGCAGAGATGGCCTTTCAGAGACGTTCGGCAAGAGTATCCAGATGTGAGAAAAATAGAAATGAAGTCACGGGATGAATGTGAAAAATTCAATTGTTGATTTTATCCAAACAAAAAAATTACAATGGTATGGCACATGAAAAGAGTGGCACAGGAAAGATTGCCAAGGAGAATTATGGAATGAACTCCACCAGGAAGAAAGAAAAGAGGAAGACCACCTATCACCTGGATAGAAGAAATTCAGACTATATTGAGGGAACGAGAGATTGAAGAAGATCTTTGGATGGATAAGTAGCAGTGGAAGATGAGAATTCAATCACTTCTGTAATCTTTGGTTCCAGAAAATGTGTAAACATTGTACAGCCATAATAAAAAAAAAATACTAACATGTACTATTCAGATTAGGATAAAGTAAAAGAAAAGGGTATAAAATAAAGGATCCGAATTAACGTGCAGCACAGGTGGGGTGAGTGGTTTAAAAGATAAAAACCCCAATTGTAGTCCATGCAAAAAGTCTTCATCTAACTATTGATATAATCAGATACAAGAAGTAGAATGAAAAGGACAAAACTGTGTGCGTGCGTGCGTGCGTGCGTGCGTGCGTGCGTGCGTGCGTGCGTGTGTGCGTGCGTGCGTGCGTGCGTGTGCGTGTGTGTGTGCGTGTGTGTGTGTGTGTGTGTGTGTGTGTGTGTGTGTGTGTGTGTGTGTGTGTGTGTGTGTGTGTGTGTGTGTGTGTGTGTGTGTGTGTGTGTGTGTGTGTGTGTGTGTGAATTATGTAACTTTCATTTAATCTAAACTAAGCGAAGTTCATTCTCCAATTGTATAAACAAGCTTTATACGTAAATTTAAACAAAAAATTTACGGATTTCGTTGTCCATGACGTGTCCGTTACTTAACTAAATATCACTATAATATTGACGACTCTGATGAAGCCTTCTATAGGTGAAAGCCGGTTTAGGCTGTAAGGTAAAACTTTACGTTTTTACTTATAAAAAACTTAGTGTTCCGAGTCGTCAATATTATAGTGATATTTAGTTAAAAAATTTACATATCTTCACCACATTATGTGTCACAAATATTACATTTCAGAATTGTCCAGTTACTTAATCTTGTGATTAATTCATATATCACAACCTACAAGTTATGCTTCAGTGGCCGTATCTAATTATACACAAATGTATGAGTACATAAATATTTATTCTGTTGTGCGTATCGGAAGACAGTGATATAAAAAAATGGAAGTGACCAAGGAGATGCGCGCGCGTGTGTGTGTGTGCATGCGCGTGTGCGAGAGAGACTTCTAAGAGGATCATAAATACAGGAAATACATACATAACTAAGAGAAATCATAAATATCATTGCACTTCTTTTTTTACTGCAAACACACATATGAAGCACTCTTTAAGTCATATTTTATACTAACAAAGAGTTTTATAAAATAGGTTTTTAATCAAATAAAACCTAAAACTAAATTCAACAATCATAATAAAAATGGAGTTAACAAAATAGAATGTCCAGATTGCAATAAATTCTACGTAGGCCAGATGAAAAAAAAGTGTCCAAGAGATTCATTCAACATCACAATGCATTTTTTTTAAACCTAATATTTACAAATATAATTTTGCCACACAAATTATAAACATAAATTTTCAGATATTCAAAATGTCAAATTAATTAAAAGCGTACAAAAAGGAAACAAAATGAATATCTGGGAAAATCTTAATACAGTATTTACAAACACAATAATAATAATCTACTAATTAAAGAACAAATTCAAATAAAAACAAAACAAGATGATTTATTTAAAATCATACATTTATTAGGATAATAAAATAAAACATTAAATATTTAATAAATAGCTGACTACATAAACATTACAACAATCGAAAATAGAATTGAAAGTAAAATCAATTACTGTTTAACTATACTGTAAGCGAAACATTCAAGTACAATTCAAACAAACCTCTTAAGATACAGAATAATTTCTGTGAAACGTACGTTGGGTGAAAGTAAACCTACTTGCAGTATACTTATTTAAAAATATTCATAAAAAGAGGTTCTAATTCAGGTCCGACTGAATGTACATATTTTGAAAGATTCATAAACACAACAAAAATATAATTTAATTGCTTTTAATAATTAAAAATACATTGTAGACAAATTTATTTATTGTAACTTCACTAAAATCTTATTGTTTAATTAAATTTATCAATAATAATAAAATTATTACAAAATAATATTTAATAATATAAAATAATAGTATTATAAATTTATAAAATTATTAATAAAAGTTTTTATAAATAATACTCCTACAAGGTTCTACAAAAAACTATAAATGTGAATAAAGATTTCACCAACAGACAAATACTTCTGTATCCAACAGAAGATAATAACAGATTTCACTAACCTTATAACCAGAAATTTAAATTCATGTAGACCTCAATAATTTGTTATAATGGAAACAGCCATATGTGTAAATTGTGGTACCTATACCTTCTACATAAAATCGACAATAATTAAATAAAAAATAATAAAACATAATTTTATACACAATATACTATGACCACAGCTTGTTATTAAATGCAGATTCATGACACATCCTTTATGGTCATGTGATTATGCCTTTTGACAACAATTCTCTAATACTTGATCAAATGTCTGAAAGAAAACCCACTACAATCAATATACACATTTAACAAATGATATAAATGAAAATAAATTATTTGATTGCTGATGTACACCATATAGGCCTGAAAAATTGTAACAAACCGATTTCCAACAAACTTCCTAAACTATATAAAAATAATTTAGTCATAAATATAATTTATATTTTCTGCATCTTCTTTCATAAAAAATAAGTAACTTAAATAAAATAAATTTTCCACTTAGTTACAGAATTTTGATTCATTATTCTTATTATTGGGATAATCGGAAATGCAGAAAAAGTGATTAGATCTGCAGCTTTATCATTTATGTAAACGCTATAAATACTTTGAGGCAATTTCTATAGCTAACCTCACACAAGTATCCTTTATAATATATTTCTATAACTCAAAAAACAATAACATAAAATGAAATAACACATTCATTAAATCTTAAATGAATGCCTGGTACGAAAAATAGTAATAAACAAAGGACTTACCAACTGTCAGGTGTTAATGATTGAGCATCACTACACATGTGCCTATATTATTACGCACTTCACTGAATTTTTCCACCAAAACCGAACTATTAATTATATTTCACAACAAATTACTTCACTTAACAAAACAAAATTAACACATTAACACATAATTCACTAAACTAACACAAAACATGATGAACAAACTTTTCCGCCAAAAACACATTTCAAGAATCAGCTGTTTGCACCTGCGTACTGAGTGTACTCGCGAATTTCTGAAACAATCGAATCGTGCTGTGAACTGCTGTCTTCAAATTGCTTCTTTTACTTCAGCGGTTACTATATACTTATAATGTGTCTTCAATATTACAATACGTTATCCTAAAATTATTCGATAACACCATATACGAATTTACCAGACTTCAAAAATGATATATTCAAGTTATTATCATTTCTTTCATCACGTTCAGCATTCAAAGTTTTTTCTTTTTTCCATTTTAGATATTTACTTATCTTAACCGCTGAGTTAAATTATGACTTAATCTGGAAAACAGAAAATAACTAAGACACTGGAATAGACAAAATATATTTTTTCGCTATTGTCCTTCATGATTTCAACATTATCATGAACTCACTTTTTGTTAATCCTTATTAATTCTAGAAATTGATCATAGTTTGTTGTCCTTAGTTTATTATTAAACTAAATACAACTAAAATTTTAATAGGATTATTATTATTGAGTCTCACCGAATGTTTTTGTGTTTTATAAAATGGTAGACGACATAACATTACTTACAATTCGAAATTCCAAATATGTAACAGTCTGTATTCCAGAAGACAGAATTTTATTGCCACCAATATTGTCAGTAATACTTTACAAAATTTTATGATGATAAACATTACATCTTAATTGCTTAAATTATTAATGTTCTTCGTAAATTGTTTAAACGTTTCAAACAGATGCGATTAGCGATCATGATTCTTTAAACAATCCTCGTGCCCAGAAAAACAATTATGGAAATAACTAAATGTACATTATTAACGAAAAGATAGTATTAAATATGAATGAAATAAACTTAATAATTTGCCTATTAATTTTTCTGTCCAATAAATACTGAATGGCTATCCACTTGATAATAAAATATACTTACGCGCAATGTTCGGTGAACATTACAGACAATTTGTAACTAAGGAAACATGTGAAAATTTACATCCTCGAAAGTATTAACATATTTACTATCATATTTTTTACTTTTTTAATAACAAATTATTGAGCCCAAAATTTACTTTTAAAACTTGGTTCTAGTCTTTTGTATTTAATCATGCAAGCTTTGTAGACGAAGAGAACGACGAAATTGTAATGGCACAAGAATAATCGCGCCAATTTGTTTCCCGCCTTTCTAACAATCACTTGTATGCATGTTATACGCTCGCTCGTTAATCTTTGCTTTAAAATTTTAGAAATTTTATAGTTTCAGTTCTTGTATCTACAAAATGATCGAGCAAGAAGTCGACCAAAGATTGAGGGATTTGCAAAGAGAGTATTTAGACTTTCTTGATGATGAGGTGAGTAAATAACGAAATTTGTAATTTAAGGTTAGTAACATTTGTGCTATACAGACATAGAACATCAAGATGTACAGGTAATATTAGCATAAATAATAATATTAAGGGAATTATGAACATTTAACTTTATGTAAATATGTCTTCATAAATTTATTACCATTTATTTTCATTAGTAACTTGTATTTTTAAGTAACATTTCTATTGTTCCATGAGTTGGAATTAAACAGTCAAAAACAAGGATTAATAAAACAAATTGTCAATTATATTTTGAAACATAAAGTACGTTATAAAGAAGAAATAAGCATGTAAATATTGTGTGTAGGCATGTGACAATAACCCATTTTTCTGAAAGCTGTTATGTAGAACCTTTTTTGTTACTTTTCATCCTTGATACTTTCTTGTGGCTAAATACGATTTACATTTTGGCAATAAATTAAGACTTGTATATTTTCAGTACGTTTATTAACAATATTATGCGACTTGATTGTACTATACCGATTACCACCGTTTCCTGCAGTTTTGTGGCGTAAAATTGGCTTGTAGATCTATTAATTTTTTGAAAGTTAACATTGTAGTTTGTGTAACTAACCATACCTAACCTTTTTCATATTTCTACATATATTCCCTTGTTTTAGATAACCATAATATCATTTGGTGTTCTGCCCTAAGGCAGGTCTTCAAATGGTAAGAACTCTCCAAGCTATCCTATCACATACCAGTCTTTTCGTTTCTTTGTAACACTCTCTGATTTTAATGCTATCGATTAACTTCATTCTTCTACGCCCTCTTCTTTTTTCTCCTTCTGTGACACCCTCCATGGCAGTTGTAAACAAGCAATCTCTTCTTAAACAATGACGTAACCAATTCCTTTTCCTATTTTCTTATTACCTTCAGGATTCTTCTGTCTTCCCATATTCTTCTTAAAACTTCATAATTCCTCCTTACTTTATCAACCCACCTAACTTTTTTCATTGCTCGCCAAACCCACATCTCAAATGCTTCTAATCTTTTCTCATCCTCTTTCCTCAGTGTTCATGTCTCTGGACCATATAAAGCAACACTCCACACATAACATTTGGCCGACCTTTTTCTTACATTCTTATTAATTTTGGCACACAGCAGTCTTTTCTTCCCATTAAATGCCTCTTTCGCTATAGCAATTCTTGCTCTAATTTCACGAGTGCAGGACAGATCTTCACTTATCAAGCTTCCAAGATATTTAAACAACTCCACCTGTTGTATTTTGTCTTGCCCTATCTTTAAAGTTAACCATAAAAAAATAAATTAGTGTCAAATTGATGTGGATAATAGTAATTAAATTGGGACAGTTCAATGTATCATGTAAAATAGTCTCAGTAGAATGTAGTAAAAGTTGTGATTAAATAATAGTTATCAATTATATTTTTAGATAACAGCTACAGCAAGACAAATAGAAACATATGGGGAAGTAATGTGGAAAGTACCCCTTTCTCTGTTAGACTGTTTCAAGCATTGCTGTCTGGAGCATTCCACTGTTCGAAGTATACATTATGAGAGTAGACAACTTGAATATGGGCTAGAGTTTTTATTTTTGTTATATAGTGACTTCAGTTTATCATAAATGTGACATTCAGAAATACATATTATGACACCATAGTGTTATCTTGTCAGAAATGTGCCTAAAGATAAATCTCCTGTCTTCTATGTATTCTTAAGGGCTGCTAAAGACACCAACACTTCTCACTAGGTCAGCTGGGCTGGGCGTTTTAATTGTGACTCTTGACTGGTGTCATAAGTTCTGCTATTGATTAATTATATTATAGTCTCCAAGTCACGTGTATATCACAGTATGTGTCATCTAAGAACACATTATTGTAGCACTTCACGTCACATTGTGACCTGGTGCGGACCACTACACGCGATCAACTGCTTTTTGCTGTGATGTTTGGTAAAAATTTTTGATTTTTTGATGACTTCTCCAGAAGGATTGGTGTTTTTATATAACCTGATGATGAGGATTTTCCTTGAAACGCATAGTTACTGAAATTTTTAAAGAAGTCACAAGACGGTGAGTAACCAAGTGTTTACAAATATTACAATTAAATACTTCTGCTATTGGATTCAGATCATCTTGTATTGCTCAGGACACACTTGGCTATAGGTATACCCAAATCACAATGGATGTTCTCATCCACACATACCACGGCACCTCTGTGATCAACCTTAGAATCTTTAATTGAAACCTCTATTCAATTTTAATGTTTTAATGACAGGTGCTTCCCCAAACACGCAGTCCGTAATTTGTTATTAAGATTTATTGTTGTGAATTGCAAACCAATCAGTTTGCTTAGTTTATAAGCCCAAGTTGTTTTCTCTTAGCCCAAACATGTTTTTCCAGTTCAGCTTATAGTCCAAGTGGATCCACAAGTATTTGATTTCTTCTGCATGGGGGATTATTTTCTCAATAAGTGTTATTGATGGGCAAGTATCCTTATGGGTAGTAAAATTTGTGTGATCAATTTATCTTAATTAATGTATATGGTATAATAATGTTAATGCACTTCTTCCACTTTTGCTGTTGAAATCTATTATCAGCCTCTGACGAAGCTTGTAATAAGCGAAAACTAGTCCAGGATACAAGGTAAAAGTTTTAACATTTTTACCAATAAAAATAACGGTACGGAGAACTATACATGACTTCCATGTTGCTAAGATTTATATTTAAAATCATTTTTGAAATGAAATATTTCCATAGAAACTACTTCTTTCTACTTGCTGCTTCAGCCTTAACCACAGTACTGTGGTCACTAACGTATACCACCTCACGTTATAGCACTCGATTTTCACTGATGATGAAAGTCGAAGCACTGCCGAAACGTCTGGTTTTGCAGAAAAACATTGGATTACGGCCAAACAGCCCAGGAAGGAATTTTAACAACAAACTACTTCTTTGTTGCCGATAACGTAGTACACATAAAAAATTATCCCCTCCCCCTTCAACTATAACTTTCGTTTATAGAAAATTACCCCCACTCCGTTCAACTAGCCTCTTCATTTAAAGATATTTCATCTACGTTTCTACAGTGGATTATTATGATCTTATCAGGATACTTTATTTATCAAATGTAAGTACTTTACTTTTGTTAAAACATAAAATGTTGCAGGTAACTATCCCTTTCCCTTAACTGATCTTCACAAAAATCATCAGGCCTTGAGTCTTTACAATTCAGGAACATATGCAAAAAATTGTTTGATTCTGTTTTAATTTACAGCAGTTATCGTTCGTCATAGGAAAAATTACCATTGTTAAAACGTAAAATGTTCCAGGTAAACTACCCCTTTCTCGTAACCGATCTTCACCAAAATCAATAGACCTTGAGTCCTCTACAATTTAGGGATGTATGCAAAAAATTATTTGATTCTGTTTTGAATTTACGGCTGTTATCGTTTGCCATAGAAAAAATTCTACACACAGACACTTTTTGAAAAATGACTTTTCTTCATGTTTCTGAGGGTAATACAATCAGAATCAGCCATTATCTCGAAAACGATTTTTTTCACCATGACCATACTTTCATTTCCTTACGGAACATGGAAGTAAAAATAATAAATCAGTTTCATTAATGTTATGTTGGGTATTTGTGTTGTGTCATGGGTTCTTTGGTTATACAAAAGAAACAGTTTAATCTATTAAGAACAAATTAAAATAGTAAAATGAGAAAATACTATTCATAATGTTTATAGTGTTTGTTATATATCAGTTCACTGTTTAATTCCTTTAAATTTAATAAGGAGTGAACAAATGTATGTCTTAGTCTAATCGTATTTACATAGAACACTCTCACCAAATTGCTGTTTAGTTTTATAAATTATTTTCTTGTTACAATTCTTCTGGCCTTCAGTTTCAGTGTTTTATATTAAGTGTTAGATAAAGTTCCGGAAATAATAAAAAGTATTTTATTAGAAATGTTCAGCTTTGAATTATGTGTTCTGTTTTTTAATCAAATCAAACAATTAAATTCAATTTTCTTTTATTTTCTATAGATTAACTTGGTAAAGCTCTTGGATTCACTACATGTTTTATGGGTCACAGGGTTGATTTTACAATTTATAATTAACATGATTTATTCTAAACTTATTTTTACTTGTCCCTGATGTACATAATTAATTTCTAGGGACATATTCCACTAGTTATAAGTATTGTACACATTGCTTTATCTTATTAGATTAGTTACATAGTTATTTTATGTAAATTACATGTGTTACTCAATGTTTATATTATAACAAGATATATTTCCTAAACACTTTTATTTCACAATATTCTGAAAACTTATACATTGCTTTTTAACATTAATAACTGTTATTTTCTTACATTAGGTAGTTGGTAATTATGGGTTTAATATTATTTTAATTACTTTTTTTATATTACTTATAGTCTGTAGTAAGATTACATACAATAACTGTTTAAGGTTCGCAGACCACTATATAGTTTGATAGGCTCGTACCATAACAAATGTTTTCTTACTTCATTACTAAGTAATAGACCCTGAGCATCTTGCAGAGGGTTCATTCCCTAAAGACCAAAAGTCTGTCTACGAAATGTTCCTCTGTAAACACGTGCAATTACACTGGCCAGCGATCCACAGGAAGAAAATTGCTGTCCACCTTTTCGGCTTGCACGCGTTGTGTTGGTGCGGTTTTCGGCACTTTTTATTTAAAAAGCGTGCAAACATGAGGAAATAAACATGATTGAGGCCAGAAATAACGCGAATTGTGTGTGTGTGTGTGTCCTGCCGGCCTTTTTTTTTTGCGGTAATCACAATAATAAAACTTTGGAAAAGTAAACATTACATAATTGAGATATGCTTGCCTGCCAGGAACGATATATTTTCACTCATACGTGATTTAAATTAAAATGAAAAATATAAAATTTTGTTAAAGTGAAATGAAATGTTTCCATAGAAACTACTTCTTTGTTGTCATTAACGTATTACATATATAAAACTTATAAAATTTACTTCCTCCATCATCAACTACCATTTTAATTTATTAAAAAATTTCCCCCTCCCCCCTTCAACTACCCTTTTCATTTATAGATATTTCATCTGCCTTTCTACAGTGGATTATTATGACCTTCTTTTCAGAATACTTTATTTATCAAAATTAAGCAATTTACTCTTGTTAAAACGTAAAACGTTGCAGGTCCCCCCCCCTGCAAACGTAAACTACCCCTTTTCCTTAACCAATCTTCACCAAAAACAATAGGCCTTGAGTCCTCTACAATTCAGGGCTGTATGCAAAAAATTATTTGATTCTGTTTGAATTTGCGGCTGTTATCGTTTGCCATAGAAAACATTCTACACAGACACTTTTCAAAAAATGACTTTTTCATGTTTTGAGGGTATACAATCAGAGTTTGCCGTTATCTTGAACGCGATTTTTTTCGCCATGACCATACTTCCATTTCCTTACGGAACATGGAAGTCAGTAGTTAATTTTAATTTTGCTAACATCAATCTGCAGTGGATTATCTAAATAGATTGAAATAAACAGATCAATACAAACGATCCCTAGAAACAATGGACATAATTAATTTCACGTTTTGAGAGGTAGTATGGTTTAAATGGGCAGTACCACAAATTGAAAACTGAGAAATACGTCTGGAGAAAAATTGGATTCTTCGATTTAATTTTTACAGGAGGACCAAGGAATATATCAGAAACGAGTTAAAAACATGATAGAAGATAAACGTTGCAGGCTCGTGGTAAATGTCAATGATCTGAGGCGAAAAAATCCATCACGTGCTCAAGGGTAAGTATTATACTGTTTTTCTTCCTTACAGCGCCTACTTGTGTCTTGTATTTTGTTTGTAAATAGACATCATTTAATCAAAACATTTGCTTTTGAATTTCATATAAAACAATTGCAATCCAATATTACCAATTAAGTCATTTTTCATTGTTGAAAAACAACTGCTATAAGGTTAGAAAAGTGTATTTTCTCAGCACTTAAGTAGATCTAGAGAGTTCAAATTAGTTCATTTTGTTAAAGCTCTTGCTAGAGTTTCATGGTAAACTAGCCAAAGTTTGAAAGTATTTGACTTGAAAATTTCCAAAAAATATACCCTATAATAATAATAATAATAATCATCTTCAAGGATGAAACCAAGGATGGTTTGTTCCGGTCTCAAATAGGCAAAGATTAGAGCTGGTCACTCCAGCGCTTTATCAAACATCCCACACCTCTCCGTCTCCTCGGCTTATAGTTCCATAGTTGTTTGGGGATGTGGCAGTCATCCATTTGGCAAAGATGTTCCCACCAATTCAGCCGATACTGGGCAATCCTGTCGAGTATACTCACAATATTCAGTTCCTGCTGTATATCTGTGTTTCTTCTATGATCATGCAGAGTACACCCTGCCACGTGCCTGAGAAATCTCATTTCAGCCGATTGAATATGACTGGCCAGGCCTTTCGTTAAAGTCCAATTCTCACACCCATAAAGAAGTGTGGGAAGACCATCACCTTGTAAAATTTTAGGTGTCTTGATTTACGTACTGACTCTATAATAAAAATCTTTTGAAAATACTTGCAGTAAGAGTTCTGTAAATGGGAGTACACATTTGATTACAGGATGGCTCCTGTGAAATATTTTGAAAATGTAAGGTACAACAGTTTCATTTGTTTCAAGCCACCATTTATTTGTCTTTATACACTTTTTTATTTATTTTTTATTATCTGTCATCAAAGTGAAATTAATCGATAAATTAACAAAAATAAAGATTCACTATGTGGGGCTTAGTAAACCAGTTGGTATGGCACCTGAATTCTAACATAGAGGTTCTGAGTTTGATTCCCAGGAGCTTGATAAAATTAAAGTTTTTTTTTTGTTGTCTCTAGGTCGACCAAATGCTGTATAAATGAGTGTGGGGATAACGTCTTGGAGTAAGGGGGGGGGGTGAAGCGTAGTGCTTGCCACACTACCTTCCGTGTAGTGTGCTGAACAGCTCATACAAGGCATCCAAACTACTTCGGCAGCGGTACAAAAAAAGGAGCTAATATTATTAAAATGCATTGTAAAAATAAATGTATAGTTTTATTAGGACAAACACTTTAGAGGAGAGAAACTCTTGATGGCTCAAAACTTATGGAGGTGTGGCAGGATTTTTCTTTATTATTAACTGTCCATGGTAATCTTGTATCTCTATAACAAAAATATTTTAAAAATCTAAAGAAATGGTACGTATGAGGATTAGTGAATTAGTTTATTAACCCTCTGAAAAGCAACTAGACTTTCTGTAGTGGGAAAGGAACATTTCACTATTATGTGTGCTTGAAGTAAAAAATTCCTGAAATTTTTGTTTACAGTAGAAAAATGTCACATTATGTAACAGATTAAAGATAACATTCAGTAGAATACAATAAAGGAGATAAAAATGTATGTACTGGATGTTGTGAAATTTTATGACTTAGTAAATAAACTTTTTGTGGATGAATAAAATTATTATAAGTAACAACCATTAGAAAAAAAGTAGTTATCACCAATGCTTTTCATTGTATACAAAATATTTTCTAAAATGTAATGTTTTAGGTCAAAACAGAAAACTGCAAAATGATTGAAGTTTTTTGAAAATTTTCATTATAACTGTATATACAGTCGACTCCCTCTAATCCGGACACCTCGGGACCGGATCCCTGTCCGGATTAAAAAATTTCCGGACCATCCGGCGGTTTTTTACTTATGTAAATTACAACCTGTAATAGCGTATCTATATTTATAAATCACATTTTAAGACAATTTTCAAGTGTACGGAACACAATTTTAGGTTCATAAAATTGTCCCAAACGAATAAACTTAAACCTAAAACTAATGAAAAACTTGGCTTTGCAATATTAAAAGAAATCTGTTATTTTCTTCTGCTTCTTTACTTCAACTGTTTTCTTGAAGGCATAATCACGCCACTTCCTTAGAAACATAACATCCACAGCTGATGCGCCAGGCTGTTGTTCGACGTAGGTAGTTGCCAGTTCCAGTGCTGCCCTACCCTCTGCATGAGTCAAAATTCCCACGCCATTTCCCGCTTCACTATCACCTTCGTCGTCGTCTTCTTCTTTTTCTTCCTCTTGACGAAGGACTACATCGACGATTTCGTCATCATTCAGGATTTCATTAGCCAGTTCATCATCAGCTCGCGAAATCCATTCCACAACGTCATTCTCATTAATACTAGCAGAATCAGGCAGCCGTTGTAAATCCTTTAAAATTGAGTGGTTGTCATCAGGTTCAGTTGCATGAATATTTAACCCTATTGTATTTGGGTTGTTTTCTTGTCTCTTCTCAACGAGAGTTTCAACATCTGGCCACAATTTTCTCCAGGATTTGGTAAACGTAGATGATGGGATTTCATCATACGATTTAGCAGCGATATAAATGACGTCCTTAATGTTAATTGTCTTGAGCGTCTGGATGAGACCTGCATTGTCATTACCATCCATCTTATCCAAAATTTCTGAAAGAAGCTTCCTCCGGTATTTTCTCTTAAAGCATTCGATTACACCCTGGTCCATGGGCTGTGCGATACTTGTTACATTTGGAGGCATATATAAAAGCTTGATGTCACTGTAACTATCACATTCGAGACCTTCCTCTGGATGCGTAGGGGCATTATCAAGCACAAGAACTGCTTTTACTGGCAATTTCAAGGATGTCAAATGTTCTTTTACAGACGGAACAAATTGAGCCACGAACCACTCCTTAAACAAATAAGAATCCATCCAGGCAGACTTTTGTGACCTGTAATACACTGGAAGGGAAGACATGTTTAAGTTTTTGAATACTCTGGGTTTGGCCGACTTTCCAATCACAAATAGCGGCATCTTGTGTGTCCCAGTTGCGTTTGAGCATAGTGCAACAGTGATCCTTTCTTTATTTACTTTAAAGCCCGAAGCAGACTTTTCTTGAGGAGTGGCAAAGGTTTTATTAGGCAAAAGTTTATAGTTAAGCCCGGTCTCATCGATATTGTACACTTGTTCTGGGGTTAGTTTTTCACGCTCAATGATACGCTTCAATTTTTCAGAAAAATCATTAGCTGCCGGTTGGTCTGCTGAAAGCTTCTCCCCGCAAACTCCAAGGAAATGCACTCCATGCCGTTTTTTCCATCTCGTTAGCCACCCATCGCTTGCCGAGAAGTTTCGTTTTTTCCCAAGTTTTGAATGAAGAATGACGGCTTTTTCTTTCAAAATCGGCCCATTTATAGGAGTCCCTCTTCTACGTTCCTGCATGAACCACAACCATAATGTGTCATCAACAAGTTCATGGTGTGGTTTTTTCAAGATAGATCGAGTAGAAAGGACGGATTCGACTACAATTTGCATACAAAAATCCTCGATCGATTTTCTGTTTTTCCGCCAATCATAAACTGTGCTTTTCCCTACATTAAACTCCGTACAAATACTTTGCACTGATTCACCCTTATCTAAACGTAAAATATTAAGTCTGTCTTGCATTTTAACCGTATTATGCTTCCGTTTTTCACTCATTTTTGAGAATTTTACTGTCAAATAATCAGAGTTACTGAAACTACAATTTCACCTAACAAATAAACTCACTTATAATAACATATGTAACTCACATTGAAAATTATTAAAACACACAACAATATCAGTAGTACTGTAATTAGCAAAAACAGCTACAGTACACTGTATGACGATCCGGAGCAAACGCAATCGTAAGCCGAACTGAGGATCTTTGTTTACATGTAGGCCGGAAATAAACAGACACGCTCAATCCTGTCGTTTTCGGCCGTGAGAAACCCGGCGCGCGCTGATGACTCATTTCCAAGAAGTAGTCCAGACCATCCGGCGTCCGAACCATCGGAGTCCGAACGAGAGGGAGTCGACTGTAACTGAAAACGCAGTTCCAGCAACTCATGACGTACATATTCATGACTTGCACATTGTTTTCTTTGTTCACATTTATCACACTTGGTGTACATAGTTATTGAATATATTTATTTAAATATTAACAAACAGTAAATATGTAAAACATAACCAAAAACTCGCACTTACTCATGGCTTACGTGTTCAGGTTTTAGTTGTGTCACAATTTTTACACTTTGTTCAAATACACAGTAAACATAGTTACTTAAAAGTATTAAAACAGGCACAGTAAAAATGCTTAAAAAGGCAGATGAAACAAACACACTTCACAGTAAATATGTACTGCATAACCAACAAAGTCATTACGTGAGACTAATTTTTGAAACAGTATTGTATAATTGTATACCAAAATTTGTCTACAACTTTCTAAATGTGGCACAGTCGTGTTAGCTATAAACAAACAACAAGAATACTGAGATGGGAGAACAAATCTGATTTTGAGACATTTGCACTTTAGAGTTAGGCAATGCCATCTCAGAATCAATATTCGCTGCTTCAAGAGTCAATATTTATGTTAGCCATTAATATGTATTAATTTATGTATTTTCAGAAATATGTATTTGTTTATGTATGTTTTAACTGGCCTGTTTCAGTCTGTTGAATAATGCTTTTGAGGAGCAGATTGCTTTCCAGCGTGCATTAAAGGAATATGTTACCAGCATTGACTCTGATTACGCCATCAAGAACGATGAATTTTTTCTAGCATTTGAAGGAAGTTTTGGCAATAAACATGTCACACCTCGGACTCTAACCTCACGTTATATTGGCAACCTAATATGTGTTGAAGGAATTGCTACAAAATGTAAGTCTTTTTTGGTTGAGTGGTGCGTTGTTGTATTTTTCAATTATGTGTATTATCAGAAGTCTTTTCAATCAATTCCCGTGATTTTGTTTATTTGTAGTAAGATGGCCCGCATCTGAATTTTTGAGAAATTTAAATTTCATTTTGTTAAAATCAGAATTTTCAGTGTGCTAATTACGTTCATTGTGTATGTATGGTTGGATTAAATCAGTGGTTCCCAACCGGTGATATGCGTACCACTAGTGGTATGCAAGAAGACCTAGCTAGGAAAAATATTTACTTAAAATAAATAAATAAATAAAAATTTATTTCAGTACAACAATAAATTTTCATCGGACATGATTAAAACGATTACCCTTATCTAAACATTTACAGTGCTAAATACTTTATTTTAGCATAGAACCAACCTGAAATTAATTTTTAAAATCAGTTCCTGTTTTGTAAATTTTATGTATTAGATTTAAATAATTATACATAACTAGGAATAATAAGATATACTATTCATGTTGTATCAAGTGTTTTATTGGGAAAACCACAATAACATTTCCTTAAGCTCCGGTGTTACTCGAAGTGAATGCGGAAGACCAAAGTGGTACGCGGGTCCGGAAAGGTTGGGAACTACTGGATTAAACAATCAAACAGGCCTATAACAGACTGAGAAGAAGGAGGGATTGAAAGACACTATTCAAAAGTTCAACAATAGTTAAGAGAAATGTTTGTAAAAGGCAGAAAATAGTTTGTAAAATATAAAACCAACATGTTTAGTAAGAATTGTTTCTTTATAAGTAACTCAGTGAGT
The DNA here is from genome assembly GCA_034769895.1 of Magicicada septendecula. NCBI lineage: Eukaryota > Metazoa > Arthropoda > Insecta > Hemiptera > Cicadidae > Magicicada > Magicicada septendecula. The sequence continues at coordinate 479,518,889 of CM068370.1, forward strand.
TTCTTGCAATGCTGCCAGAGCTGTTGGGTTGCACGTCGTGAGACGACCCAATGGGTTCCTAGTACCGAGCCTCTGGTAGGGGCTCCTGCCTAGTGGTCCTGTCCAGACGGAATATTAATTAATTATTTAGTGGCCGCTACAACGGCATGCTCGTACTAGGCCATCCTAGTACAGTATTTGCCGAGGCTGTTTCCAAGAATCACCTGGACGTGTTCGGTACTTGCCAAGGCCAGCTATGAGAGGGTTTGTCTGGGTCCTCGCAGCTCGGACGTAAAATTATGTGCAAGTTGCCTTGCGGTGTCTTCCAAGGAGCGGACACCGAGTCCTCTTCTCAAAAGTCGAGAAGGGAACCGATAGGGGGCTTTGGCCACTAGCCGAAGACCCCTATCGAGAACGCTTTGCAACTTTCTTTTATGAACAGTTGCGAGGTAACCCCAGACGGGAATAGCGTAGGTAATGATCAGCAACAGGTACGCCTGATCAACAGTTGACGATCAACTTACCCAGCTTGCGGGTCATAGCCTTGTTGACAAGTATCGGAAACAGTTGCGCGAGACGGGCGGACGCTCTCTTACGCATTGACTCAGCGTGGGCATGCCAGGAGAGCCGACGATCAAGGTGGACCGAGGTATTTAACCTCTCTTGACCAGGGCAAATACGTTCTACTGAGTCTTACTCGTACTCGTGGTTCTTTCCGGCGTTTTGAGAATAGCACCGTGGAGCTCTTGGTTTCGTTGACAACTTTTCAGCTTTCTGTCCATGTTGTATACGCATTGAGTGTACGCTGGAGTCGTGGGATAGCCCTGTCAGCGTTTCAATCATTGGTATAGACCGCCGTGTCGTCAGCAAACAGGGCCATCTGGACTCCAGGCTCTCTGGGTTCGTCATTGACGTACACGGAAAACAAGAGGCCCTAGCACGCTACCTTGAAGTACCCCGGCTGTAATGCGTCTCTCGGAAGAGACATGGTCATCTATTCTCACGCAGAAAGTCCTCTCCGTCAGAAAGCTAGCGATCAAGCGAAGGTACCAGTCTGGGAGCTGGATTTCCTGGAGCTTGAACAAGAGCCCGTCATGCCAGACACTATCAAAGGCCTTCTCCACATCTAGGAAACAGGCGACAGTCTGCTCTTTCCGACAGCCGGCGCCCGTGATGTATTCCACCAGTCTCATCAGGTGATGAGTGGTGGAATGCCCCACACGGAAACCGAATTGTTAGGGGACCAGTACATCGAAGTTTCGTAGATGGTCTAGGACTCTCCGTTGTACAAGATGTTCGAGGACCTTTGACGTGGCTGACAGTAGACTAATGGGCCGGAGGTTGCCGGGACGGGAAGCGTCCTTTCCCTGCTTCGGGATCACTATGACTGTCGCCTTTCACCATTTCTGGGGAAAATAGGCCAGTCTTAGACACGCGTTGAACAACGCAACCAAGAAAAGTATTCCTTGCTCCGGAAGTTGAGTTAGAGCGGCGTTCGAGAGGCTGTCCGGGCCAGGAGCCTTTCTCGGCACGAGTTCAACGAGCCGATCTGAGACCTCTGTTTCTTGCAATACTCTTGATTACTATTATATATTATCGAATTATATTACTTCTGAAATTTGTTGATATTATTATATAATTATCCTAATTATATTATTATATAATAATATCAACAACATGCAGAAGTAATATAATTTGATAATATATTTATAATATTAATTAGTAAAAAGTGCATTTATTGGTAAAGTGTTAATTGGCATTTAGATTTTCAGTCTGTTGTTAAATATAATCATATCAAACAAAAAGCAGACATTAACTTTGAATTGCAGCCACTAACACGCAAGTTAAGCTCCAGTGGTACTTATGAATTATACTATTGAAAGCACTTATGGATAGTATAATTGCGTGTTAGTGGTTGCAATACAAGTTAAGTAAAAATTAGACTTAACCACTAAATTGTGTTTATCTTTTAAATAACAGACAGTTAGTAAATATGCAAAACTTTTGTGTTTTCTGTTCACATTTTTTATGGGACAATCATACATAAGCATTGATATATATATTATTATTTATGTTTAGGTTCAATGGTGCGTCCAAAGGTTGTGAGGAGTGTACACTATTGCCCTGCAACAAAGAAGGTAATGGAAAGACGGTACACAGATCTAACATCATTCGATCCATTTCCTAGCAGCGCAGCATATCCGAACATGGTAAGCTATTAAATTATATTTTAAATGACAAGTATAATTGACCAAATCAAAATTAATAAACACAAGTGTCAAAAATAATAATAGTTGTTTTCAAAAATATCTGCAGACATTTGAAGTGTCAGAGTTATACAAAAAATTATTGATTATCAGTCATACATTCCTTATTGAATTTTGACTGGTTTGCTCCTTTCATTCTATTTATATGGTGAATCGATCTGCATCATCTCTTGCATTACTCTCACTCACACGTTTATGTGACTTTTAGCTTTTGTCACTGCCATGTTCTACTTTTTCCCTGCTCACGGACATCTGTCACACATTTTAACACTTGCACTGTACTACGCCCTTCACATCCACTCATGCCTGGAATACACATCTTCTCGTCTGTTTGGTCCTGTGTTGTATCTATTCAGACACAGTCTATTGTCTCTTCCAGTAATATTTGTTCCTTGTGGTAAAACCAGTTTATTGTCAGCACCTTGATATGTCGTGCTATACCTTCTACATTCATAATCTCCTTCTACTCCCTATCATAAATTCTTATTACTTTCTCTCTCCCAAATTTCCTCAGTAAGACATGTAGTTTCTACAGTGTATGATAAAAAGTATACATTTAATTATTTTATACTGTTTCCGTTCTTAGCTTAATCCTGATGTAAACAAACAGGCGTCACACATCTGAAACTATATTTGCTACTTGAATTAGAGGCTTGTCACTCTGACAGAAGGTGTACAGACAGGGTTCATATAATATTGCTCCTGTATAAACACATGTAAATTGTAATAATTTGTCATGGCCAAAGTAAAATTTGTGTGACAGTGTCAGAATGACAGTGAAACTTTTATAACACCAGTTAATTTTTTTTTTATATCGCAACAAACAAAAAAGTAAAGTATATTTAAAACGAAAGCTGTGATAATTACCAGTATACTGAATACTATCAGTTGCTGTCAGAGAGTAATTCAATGGCTTCCATATCTGTGTCTGAACTTGTTATCATCACTTGAGTCAGCATTATTATTGGTAAGATTGTTCATTGTCCACAACGACGTCGGTAATGTGGGCCAGTTGCCATAGCTTATTATCTTCCTTGATTATATGCTGCGTACAATGACTCCACTTGTCCTCCGTTGTTTCATTTACCGCCTTCTCAATAAATTGTTTTATATCAAGCAGCTAATGTTGTGTTGTGACGGGCAACATATCCTTTTAACTGGCTCCATATTAATTCAATACGATTCATGACACAATGATAAGGAGGAAGTCTTACAACGATGTGCCCCAATTTAAGTGGCAAGATAACTCTCACATAACTATATAGACATTCTGCACATCCGCGTAAAACATTACTGTGTGAACAGTGTCAACGCCTCTGACCAATAGCGTTTCAGATTTGCCTTGTGGGTTTGTTTACATTAGGATTGAACTAAGAAAGGAAAAAGTATAGAAAGTTTAATTAGAAATTAAACATTAATACTGCAGTACAAGCATGTCTTATGAAGATAAGAAATTTACCATTAACTAGCAAAACGTTAAAATAAACATAAAGCATAAAGGTAAAAAGTATAAACTTTAACATAAAGTTTAAAGTTAATGTAAATGACATTTTGTAGAGAGAAAAACTGAAAGAAGAGAAACACAGAAATATCTTGTTCCAGGTATGGGTAATGGACTTACTTTAAAATGTGTTAAACTGACTTAGCTTAAAACTAAGACTTGTACATATAATGTGAAAAGCATGTAGGTAACATACACACTTGAACTGCTCAAATAAAAGTGTATAATTTGTGTTTTGAAATATTAATTGGATATGTTAACATATACTATTAATATCATAATTTTATTTTTCATTTAACCTCACAATCTTAAGGTGATGGGACAATCATAACATTCTAAACAACATTTGCTAAAAGGTTTTATAAGGTTTCATGGCAGATGCCTCATAGGTATATGCTTCTGAAAGATTTGTTTTAAAATAAGATTGTTTTCATCCATAGGATGAAGAAGGTAATCTTTTAGAAACTGAGTATGGACTGTCATTGTACAAAGATTATCAGACTATGTCCATTCAAGAAATGCCCGAGAAAGCACCTGCAGGTAAATTTTACCAATTATATAATTTTTCAATCTGTACTTATATAGTAAATAGGATTCTTTATAACTCATGTATTTATCATTAAGTAATTTTTTTTACGAGGTGTCACCGGACAAAAGGCTTGCCGCATGATAAATGGCGCCAATCGTACACTGTAGTGCTTTTTGCTGGCCCTAAAAAAAAGGACCGGGTGGTGAGAACGCTGATGTTGGTAGTACCGCGCTGAGATGCTCGGCAGCTGTGCCCGCTGTTTGTGGTGTACTGCAGTCCTCCTCTTCTTTCGGCATCGGTTGCAGAGTCGGCTGCCGGCCCAGCGACGTCCTATCGCTGGCACAGAACTGGAGGGCGAAGACGAAAGGACGCCGGTTCTATTCTTCGGTCGTTCCTTCCGGCTGACTCCGCGTCGATGTCGTCCGAGAGAGGAGAGGAGATGAAGTGCATCCGATGGCGTGGCGATGAAGTGCGCCAAAATTTTCTACCGGCGCGGGTTTTATGCACTAACCGGGATCGCTGATTGGCTCGCTACGATCACATTAGTTGGTCACGTCTCGGCTGCTGATCCCTGATTGGCTCACTGTGTCCGCCGCTGGTAACGGAGAGCAGATGTTCGCATACCTCTGCCGTCACTCTACACTTAATTGTTAATGACTTTATTTCAGATGTTTTTCTTTCCTGAAATATACTTTGGGACTGAATTTCAATGAAAGTTTTAAATTTTAGCTAGCAGAATGGATTTCTGAAGATACATAAAAAAATAACTGCATTTTTCATGTATTACAGAAGTGGTTTGATGATATTATTTAGTTAAATAATGTTGATAGTCATTGTTATCTGTCTGCCCAGGCTTAGGCATTTCCAACTGTTCAAAACTTCACCATCTCAACCAGTGGTGTACCTAGGGCACAGCAGGCCCGGGGTGGATTTCTTTCCGAGGCCTCCCCTCCCATAAGACGTGTGTTTATAATCCAATTTATCTTTTAAGTAATATATAGCAAAAGCACTTTACTGTTATACAGTGGAACACGTTTAACACGAAAACGGTTAACAAGAAATGTGACTCAGGTCCCGATCGCTGTATGTATTTTTCAGTTACAGTTTGTATGGTTAACACGAAGGTTTAGCCTACAAAATATCGCTTAACACAAAATTTTTGCTGGATTTTCATTAGTTGCATAATAAATAAATCCATACATGCATGCCCTGAAACTTGTTTACAGTGTCCCAATGTAAAGGAATCCGTGCTACATGTAGGTGTAAAGAATAAACAGCTGCTTGGTATGTTACGTCTTTATACCTGCTATTGTATACAGTACAGTACCAAGTTGTTTACCTCCATACCAAATGTGTTGTTCATTGTCCCTGAATACACTGCCATTCCCTTACATTACAGGGTGCAGTTTGTTGCGAAGTTAGTGAGTTCAGTCCACTTACAGTATTCTGTGTGTGTGGTGGTGTTCGCAGTACGGTACGGATAACGTTTTTGTGAAAAAATTTACTCAGGTGTAAGATTTACAGTAGCTGTTTATGCCTTTATTTTTAGTCTTTTACGGTCTTCAGTACAGTATTAAGTGACGTTTGGCCTACATGTACATACAGGTGCTAAGTGAGGTTACGATTCTGTAAAATTCGTCTTTGCAGTGTTAAAGTGTAAAAATGGAGAAGAAAGTGCATAAACAAAATTCCATATCATTAAAAATGAAAACTGAACTCCTTCAAGCTGTTAACGAGGGTATTCTATCTAAAACAGAGATCTGTAAAAAATTCGGTATACCAAACTCGACGTTACCTACCATAATAAAAAACAGATAAAATTTTAGAGCTGTATGAGTCGAGCAAGTTTGAACCAGATAGAAAACGTTCCCGTAAAGCTAACCATGAAAACTTGGAAGCTGCTCTTCTTGTCTGGTTTAAGCAAGCGAGATCACAAGATGCTCCTATTTCTGGATCACTTGTAATGGAGAAAGCAAACATTTTTGCTGAAGAGATGAACTTGGATTTCACTGCAAGTAGTGGCTGGCTAGAAAGATTCAAAAAACGAAACGGTATAACGTACAAAAACATCTGTGGTGAGTCAAGAGAGGTATCACAATAAATGACATCTTGGTTGAAATCTACGCTACCTGCAATTTTAAAAGACTACCCACGAAAAGATATTTTCAATGGGGATGAAACAGGACTATTTTTCCGTTGCATGCCCGATAAAACACTTTCATTTAAAGGTGAACAATGCACTGGACGCTTGTAATTTGCTGCGAACAGCATGGGACCTTGTGACACCTAAAACTATTGAAAATTGTTTCACTCATGCTCGATTCATTTTGAATTTCAGAGATTAAACAAACTGAATGCGAAGAAAATGAAATTGGGCCTACCCTGTCTGAGATGTTTAATCACGTATCATCAGCATTAAATGTTTCTGTTTCTCTAAATGAGTACATGTCTGTCGGCGAGAACGTAATATGGCTCCCGTATTAACAGACAGTGATATCATAGAAATAGTGCAAGCTAAAAACTGAAAATGATGAGAGTGCTGACAAACCTGACATGGAAAATGATATGACAGGAGTTCCTACTGCTACCGATACGCTTTCGTTGCTGATACGTGTTCGTCGATTTTTAGAAGCCAACTCGGAAGGTGAAATGTTTGAGCCGTCGATAAACTAGAACAATTTATTGAAAATCAAGTAGTGCAGAATTCTGTACAAAAGAAAATAACGGACTATTTTAAAAAGAATTGAACATTGTCACTACAATAACTTTACATTTTAAGAAAAATTAATTACTGTATAATAGTCCAGGAGGATAAATAAAACGTTCATATGTAAGTACCTTTTGAATATTCTTTATTGATTTATTTTACTACACAATTCAGTAAGTAATCTCTTCAGTATTTGACCATTTACAGTACAGTACTTCTGTATCTCATTTTCTTTCACTTTTTGTCCGTTAACACGAAATTCGGTTAACACGGAAAAAACAGCTGGTCCCCGTCATTTCGTGTTAAACGTGTTCCACTGTATATTTATTGACTAATCACTGTATTGATACATCTAGTTAGGAAACTTTATAAGAGGCTGTAGTAATGTTTGAAATAAAAATTCGTTTTCATATTGTAAACACAAAGTTTAAAGAAATAATAGAAGTAGTATTATTTATATTTTGACAAAATATTGTCAAGTCAGTTTTAGCGCATAACACACGCTATGTTACTTATCTGTACATTTGTACGTGCAGTTGTCTTCGATGTCACTCATGGTTTTGTTCACTCATGCAATATGTGATGCACTTTTTTATGAATTCATTCCTTCGAGTAACTGACCTGATTTCCGCACTCTGAAATATCCATGTTTGTGAAAAATTCTGATGAGAGGTTTTTAAATAAATTGTTGGTCTCTTAAACTTAATTTTCCAAATCTGGAGGCCCTAAACTAAGTGAGGCCCAGGGCAGGCCACCCCTCTTCCCACTATTGATCTCAACCTCAGTCAACCCATTTTTTTCCATGTGGAGCATATACTCCTCCAGTTCATCTTGTAACAATGAGCTATGGTCACAAGCTCTCCGGTATCTAATGCAGCTCATATATCACTGTTATGCACTCTATCCAATCTTGAAAACTATATCCTGTACCACCCAAAGGAATCTCGTTTCTGCTGTCTGCAAGGCCCTTAAGTCCTTCTGTTTGAAGCATAAAGTAACATCACAGACATAATTCTTTGTGTCTCCTTACAGGCCTTCCTCCTTAATGTTTTTGAAGTTGTCCACAGATGTTTTGAGATCTGTTTACTTACTTCAACGGCCATGTCCTTGTCATCTATGTATAGCAGATCACATCCTAGGTAGTTGAAGTTTGTTCAACATCATCATCATCTTCAAGGATTAAACCAAGAATGGTTTGTTTCGGTCACAAATCGGCAAAGATTAGAGCTGGTCACTCCAGCGCTTCCTCGTACATCCCACACCTCTCCATTTCCTCGGCTTTTATTTCCATAGTTGTTTGGAGATACGGCAGTCGTACATTCGGCAAAGATGTTTCCACCAGTTCAGCCGATACTGGGCGATCCTGTCAAGTATACTCATAATATTTAGTTTCTGCCGTATATCTGTATTTGTTCTATGGTCATGGAGAGTATACCCTGCTGTGTGCCTCAGAAATCTCATTTCATCTGTTTGGATGCAACTGGCCTGGCCTTTTGTTAAAGTCCCAATTCTCAGACCCATAAAGAAGTGTGGAAAGAGCCATCTCGTTGTAGAATTTTAGGCATATTCCTTTACTTGTTGACTAATGGTTCCACACATAAGGTTGAACCTATTCACAACATCGTTGCTTGCATTATAAGACACACTGTAACCCAGGTATTCAAAATTGCTAACTTGTCCAGGATAGTACCACCTATAACAATTTTTACCTGTACGGGATCAGTTCCACGAAAAGCTGTCACCTTGGTCTTAAGTTGTTAATTTGATTAATTAAGTGATAATGTTGATTAATTACTTAACAAATTTATGGTTTTGTCTAAAACATTTTAGTAACCCTAATGCTGTTGACATAACAATAGTTAAGCACTTGAATCTGTGTTGGAGTTAAAGATAGAAATGTTTATTTTTAATGACAACTGTTGGAAGGTAAATGTTTTGTACTGTAGCAGTTTTCTAAATATTTTCAGGTCAGTTGCCACGTTCAGTTGATGTAATCTTGGAATATGATTTAGTTGATTTGTGCAAGCCAGGAGATCGTGTTCAGGTAGTAGGAAATTTTCGCTGTATGCCCAATAAAAAAGGAAGTTTTACATCTGGTGCTTTCAGGTACTTTTGTTGATGCTCGTATGAAGTACATATTATAAAAGTGTTGTTTTGATTTATCATAGTAACTATTTTTAATGGCTCTTGATTATGGTGTGGCCTCTGTTCTGTTATGAACGTGCTTTGTGATTTCAGGACCATAGTAATTGCCACAAATATCACTCAACTAAGCAAAGACGCTATGCTTAAACTGACACGGGAGGACATTTCCAATTGTAGAAAGTTGGTGAGAAGAAAGAACGTATTTAATTTGTTAGCCCGGTCACTGGCCCCATCGATCCATGGCCATGAATACATTAAGAAGGCCATTCTTTGCATGTTACTTGGTGGTGTTGAGAAAATCTTACCCAATGGGACCAGACTGAGAGGGTAAGTGGTAAACACTGGTCGCACAACAACAATAAGTATTGTAACACACAGGACATTATAACCGTATATGACAATATGTACAACATTCACACCAGATATTTCTGGACTTGCGTTTTTATAGCCAATAATTTGTATTTACACTATACAATTTGTGAGTAAAGCTGACAACCCTAGTATTCAAGCTAAGAGTTTGTGAAATCAACTGTGAAGTAACCTCTTACATTACTGTTAAGAGTTTATCAATGGTAGAAACCTGATGATAGAAATTGAACACTGGCTTAGAGGTGCACAGTGTACAAACACACCTTGTTGCGAGGTCATAGTCTTGTACAGTGTTTCAAGTGTGAAAATAGGCTGCAACAAGACTGGTGAGAACAATGGAAGTATGTGTATGACAGAGAGGGAGATAATATTGAAGTGAGACAGTGAACTGTTATTGTGTCGACTCCCCTATCTTCTCTCTAGATAACTTAGCTATATTTGTAAGCGGGGGTAATTTATGCATTGAGTCAGCGCAGCTGACTGTTCAGGAATGAATGTCAGGCCTATAAGTAAATTTTGACATAATTATTAGAAGAAATTATTCCAGACAGTTGTCTCCTTTAGACACTTGCATTCTGTTTCACATAAAAAAAAAAAATACATACACCCATAAGATTCATCTCTCTCTCTCTCTCTCTCTCTCTCTCTCTCTCTCTCTCTCTCTCTCTCTCTCTCTCTCTCTCTCTCTCTCTCTCTCTCTCTCTCTCTCTCTCTCTCTCTCTCTCTCTCTCCGAGTTTAATAAGTTATACTAAAAAAATAATTTCTATTAAATATTTATTTATTTTTTACTTCAGTGAAACACATGATGGAGTATAGAATAGCAGTACTGTTGATGAAAATGTAGTAGTCTTGATAATTCAAGTTGGATTGAACTAAAAGAACTTTGAATACCTGAAATTACAGTAATAGTTATGGTATATGAGTATATAGAAAACAAAAAATGCAGTTGAAAATTGACACATTGTTTTGTTAATTACAGCATTAAGAAAGTTTTACTGACAATTTATGAAAGCTTTTAAGAGTATTTTACTAGTGAACATTGGTATGTTTTCTTGCTGATACCATATAATCTTTTTAATGTTAAAACAGTCAGCTGGCATAGTGCCCAGATATTGTTTTGTATAGCTTAGTGCCGTTTCCATGGCGTTGTCCCAATGTTGTAACTAATCTGACCTTGTAAAAGTTGCATTTCTTGTCACTCATTCCCCATTTAACTTGATAAATTTTTTTCTTATTTTCACAAAATATCAGATCCTCTATTTCTTGGAATTCCTTCTCTCTCATTGCTACCGCTTACCAAATATGACTCATTTGTATAATAAGTGAGGTTTCTTTTGGTATTCTTAATGTTCGTATTGTAGCGGGTCAAATTTTGGGTATTTTCATTTTAACCGTATGGGGTATATATATATATATATTTTTACTTATTTCGTTTTCGGGCGGACTGGTATAATAAATTTGTAAAACTGTAATTGTATTGTGCAACGTTATTTTCCAAGCAACAGCACGATGTTGAGAAACAGCGTTTGGAACAAAGGCGCTGCGCAATTTCAGTGGTGTAATGTGGCAGAGGAATTTGCATCTCCACAAAATTCGCAGAAATCTGTACTTGCGTAAACAGCACACAGACGCAACTGTATCACCACAAATCTGAGTGACGCATCCAGACAAAAACCGGATGTCCTGGGACGAACAAAATTCCGCAATGTGCTTTTTGAGCGGCAGGAAGTCATGGCTAAATCCGGTCTTTCCAATGACATCAGCCGAGCCAAGCCCAATATTAAGCTCTGGTCATCCACATATGTTAGCTCCATTCCATATATAAAATGGTTACACCACAGCATAGAAGCAAGGAGCGACGACGAAAACATCGTGGCATTGAAGAACAACTTCCCTCCAAAGAGAACATGTACCTGTTACGTTCTCCGTGACAGTCGACTTTAGTCAGAGACGCCATACAGTCAACAGGACGCCAACACCGCTACTGACAATTACAGTTTCGTTTAGGGCCCGGTTTGGTCGAATTGCGTAAATGTAATTAATCCAGTAGGACCGACCGGGACCCGAGGAATTAACGGAAATAACTAGTTTCCAATAAGTGAAGTGGAGTGAATAAACGGGCAACTAACCGGGTTAACGAAGGACACGTGTCTGGCCAGAATCGCGACCGTAAGTTCGTAGAAACACAAGTGAATTTATAAAAGAAAAATAAAAGTTTTTATTGTTTTAAATAAGAATGAGTGAGAGAGAGGAAGAAAAGCAGACTGGGCAGTCTATCTGGTAGTAAGTAATAATAACTAAGTTACACAAGTTTATAATTACATCCTAATCAGACAAAACATAGGGAAAAAAGGTACTAAAGTTTTCAAGCAATATACTAAAAATTTAACTGTACAAATGTTTATTAAATAATTGCTCATTAAAAATAATGGTTACTTCCGAAAAAATGTGTTAGACTAAGTTATTTCGTCATTACCACTGTCTTATTTCTGTGTTGAAAAATTTCGTCTAGATGTTCCGGAATCTTCTGAATTATTAATTGGGTGGGTCAGATTGCTAAATTGTCCGTTTTTATTAAGGTGGAGTGTAAAGGTTTTCGATATTTTATCCTATAAAAAATAATCGTGGCGACCTTGGTCTTCTGGTAAATTTTAGCAGGTAAGTGTTGTAATTGCGTGCAGGTAAGTCCTGGTAGTGGTTTTATTTATTTTATATATTTCGGTCTCTTTTTTATGGTTACAGTTTCTTTCTAAGTTATCGAAGCAGGTTCGTGAAGAAAAATTTTTTAAATGTGTAACTTTTAATTCTTCTTCAGCAGCTCAACAACCCGTTACTGAGTCAATGCTTCATTTAACAGCCTCCGCCAGTTGTCCTGGTCAAGTGCAGCTGCTCTCCAGTTCCGGGTCCCAAGGATATGGCGCGCATCATAGTTCACACCGTCTTCCCAACGTAGTTTGGGTTTACCAACTCTCCTGATGCCATAGATCAGTTCTGTGAGTGCTTTTCTGGGTATTTCATTCTCCCCCATTCTGATCACATGTCAAGCCGACCTGAGTCTACCAAGTTTTATAATTTTCATAATATCTGGTTCATTCTGAAGAGTGTTCAGTTCCTGGTTGGTCTTTTCCTCCTTTCAACTCTCACACATATTTGACCAAAAATGCTGTGGAGGATTTTGCGTTCATGAACCAGAAGGCTAGACTCAGACTTTCTAGAAATGGTCCAAGGTCTCAGAACCAAAGGTGAGAACTGGGCGGAAAAGTGTTTATACAGAAGCAGCTTGATGCTCCTGGCAATTGTTCTGCTCTGAAACAACTTTTATTTAGCTATTTAAAAAAAATATAAATGAATAAAATTAAATTTTTTGAAAGGTTTGGAATACACCCATCCTTGAATTATCAAGACTTGAATTATAAGGATTTTACTGTAATTTGGTGTACGTATTTGCTAATTATATTTATAACAATTATGGATTTCTTTTACCAGAGATATCAACATATTGTTGATTGGAGACCCCAGTGTAGCGAAATCGCAGTTGCTCAGGTATGTGTTATCCACGGCTCCACGGGCTATACCTACCACAGGCAGAGGAAGCTCTGGTGTGGGTCTAACTGCTGCTGTCACTACTGATCAAGAAACTGGAGAAAGACGGTAAATGTAAACCATAGTTTCCCAAACTGGGTGTTAGTCTAATGGGTAGCTCAGAAAGAGTAAGCCGTGTTATGCACGTTGTGCCTGCTCTTGTGTATACTGTTTTCATTCTTAGCTTAATCCTGATGTAAACAAACAGGCGTGGCACATCTGAAATGCTATTTGCTACTTGACTTAGAGGCATGTCAGTCTGACAGAAAGAGTACATTCAGGGTACATATAATATTGATACTGTAAATTGACACGTAAATTGTAATAATTTGTCCTGACCAAAGTAAAATTTGTGTGACTGTCAGACCGACAGAGAAACATTTTATAACACCAGTTAATGGCTTTTTTTTATTAACCATTTAAATATCGCAAAAAAAAAAAATAAAGTTTATTTAAAACGAAAATAGAAGCAATGATAATCATCAGTGTACTGAATACTATCAGTTGCTGTCAGAGAGTAATTCAGTGCCTTCCATATCTGTGTCTGAAATTGTATCATCACTTGAGTCAGCGTTATTGATAAGATTGTCTATTGTCTACAACGACGTCAGTAATGTGGGCCATAGCTTATCATCTTCCTTGATTATATGCTGTATACAATGACTCCACTTGTCCTCCGTTGTTTCATTCACCGCCTTCTCAATAAATTGTTTTATATCAGGTGGCTTACATATGTTGTGTTTTGATGGGCAACATATCTTTTCAACTGGCTGCATATTAATTCAATAGGTTTCAGAGTACAGTGAGAAGGAGGCTAATACGCGTAATACATTACTGTGTGAACAGTGTCAATGCCCGTGACCAATAGCGTTTCAGATTTGCCATGTGGGTGTATTTACGTTAGGATTGAACTAAGAATGGAAAGAGTATACTAGCCTAATTTAGAAACACTGTGCTAGTACACAGAAAGTTACAAATTATAATTCAGAGACCACAATAATGTTTCACAGTCTGGTCAACAAATGTTTTTAGGCCTGACTTTTTGGTAGGTTCAAAAGGGTCTTCTTCCTCTGATAGTGCCTATCCGTTTTGGATGTTGGATATCATACAGACTATTTTAACTTTCTGTACTGCTGTACGGAATAAGTCAGTTGTATTCGTGTCAAACCAAGTCCTTAAATTTCTCAGCCATGATATTCTCGGTCTCCCAACTCCTCTATTTCCAAGTACTTTTCCCTGTAGTATGGACTACAATAAGTAAACTCTCTGTTCATTTCTCATGAGATGTCCCAGATACTGAACCTTTCTTATCTTCACTGTGTTAACAACTTCCCTTTCTTTCTTCATCTTTCTGAGAACTTCAACATTAGTTATATGTGCTCTCCATGAAATGCTCAGTATTCTACGGTAAAGCCACATTTCGAAAGATTCCAATTTTTTAGTTGTGGCTTCAATCAAAGTCCATGATTCTTCACCTTAGAAGAGGACCGAGAATACGTAGCAGTGTGAAAGTCTCATCTTTCTGTTTTTTGGTAAATCACGATTTTTGAATAAACTGCTCATTCTAGTGTACACTGCTCTTGTGCTCATGTGTACTAGCCTAATTTCGAAACACTGTGTTAGTACATAGAAAATTACAAATTATAATCCTATTACCATTGTTTTTGATATCGTGAAATTTAAAAAAAAATTCAGACCACAATAATGTTTCACAGTCTGGTCAACAAACATTTTTAGGCCTGACTTTTTGGTAAGTCCAAAAGGGTAGTAGCACAAATTCCTGAGAGCTTGTCTTCTGATATGCCATTTAATCTTGGCTGCTGAGGGATCACTGTGGTGTCGCTGACCCCCTGAGGCAGTAATAGTGGTACAGTAGAACTTGGCTAATTTGAAGCTGAAGGGACCAGTAAAAAATTCGAATTATCCAAAAATTCGAATTAGGAAAACTTTTAATAACGGTAGAAAAATCAAATCAAAAACCGAAATTCAGTAAAGCAATATGTTATTTTATTAAACAATTTCCTTAGACATATGTATTACAAACGTATAAACATGTTTTAGTACAAAATATAGCATTTACAGTTTTTTAAAAAAGCTAGAATCTTTTGATTGCATTTTGCAGTTAATACACTGAGTTGTAGTAAACTCTTCAAGTTTATTAAGTGCTTGGAAAATAGCGTCACTTACGTTCTGCTGTCCTTCAACAAACCGTCTCAAGTCTTGAATGTAATTTGATGCCTGTGAAGCTGTTGGAATCGGTATCTCTGGAAGTTCTAGCTGGTCCCCTTCTTCATCTGAAGATGTACCATCATTTCTTTTGTTCATAACATCAGCCACGATCTCCGCATCTGTCTGTTCACCGCACACCGCCAAGTCTTCATCCATGTTTACAAACTCTTCGTAACGAATGCCTGCGTCATGTCCAACATCTTCCCAGTTATCCATAGTGGGTACGACTTCTCTAGCAGCTTTATTCTCCTCTTCACCTTCAATGTGGCAGAATTCACCTTTACGAAAAGAATTAGCAATTGTTTTTTGCGTAACTTGGTTCCAAGCACTGTTGCATGTGCGGGCAGCTTGAAGGATGTTAATCTTGATATTTTCGTGCTCATCTAAATAAGCACCTGACAGAATGTTTTGGACCACAAGCCGTCTGTAAAAATACTTAAAATTTTTTATTACACCTTGGTCCATAGGTTGAACTACTGAAGTCATGTTTGGAGGGAAAAACACAACCTTTACATTTTCCATCACAGGAGTAGTGTTGTGCGCTGTACAGTTGTCAATAAACAAGACGATTCTTCTGTTTTGATTCCGAAATTTCCTGTTGATTTTCAAAAGCCATCTTTCGAAAATTTCACCTGTGATCCAAGCTTTATTGTTTGATTCATATTCAACTGGTTTCGTTTTTACATTTTTTGAAACAACGTGGGTTGGCTGACTTCCCTATCATTAGCAAAGGCAGTTTTTCCGAGCCATCCATGTTTGCTCCGATTAAAAGAGTTATGCGCTCCTTGCTGTGTTTGCCGCCACTACAACTTTCTCCTTTAAAGGCAAGTGTTTTGTCGGGGGTGCATTTGAAGAATAAGCCCGTCTCGTCTACGTTAAAAATGTCTTTAGCGTCTCTATCAGAAATCATTTGCAACAAATCGTCTTTCCATGAATTTGCAGCTTCAACGTCAACAGATCCACTTTCCCCACAAACAGTTTTGAAAGACATGCCATTCCTTTCTTTAAAACCATCGAGCCAACCAGTGCTGGCCTTAAAGTCATTTTTCCCTAAGCTAGATGCGAATTCCTCAGCTTTGGCTCTGACGAGGGGCCCACTGACTGGAATTTTTTTCCCTTGCTTGCTTAAACCACTTCACTACACATTCATCCACGTCAGGATTTTCTGGTCCTCGCGCTCTTTTCCTATCTTTGTCGCTGGCTTTACACACACTATTCAAAATCTTCTCTTTATTTTTTAGATACGTTGACAGCGTATTTGGCGGTATCCCAAATTCCTTGGCAATTTCAGATTTCTTTTTTTGTCCCTTTTCCACTTCCCGTATAACGGCAACTTTTTCGGCAAATGTCAATGATTTGTATTGGGTCCGTGTTGGTTTTGAAAGGGCCATGATGAACACACAACACAATAAAACTGCACAATAAGTGTCACTAAAACACACCAGTCTGTATATACAGTACTGTATAAAGAAAGGAACGGTCTCTCACTACAGGACACAGCTCGCACAGTAGAAACTCAAAAAGACTTAACACTTCCACGAATGCAGGCAGACTGAACTGAAAGCAACAGTGAGGGACAATGGCGAACGGTACCGTTACACGAGCCAGTCATGTGTCATCGCCAGATACTGACGGCAATTCCACGAATTTGACACAAAAGACAAGCGTCTGTTCACAAAGGGCGATGCCTGCTTGTCTGTTTCCAGTCGTGTCTCTATTGTTACGTGGTCTAGCCCATACAGCAGGCGATTTTGACATGATAATGTCTTTTGGCTGGCCATCATTTGAAAATTTCTGTAACGCTGTAAACTGTAACGCATCACGCTGCATGACGTCATTCTTACGTGACGTCATTGGGATTGTTGTAAATAAACGTTTGTTTTGATACGTCGCAATATATATAATGTGTTAAAAATAATATCACTGCAAACAATTAAACCAGATTTATAAAGCGTCCTGAAAGTTTAAAATCAAGTGTTAGCACAATTTACCAGCCGGGAATCGTTAACTAAAACCGCGACCGCTAACATGCTAACGTCGTCGCAGATTAAAGACCTAACAAGCGAACAACACTGCATAGCTGTAGATAGGTTATTGGGGTTATTGTCTCTAGTTAATGGTTGTCTTCGTATGTGATTCAGCTAACGATCTATTCATTAAAAAAATTCAAGTACCGTCTGCCTAGTGGCAAAAGCTAAAGAGCATGATAATGTCTTTCGGCCGCCAGCTAAACGCAACATTATTATGGTTACTGACTGACTGATTGTTTCCTTTCTGCAAATGTTGCGTTTAGCTGGCGGCCGAAAGACATTATCATGCTCTTTAGCTTTTGCCACTAGGCAGACGGTACTTGAATTTTTTGTAGTTAGAGCAAAATTTTTATTTCGAATTAACCAAAAAAAGTTTGAATTACAGACGATGTTTTTGCATGGTTTTGCATAGGATATTCAAGGGACCACGGTAAAAGTTCGAATTATCCACGAATTCGAATTATGCACGTTCGAATTAGCCAAGTTCTACTGTATTAAGGAGCAAGTAAGCTTCTGTCATTGCCTGATACCCCGTAGGTATTGGATTCTCATGTAATTCTATTTCCCACACCCCTCACACCGTATTCTTCCTCTATTTTCCCTCGTTTTTCATAAATTTCTTCTATCCACTGTAGCTGTTGTTTGCTTGTAAATCTTCAATTATGTTTTCTATGCTTTCCCATTTCCAACATGGTGTTGGACAATCTGTTCTTATCTGTCGTGGTAATGTTCATCTTGAGATGTCCTCTGTGTATCAAACAGATAGATTCCATGCCCAAAACGTCTAGCAGTAGCTTATTCAAAACACTTTGTTATACACTGAGTTGCTAAAATGACCAATAACGAGATGCTAAAAATATTTGGTTGTCTAACCATTTAGCTGTAGCATTTTACAGCAGATTCTATAATAAACATTTAGTCTTTTACCTGTTGTATCATCCATTTGAGTTCTTTAAGATGTCGTATTGAAAAACTCCCATGACCTGTATATTTCCCATATTATCACGGTGTAGGGTCAACATTATTTTCTCATAATGACAAAAAGCTTTGTTTGAATTACTAACATCCGAATTACTTGTTCTTTTATAATAATCTTATAAATATAAAACTGCAGTGGTATGAATCTTTTTTTTTATTGGTTGATTTCACATGGACTGAAATGATCTCTGACTGAAATTATCTTCGGAATCTTATTATATTATAAGTAATTAATATTGTGAAATGATTACCAAGTTATGGACGTGTTTTAATTGCTGTTAGAGAGGTCAGCAAGTGCTGTTAGAATTTATTTTCATATAGCAATGAAAGGTATCTAAGTTATACTAGTTTCAGAAAAGAGGTTTATATTTTATTCATTTATATTATTTGTATTTTAAACAGGCTAGAAGCCGGTGCTATGGTTCTTGCAGACAGAGGTATTGTGTGCATCGACGAGTTTGACAAAATGTCAGACATGGATCGTACGGCTATACACGAGGTTATGGAACAAGGCCGTGTCACCATTTCCAAAGCTGGTATACATGCACGCCTAAATGCTCGCTGTTCAGTACTGGCTGCTGCCAATCCTGTTTATGGGAAAGTACGTAAATACTGAAACTTGAAACTAGTGAAAGTACTTTAACTTTATGTTAATCATACAAAACTAATCTGATAAAATATCTGTACACTGTTCAGTTAGAATTTTAGAACTTTTTTTGTGATAATTCAATGTTTGCAGTGAATGGTATTGTCTCATGGTTACTAAATGTAGGTTTTCTATCCAGTGGTGTATGAAGATTGCCTATGAAGTGTCTTTCTCTCAAATATTTGTAGATGATAACACTTATCAGTGGGTGTCCATTTGAGTTATTTATTTAATTTTGACTATTTTAATCACCTTCACCTTTAAGCATTTAGGCTTGTAACATGTTATGAACGTAAAAATCTAATGTTACATCACACCCGTTTTATTTTGAATATTCGCATTCCTAAAGTGTAATTACTATTTCAAAAATTTGCAGATGCATGTCAGTCAATAGATATGTCTGTCAGTATACAGATAAATCTCCTGTATACTGAGTGTTATAAATCTCCTTTCCATTATGAGTGTTGTGCAAGTTGGGTTTTTGTAATGGAATAGCTACCTCTGCTTCCAAGCCAGCAGAATTTACTTTCAGAGTTTATTTTAGGTTCCTCAGATCCTTCCACCATCGGAAACCTGATCTGCTTTTCAGATCATTGATCATTTCTGTCTTTACTCACAGGTTAGGGGGCAGTGCTCATTTACTATCATCACTTGTTTCCCATGACACAGGTAAACCCTCCACAACTCTTACACACATGGTGGTACTCCTGTCTCGGTTTGGGTCTGTTTACACAAATAGACCTTCATATATGAGGGCAATTCACTACCCACCACCTACAACTCACCCTGGAAAAGCTTGTAAACTTTGTAATTTTTGTCATTTTATAATCATATTAATAATAATAAGAATAAGGCCCTGATACTGTTTCACTTACCTCATCAAAAGATTCTGAAAAAACGAAAAGCCCTTGGGTCACCATCACATTTTGACAGCCAGAATATGGAAACCGCAACACTGTCCCCATGAAAACAATTTAAAAATAGCAAACTTTATCTGAATTTCCAAGGTCCATGAGATGAACTTTGTTGAGCACAGGTTAGGTTAAGACGAGGTGACATTAAAAATAACTTAACTCGTATTCATTATTATTCATATAAATTTATTGATTGCTATTATTAATTATAATAAGATGTAATTATATTGTCTTTGATAAGGTAACCTATGTGAGAGGTTACCTGCCTTCTACATGTGAGAATTTTGAAAAACTACTGTAATATAATTATCACATTAACATTATATTAAATTAACTCAGTGTTAATTTAATATACCTAATATTAATATATTCAGTATTAATTTAATTTCGCATACACCCTGTGACACTCCCGATTATTGTTTATTTCATATTTTCATTTAGCCAAAATTTCTAAATAGTGTTAGTGTTAAAATGCTTTTCTTTTGATGGCATTACGTTTTAAACTTTTTAAATATAAAAAATTAATTATGGTGATAACATTTTGTCTGCCATTATATTGTGTTTAAATAGTTATTTATACAGCTTTTTTTTCCCCCTAGTATAATCAATACAAGACTCCGATGGAGAACATTGGCCTTCAAGATTCGTTACTGTCGCGTTTCGATTTACTGTTTGTTATGCTGGATGTTGTCGATGCTGAGCAAGACCGTATGATTTCTGATCATGTTACTCGAATGCACAGATATAGGTAAATAAAAATTACAGTATTAAAATTACAGAGAAGACCATACTTGTCTGTTATTAAACATGTTTTGGGGCTTAACGAACATATGTTCAACAAGAGTCAAAGTTTGAAAATGGCAATCTAAGTTTTTACTAGGAAAATGAAATGTTTTTTAGAATATGAGGCCAGGAAGTTCTGATTGTTGTACAGTGTATCGGTGACTGGAAACATAAAATTCATTGCTGTTGAATACATAAGAACATGTGATGTGTAAAAAAGTGTGTAAAAAAGTGTAAAAAAGTAATACGTTTTAGTTGGGCTGATATTTGATAGTAATTAGTCTTGAAAGTTTTTATAGTGGAGAGGTTTAGTAAAATCAGTGAGAATGATGCCTTAGGCCCGTGACACATGAGCGTCAAAATCCCGTTCACCGCAACGAGATTTTGACGGTGCGGGTGAGAGATACATTGCTACTTGTTGTACCTGACACACGTTCCGTTCAGCGTCAACGGCTCCGCAACGGGGGTAATGTTGACGTTCGGTACCTGCTACCCGGTGCGGGGACTTCTTGGACGGTGCGGTTAGTCAGTACCTTATTTGCAATTGGAGGTGACACACGAACAGCAAAATCTCGTTCAACTTATTTATTTTCAGTTTTTTTTTCAATTTATTTTCCAAATGATTTTACGCTTATACGAAAATAATTAAAAAACTTGGTCTCATTGTCTCTTAAATCACACATCATGGTCGTGAAAGCCCCTTTTAGCAACCGTTCACTATTGAAAGGATGTACCCAGAACGTTCTCTTTTTTTTGTTTTAATTACCTTGGAAGCATAGTAACAAAATACTAATATCTTTGAATAAAATGGCATAGTAGTTACTTGGAAACCGGAGTGACACATCCAAGTCTTTCAAAAGTTGGAGACGCACTGGCGAAGTGACGAATTTCAGGTGGTCTGCGTCAATTTGCCGTTCGTGTGTCAGGGAAAGGATTTTAACCACAACAGGCGATGACGCAACGGTGAACGAGATTTTGACGCTCATGTGTCACGGGCCTTATAGAGGGCCTAGTTAAAATCAAAAGGAATTGTGTGATTACAAAATTTAAGAGAGTCTAAGTACATTACTGCTGCGGTAGGTTATATCATTAATTTATATTATTTTCGTGCTTTATTAAAGTAACTGTATTGTGTTACCTATGTCTTTATAAAGATCTAAACATCATCATTATCATCTTCAAGGATTAAACCAAGGATGGTTTGTTCTGGTTTCAAATAGGCAAAGTCTAGAGCTGGTCACTCCAGCGTGCTTCCTCGGACGTCCTACACCTCTCCGTCCCTTCGGCTTATAGTTCCATAGTTGTTTGGGGATGCGGCAGTCATCCATTCGGCAAAGACGTTCCCACCAATTCAGCCGATACTGGGCAATCCTGTCGAGTATACTCTTAATATTCAGTTCCTGCCGTATATCTGTGTTTCTTCTATGATCATGGAGAGTATACCCTCCCACGTGCCTGAGAAGTCTCATTGCAGCTGCTTCCAGAACATTTTATGATTGGTCACTGTACAATTGACACTTTGTTGTTTACCGACAATCAGGGTATTCTGTCGGACTCTGAAAACAGATTGCAGATGGGTATAGATTTGTTAAATCGAATCTGCAAAGACTCTGGATTGCAAATATCCACACTTAAAACCAAGGTGATGGTTTTTCGTGGAACTGATCCCGTACGGGCAAAAATTGTAATAGATGGTACTGTCCTGGAACAAGTTAGCAATTTTGAATACCTGGGCTACAGTGTGTCTTATAATGCAAGCAATGATGTTGTGAATAAGTTGCATAAGTTCAACCTTATGTGCGGGACCATTAGGCGAACTCTTAAGTCAGCAAGTAAAGGAAAACGCCTAAAATTCTACAGGGTGATATGGCTCTTCCCACACTTCTTTATGGGTCTGAGATCTAAACATCCTGTTTAAAATGTGAGTGTGTGTGGAAAATGATTTAGGGTTCTATGTTACCTGTAATTACTTTTCAAACTTCTGGTCAAACTTTATGTGTTAATATTTTTTGAACCATCCCCCGCCACCTAGGGAAACTTATCGTCTCCACCTATGTGGTGCCGATGGTTACCTACGTGATCCCCGTATGTGGCTACTTGGCCAAGAACAATAAACGAAAGCTGCAGTCTCTCCTTGACTGAGGATTGCGCTGGGCATGCAAAGCACACTATCTGACATCAAATAGAACCATCCGTGAAGCCCTGCATGTCTGTTCCCTGGATGTCACTATACGGACACTGTCCCGAAAATTCTATCGCCGCTATGCCCGATTTCAGGGCAACCACCTCATTAGTACCCTCGGTCGCTACCAATATGTGCCAAGAGAATCTTGGACCCAGCCTCGGCGTACTCTCACCCCCAATTAACTGATAATTAATTGAACTCCCACGGCCAATAACAGGCCACACCCTAAATCCAGCCCTATCTATGGTCCCTGCAGCAGGAGCTCTATTTGAAACGAAACTTGGGACGCAGTATACGAGCGGACAACGGGCATGCCCTTCGTCCCGCACAGCCCTCGAACTTGTTGAGCCATCCCACAAATGGACTAAACCTACTCAAGTTGTTCTCCGTATCTCTGTCTAGACCCCATAAAATATTATATCCCAGATAATGGAAATCCCAAACCTTCTCCAAAAGTAGTTTCATCCTCCACCAGAAACTACCACCAGTTTCATCGTCTATGGATAACAGGCACAAAATGCCATCACTTTAATTTAAAGTT
The DNA here is from genome assembly GCA_034769895.1 of Magicicada septendecula. Taxonomy (NCBI): domain Eukaryota; kingdom Metazoa; phylum Arthropoda; class Insecta; order Hemiptera; family Cicadidae; genus Magicicada; species Magicicada septendecula. The sequence continues at coordinate 479,542,275 of CM068370.1, forward strand.
CAAAGGAGATTATAGTATCAATGTTAATTAGTGGTCTGTTTGTTTTCTAACAGCATTATTTATTTTTCTGGCTACACTTTTTCTTTAGTGATTCTTTGTAAACAATGAATTATATTAACAGTTGTAACGGTACAGAATTGTATAAAAAACAAATTTTTAAATCAAGTGTATTCCCTATGTAGCCAGCGTTCACCTGTTTTGAGCTCTTATTTTTAGTTATATTTTTCAGTTGTCCAAATGTATTATATTAAGTGTGGCCATACCATAAAATGTAAATTACCATTGACATATTGTTATTGTCAAATTAAATATAATGTTTAATTTTGGAAGTGACAGTGGTTTTTTGTACCGTTCTAGAAATCCTGGAGAGCAAGACGCAGATGTTTTGCCTATGGGCTCCTCTGTGGACATGTTGAGCACACACAATCCAGATCTTGAAGATGATGAACTCACAACACCAATATGGGAGAAATATGATCCATTGCTTCATGGCAATACACGTTCAAAATTGTATGTACTGCTGTTATTTCAAAATTGTATGTACTGCTGTTATTTTCTTTACTAAAATATAACTATTTACATTTCGTTCTATTTTACTCACTTTTCTTTCTATTTCTCCTTGAAAATATTAAGACTTTTTTTTTCAATTACTATAACCAAATCAAGTATCCAGTTTAATATAAAACCTTAGTTTAAAGAGTAAGATGAAGGAACATATAAATACCACTAATGGAAAACTGCTGTTTTAATGTGTACAGGGTTCCCACAAACCTGGGAAGTCAGGGAAATTCACTGTCTGTCAGTGAAGGACTTATAAATTTGCTAAAAGTCAGAGGAAAACAATAAAACTGGAGAAAGTCATTGTTTCACATGGTAATGCCTCTGTTGATTCAGGGTTTTCAGTAAACAAATGTCTATTAACAGAAAATGAAAAAGAGGGTAGTATTGTTGCTCAAGGCATTGTATACGATGCTCTTAAGTATTACGGTGGCTTAAAAAATGTAAAAATCACTCAAAAAATGCTTACTGCTGTACGATCTGCCAGGAAAAAACTGAACAGTATCAAGAGAAAGTACAAGAGAAAACAATGGCCCAGGCCTTCTAAAAATAAAAAATGAAATTAAAAAGTTACAAGATCAGAGAAAAGTTTTTCAAATGAAACAGCAAATAGAAGAAGAAGAAATCAGTTTGAAAATTAAGGCCTTAGAAGATTTTTTAAGTAAACAATAACTTGTGTTTCTGTATATAATAATTACATACAAATTTGTTTCTCTGCATACTGAAAGTGAAGTGAAGCTTTCCTGTTTATGTTAAATAAGACATTTTTGTTTTGTATTATCAAAACAATGTTTATTTTTTGATATTTAAATGTTAAGTGATGTTTCCATGTTTAATAATACTCTATGTTTTATATCTTACATTTAATATAAATGTATTGTAGGCATAGTTAATAAAAAATAATTATTTTAAAAATGTGTAATGTTTCTGAACTTCTGCATGTCAGGGAAATTTCTTGAAACCGTCAGGGGAATACATTTTGAAAATTTTGTGGGAACCCTGGTGTAGCAATCTTTACAGTGGTACATTGTTGAGAAACTGCAAAATTCTGAATATCTATGATTTCAGGCAAATGTTTACCTGTTAGAATGGAGTACTTAGATTTTACTACTTCGCTGGACATCTTAAAATATAGTTTTAGTTGTAAAAATACCAGTGACTGATTTTGGCAATGCTATTTGCAGTGAGCAAATACTGACCATGAAGTTCATGAGGAAATTCATTTACTTTGCCAAGTTTTTGAAACCCGTTCTTACAGAAGAAGCATCTGATGCCATCGCTGAAGAGTACTCAAGACTGCGCTCACAGGACCTAATGGAATCTGATGTTGCCAGGGTAAATTACACCTACATAAATTTAAATTAATTTTTCAGAATTTCAGCTGCCACATAATGAAAAATAATTAAGGCAGTAAATTATAATTTCTGCCCCAACAGTTGTATTAAATGATCTTACATAAATCTTAAAAAGGAGAAGTCACACTTTGTAGCTCATTCTAGTTAACTATAGGCGATTTAATTTATACAAAGGGTTTTAAAATATATAACACTTGGTATGTTTCATAGTTTTTTATTTAACTCTGACAGCTTTTTAAGCTATTGTCAAAGAGACCAGTGAACAACTAAACTAAACAAGGAAGTAAAGGTGGTGAACATGTGTGTAGGGCATGTATCCGGACATGTGTGGGGTGTGTATGAAGGAGGGGGTAAGGAAGGTAGCGGAAAGATCAAGTATCTGTAAAAACTAAGTATAATTGGAAGGCAAAATATAAAAATTAACTAATCTAAATAACTTTTAATAAAGGGGACACACAGAATTCAGTTTGTTCATTTGTTAAATTTTTGTTACTTTTGATTTTTTCTAATTTCTAGAATTTCTGATAAATCCATTTTCTTACCTTATTGTATATTGTGCAGTAGTGTTATGTTTTGTGTATCTATGAAGTCATTGTGTTGTAAGCAATGATCTGTAAAACTGGTATTGGCTGTATTAGTTAAAATCACTTTCTTGTGTTCAGAAATGCGATGTTTCAGAGCACGGTAACAGTGACCAATATAAATAGAATCACATTCTGCACAGTCTATTTGATAAACTCCAGTTTTCTCCAGTGTGTTTGATTTTTCTTTATTGTTGACTAGTAGTGGAAAAAGATTACGTTTGTTTACTGATACCGTGTTAAGACCATGCTTTTTTAACCTATTATTAACCCACAATTTAATTTATAACCCATATATGCCTATTAAAACAAAAATGGTGCTTAAAAATTATGCTTAATCTCTTATCAAGCTGACACACTGAGTCTTTATAACCTTGTTATACTCTTCAAATTCCAATTTTATGTTTTCTGCCCAAGGGGTCCATCCATGATTTCCCATTCTCGGCTAGTCGCATCATTTCTTGATATGGCATCCGTAGATTATCCATCATCTGTCCTCTATTCCACTTTACATTCCAGTCAGTCTCTCCAATGTTTCTTCCCTCACATTACCTTGTCGTGCTGCATACAGTGTCCTAACCAGTTCCTCTTCCAGCCCCTGATGATATCCAGCACTCTCCTTTTCTCTCCTGCTCTTTCAAACACCACATTTGTTATTCTATTTTATCAGGAAATCCTTTCCATTCTTCTCCTGGCCACGTTTCAAAGGCCTATAACCTTTCGTCTTCACATTTGTTAAGTTACAAGAAAATGATTTCTGTACTTTGTGTTGTAAATCTTTATATATAAAAATTCAGCCTGCGTATGTTTGTGCTCGCAAAACTCGAAAAGTAGTCGGTCGATTGACTTGAAATTTTGACACAACGTTGCATTCGAATACGCGCGTGTTTTTATAGTAAAATGAAATTTTGACACAATGTTGCATTCGAATACGCACGTGTTTTCGAAAATCGAATTCATTTCTTTCGTTTCTTTCCAGTTGATCGTCGTCTGTGTTTTTGCGGGCCATAGTACGCGTTTTACGGGTTGAAGAAGAGAAAAGTTGTTGTTTTCGTTCACATTGATGTGCATAATCAATCGTTGGAAGTGATTTGATTATCTGGGAAGTGATTTGATTATCTGTTTTCGAAAAACGAAATGTGAGTTAATTTGATACCAAATGTTGTATTCAATTCAATTAATTTGTTTTGTTTTGGAAATGATTTAATTATCTGTTTTCGAAAATCAAAATGTGAGTTACTTTGATTTTGATTGTTGCATTCAATTCAATTCATTTCTTTCGTTTTTTTTCCAGTCGATCGTCGTCTGTGTTTTCGCCAGCCATAGTACGAGTTGAATCGAGAAGAAGAAGAGCAGCACAATCGTCTCAACAACGCCAAGAACAATTAGATCAACAGCTAAGACGTATACAGTTGCAATATCTGAATGATCGAGCTTCATATGCTTAAGTTATAATAAAAGAGTCTTAGTCATAGTACGGCAGCCTTTAGTCTTAAGTCATAGTAACACATTCATTAATCATCTGTAATGCCTCGCCCACGTTCGAACATAGGCCGCCGTTCTCGACACGCAATCACAGAACGTCAAAGGAGATCAAACCGCACTGATCAAGAACGTTTAGACGATAATGAATGTGTTAGAGTCAGAACTTCTCAAAGGCGAGCAGAAGAATCGGCAGATCAGCGGGAAGAAAGACTTGAAGTCTTACGAGTTGAATCGAGAAGAAGAAGAGCAGCACAGTCGTCTCAACAATATCAAGAACAATTAGATCAACAGCGAAGACGTATGCAGTTGCAATATCTGAATGATTGAGCTTCATATCACCGAATTGCTTTTTCATACGAACCGGATATTCACTACAATACCTCATGTAAATTCGTTTAAATCGGAAAAATGGACAAAGTTTGTCCGCACTGCACAGCAATGAAATTTAAAGGAGAAACCCCGGGAATGTGCTGCGCGAGCGGAAAAGTGAAGCTACCTGAACTTGAGCAGCCAAAAGAACCACTGAAAGGTTTGTTAATTGGAATTTCTGATGATTCAAAACATTTCCTCAAAAACATCAGAAATTACAATTCCTGTTTTCAGTTCCCGCTAACGTTATAGCGGAGCATTTTATGCCGACATTTAAAAGTCAGGGACAAATTTACCACAGAGCTGGCTCTTTGCTTCCTTTTCCCAGCAATAACCATAAATTTCTCCAAATCTTCATCGGAGATGAAAATGACCAATTGAATGCACGCTGCTTATCTCTACTGGAATGAGAAGGCATATTGTTGAGTCGTTGCAAAAAATGTTACATGACAACAATAATTTAATTCGGATGTTCAAAAATGCGATTGATCTCATGCCATCAGACAGCCATAGAATTGTTATTCGTGCTGATCAAACACCAGCCAGTGAGCATGTCAGACGATATAACGCGCCAACAATTGATGCGGTAGCAATTATCATGGTTGGAGAAGAATTTCATCCTCGCGATATCGTTTTGCAGCGCAGAAATGAACAACTACAAAGAATTGCTGACACTCATAGATGCTACGATCCATTGCAATATCCAATTATGTTTCCAGACGGTCAAGATGGTTATCATTTCAACATCAAAATGATAAACACAGTCACAGGTGAACACACAGGCAAAAAAGTTAGTTCAATGAATTATTATTCCTATCGGATTATGGTACGTGAAAATGAAGATAACCATATTCTGAAATACCGTCAGCTCTTCCATCAGTACATCGTTGATATGTATGGGAAAATAGAGTCGGAACAACTACTATTCATTAGGCTCAATCAAAAGAAACTGAGATCAGAAGAATATATACATTTGAGAGACGCGATAAGTAATGATGGTGATATAAGCAACATAGGAAAGATCACCATATTACCTGCCACATATACTGGTAGTCCGCGACATATACACGAATATGCGCAGGACGCTATTACGTATGTGCGGAAATATGGTCATCCAGATCTTTTCATTACATTTACATGTAATCCAGCATGGGATGAAATAAAAGAGTTACTACTTCCAGGACAAACTCCTACTGATCGCCACGACATAACAGCACGCGTTTTCAAACAAAAGCTAAAGACATTAATTGATTTCATCACCTCACTACACGTTTTCGGAGAAACACAATGTTGGATGTACTCTGTGGAGTGGCAAAAGAGGATTGCCACATGCGCACATTCTAATATGGCTTACTGTGAAGATAATGGCAAATGAAATCAATAAAGTAATATCTGCCGAAATACCAGATCCCACAATTGATAATGAGTTGTTTGAAGTTGTGACCAAGAACATGATACACGGACCATGTGGAGCAATCAATACAAATTCACCGTGTATGATCGATGGAAAATGCTCTAAACGGTATCCTCGAGAGTTGTTAAAAGACACAATTACTGGCAATGATGGTTACCCACTATATCGACGAAGAAGTACAGAAGACAATGGAAAAGCAATTACTTTGAAAGTGAGAGGAAATGACATTGAAGTCGATAATCGTTGGGTTGTTCCATATTCACCATTTTTATCGAAAACTTTCAAAGCATATATCAACGCTGAGTATTGCAATTCTGTGAAATCCATAAAATACATTTGTAAATACGTCAACAAAGGCAGCGATATGGCCGTGTTTGGAGTTTCAATAAGAAGTAATTTAGATGAAATCTCTCAATATCAAATCGGCAGATACATCAGCAGCAATGAAGCTGTGTGATGTATTTTAGGATTTCCAATCCACGAGAGGGATCCAACTGTCGTTCATCTTGCTGTCCATCTTGAAAACGGACAAAGAGTGTATTTCACGGAACAAAACATACAGGACAGAGCAACAAATCCACCGAACACAACATTAACAGCGTTTTTTCTATTATGTCAAGCAGATGATTTTGCAAGAACTTTGATGTATGCAGACATTCCGACTTATACTTGGAACGCAACACGAAAGAATTTTGAAAGAAGGAAGAGAGGCAAAGCAGTAGTTGGACAACCTGGAATATTTTCATCAAATGCTTTAGGAAGAATATACACTGTACATCCGAACAATGCTGAATGTTTTTATTTACGGTTGCTTCTGATTACCGTTCGTGGTCCAACATCATTTATACATTTACGAACAGTGGATGGAATAGTACATAATACGTATTGGAGTGCGTGCGAGGCACTTCATTTGCTGGAAAACAACGACGATCATTGGGACAAGTCAATTAACGATTCATCCGCCACTTCTAATCCATTTCAAATACGTACGCTGTTCGCAATTATTTTATCTACATGTTCCCCGTCACAACCAGTACAATTGTGGGAGAAATACAAAGACTACATGGCCGAAGATATTCTGCACAGAATGCGTCAAGAAACACAAAATCATGGCTTGGATTTCACAGAAGAAATATACAATGAAGCGCTAATCTTCATTGAGAATCTTTGTCTTGCAATGTGCGGCAAGTTGGCACAATTGGGAATGACAGCACCAAATCGGTCCATCAATGCAACATTCGACAGAGAACTGCTCAGAGAGCAATCGTACAACAGAAATGACTTACAGCTGTTTGTCCAAGAAAATACACCGAAACTCCTTCCAGGACAAAAGATAGCATTTGATACCATCATACAAGCTGTGGCCAACCATTCCGGTGGATTGTACTTTTTGGACGCTCCAGGTGGAACTGGAAAAACGTTCTTAATTTCCTTGATCCTGGCTAAAATCCATTCAAACGGCCATATTGCGTTAGCTCTTGCTTCTTCAGGCATTGCTGCCACGTTGATGGAAGGAGGGAGAACAGCACATTCAGCTCTTAAACTGTCACTAAACATGCACTTCACAGAAAACCCAACATGTAACATTTCAAAAACATCAACTGGAATGGGAAAGGTTCTTCAGGCGTGCAAAATCATTGTATGGGATGAGTGTACAATGGCTCACAAGAAGTCATTGGAAGCATTAGACCATACATTGAAAGACTTGCGAAATAATCAGGTTCCATTTGGTGGAGCATTGGTGTTACTATCCGGTGACTTCAGGCAAACGCTTCCAGTTATACCTCGCTCAACACCAGCTGATGAATTGCATGCCTGCTTGAAATATTCAACTTTTTGGAGCACAGTCAAAAAAATGCATTTAACAACAAATATGAGAGTTCAGCTTCAAACCGCTCCAACAGCTGACATATTTTCAAGACAATTACTCGAGGTCGGTAACGGCACTGTACCTACAAATCCAGAAACAGGAAAAATCACTTCCCATCTAATTTCTGCAACATCGTGAATTCAAAAGAAGAATTAGTAGACAAGGTTTTCCAAAGCATCGAAACAAATTATCGAAATCACACATGGTTGAGCGGAAGAGCCATTCTAGCGGCTAAAAATGTTGACGTACACGATATGAACAACATCATTCTAAACAGAATCGCAGGTGAAACAGTGACATACAAATCCATTGACTCCGTGATGAACCAAAGTGAAGTAGTGAATTTTCCAACGGAATTCCTTAATTCTCTCGATGTTCCCGGATTACCGTCACACATTCTGAATTTGAAAATTGGAGTGCGAATTATATTACTCCGAAACTTCAATCAGCCAAAGTTATGCAATGGCACACGATTAGTAGTTAAAAAATTGATGAACAATCTAATTGAAGCAACAATTCTGATTGGACCTCATACTTCCACGTACGTGAAGACGTACTACTTCCACGAATACCACTCATTCCAACCGACATGGCATTCGAGTTCAAACGACTTCAATTTCCAATACACCTTGCGTTCGCTATGACTATCAATAAAGCGCAAGGGCAATCTTTGCAAGTGTGCGGTTTGAATTTAGAAAACGATTGCTTCTCTCATGGGCAATTATACATCGCATGGTCCAGAGTCGGTAAACCGTCTGATCTTTGTGTTTATGCAGAAAACGGACAAACAAAAAATGTAGTCAATCCACTAGCTTTACAATAAAAAATGATTTTCTGTGAAAAACATCTTTTTTCTTCCTTTCCTTTCATTCCACAGCAACACAAGGCAGGGTATTGAATTGAATGATGTGTTTTCTCGGTGAATCTATGTTCGCTAGAATACTTTTATTTACTTTCCCATTCATTTCATATCAGACTGAGCCACAGCGAAGCGTGGCCGGGTTTAGCTAGTGTTTTATAATTGTTATAACACATTTTATTGTTAGCACAAGTGTGACGCTTTACATTGTACAGCGTTGTAAACAGATAGTGAAATGTTTCTAATATAAAGCTTTGAAATATTTACTACACCTTGGTAAAACATGTCAGACAGTTTACGAAGTAAATACAATGTATCGACAAACAGAATTAACACTGTTGCACACCACTATAGAAAATTATTCCGCTTAGCGCTTTCAAGCTTCACAGCTCATCGTCAGATCGGAAATCTAATTTTATGATGAGCTGTGAAGCTTGAAAGCACTAATTGGAATGATTTTTCTACAGTGGCGTGCAACAGTGTTAATTCTGTTTGTGATTATAACCACTAACACAACTTTCTTAATTAAATTTACAATATATTGAGTTGAGAACATGTGTCGCTTGTACTTGGCCGGTTGTTTCATAAATCCATTTCCCAAGTTTCTAATTCTGTTGTTGAAGTGTCAAGTCGTTAGTTATATTTGATTTTACTAAGCAGTGAAGAAATTATTGAATTATGCGATGAAACGTATGATGATAATAGTTGGAATATTTGGATAACACAGATGAAAACTCTTATCATGTCAGTGAATTAAATAGTAAAATGTTTGTCAGTAACAATTACTGATGTAATATTCTTACAGTATAACTTTATTTTAACTGGACAAACATCTGTATACAGTATTTTATCATCACATTCTTTTATAGTACATCATGTTTAGTTTTATATGCTGTGACATGAACAGTGATAAAAATACACAAGTTGTTCTTGATATTTATATTTCAATTTAAACCTTTTTTTTAATTACCTGACTTATTTTGTCTTCTACTTAATTATTGTAAATTTCAATTATTGTATCATTTTATTTTTATCGTTTATTTATAAAAGACCTGATTTAAAAATTGGCCATAAAACTTTCAAAAGTGAAGAAGTTTTTTTTTTATATTTTAAAAATATTTTTTAATCATTTTCAAAGAATACTTGTTATACAGTGGAATCAGGAGTATATTTTGCAGATGTCATAATGGCAACTGACTGGTAACTGTCATGTGTTGTCTTTACGCCAAGTCACATGGTGTTAACATTGATGAGAAATTTTTCAGTGAAGGGTTAGTGAGCATCGGTCAAAAATATAACACAAATATTTAACTTATTTGTGTCGATGTTTCGACAGTGTTTATTGTCATCATCAGGACAATTGTTGCTGACGCCAAACACACAACTGTAACTCAAAGTTACAGTTGTCTGTTAGCGTCCTGATGATGACAGTAAACATTGTCGAAACGTCGACACAAATAAATTAAAAATTTGTGTTGTATTTTTGACCGATCCTCACTAACCCTTCACTGAAAAATTCATTGATTGACGGTCACTACGAATTTAAGGATTTAATAAAGTTCCACAGTGTTCTACACAAGCCAGGCAATGCAAGAATTTCAAGTTTGGATAAAGTTTATGAGGTAGTTTCTGAATAGCTTCAGAATATGACATGATTCTGCTTGTTATGCCATATGTGACAAGAGTCTAGGCTGCACATAATTTTATGTCACATTGGCAAGACAATATATTCTTATTAAAAATATATGCTGTTATTTCTATTTTTCATATCCTTGTATGTTACTAAAAAACTGCAACTAAATTGAATTCAAAAGTATGTTTATATTATAACACTATGTGATATGTGTTGCTTGTTATAGACCCAGCCTGTAACAGTTCGTACTTTGGAAACTCTAATTCGATTGTCGACTGCCCACGCCAGAGCTCGTCTGTCTCGTGAAGTGGAATTACAAGACGCACAGGCAGCCATTGAACTTGTCCAGTTCGCTTATTTCAAGAAGGTGCCGTTTTATTTGTAATATATGAGCATATGACATTATTTACTGATTCGTACGCATGGATTAGAAAAACTATTTACATACGGTATTTAATTTAATCAACACTTGTTTATTTTAAAACCATGTTGAATGTCATGGTTCCAGTCCAGTGGATGAAATGTGGAGTTTATTTAGGGTTACCGTATGTCCTCTTTTTCCCAGACACGTCCTCATTTTAATGTTAAAAACCTGTCCAGGAGGGGGAAAAAAAACGGAAATGTTCTCTTTCTTTTGTAAAACTGAAAAATTAGTCACATGCAAGAGCGCTCCCTGGATCAAAGAGGGAAATAGGTTAATGGTGTGGAAACTGTTAAAGGTGTAATTTGTGTACAGTACAACTTTAAAAGTCTTTCATGTGTTCAGTTCTACGATTATTAATTAGAAAATAAAAAGCTTTTGATGGGAATTGGTTCATCTGATAAATACCAATGGCACCACAAAGACACAATTGAAGATTTAGACTGTGAATCCGATTCAGACTGATTAAATTAATTATTGCTATGATTAAAAATAAATATTCTTTTCCTATGTAAGTTCCGCTTCTAACTAATAGTTTTAAGTTTTGTTTGTAAAGATTTTATTGTTACATCACAAAAATTAAATTGTACATTGTATAACTCTGTAAAAATGCTTAACATTTTTTTACTGTCAGATTTTTCTTTGATCTGTAAAGTAACGATCGTGCTGTTAAATTTTCAGGTTGTCCTCTTTTTTCACGTAGATCATATGGTAACCCTAGTTTATGTGTAAGCGTTGCTCTGGCCATGAGTGGTGGAAACAGTTTAAGCATAAGTTTGTGAATTTGAAACTAACTGGTGTAATACAAATAAAAGCCATAAAATTGCATGTAATAATTACACAAAAGGATAGAATACCAGAATACATGATGTAATTGTTGAAACAAAGAAACTACTAGCATGTTTTTGTTACTCAAGAATAAGTTCTTATTATTGTTCTTTCCATTTTGCGTACAAGATTATGATGTCATTTTGCAGCTAGTGGCAGGATTACAGATCACATCATATTCTCTCCCCTCACTGCTTTTTGAGTTTTAACCTTCCTCTTCAACTTTAGCATTAACTAGAGTCTATATTCCTGTGGAGACCTTCCTGTGCTTCTGTTATATCTTCAGGTATTTGCTTTATGCTGTAACGTCCCAACCTGGAGATCTGAACATTAACAGAGTTGGAATATTAACATGGGAAATTTCAATAATAAATGATGGTAGTCAGAATGTCTGAAAATCTTATTGTAATGACTTCTGCAACTTATGCTGTTAACCTGCTGGGGGTTCCATCTTAGAAACAGTTTTCCATTTCAAGGCAATAGAGTATATCTGTACTCTTATCAGCCTGTGAGAGGCTATTGACTCCTGAACCTGGACTCACTCAGTCGCCGAAGGGTGCAACTTGTCTAAATGAGGTTGGCAGCTGAATTGCCGAGGCTGTGTTAGATGACTCTCAATCTTTACAGCTTGACTAGAAATGGTAAAAATTTCTCTTGTGAATGAGTTACTGAAACATTTTTCAAAACTTACATTTGATATGTTTGTGCAATAGTATTGTTATGACTGTCTACTTGAGCGCCGTAGGTGCAGTGGAAACAAAATACAAGACACCAATTAAGTCACTAATCACCAGCTTTAGTTTTCACAGTTAAACAGTTTGTAATTAACAACAGTCTCTTACAACAAATCAAATAAAAATTGTTCACACACAATAAAATGTCAACTAATATTAAACACAATTGTATTACAATTATCCCGCCCGATTATTAAACACTTCACTAATAACCACTTGAACGCACACAGTAATATCGCCCGATAATATCTTGTAATCACCCGACAATAAACTCGGACCGCACTGTAAATATATCATGACTATCACTGAAAACTAAGGCCGCTGCCGCCTTGTATTTATATATCCACACACAGACCAGAAGTTCCGTGTCAGGCAGGATAACACGCCGCACTCTGGGGGAGTTGCGATCCTTGTTCGCAACTCTCTCAGGGCGCAACGACAGACCATACCGAATAACCCGACCAACACACTTCTGGTCAAGCTCAGTTTCTGCAACTCCCCTCCCATATTCATAGCAACATATTACAGCCCCCCTACTGCCGCACTAGACGTCGATTTCCTAAATCATCTGGCCACCTCATACCCCAGACTGGTCTTAGCAGCCGATCTTAACGCCCATCATCATAAATTTGGAGACAGATGGAAAAACACCAAAGGTACTATGTTACACAGGCTGTTGACTACATCTGGTCTGCGGCTACATCGTACCCCACCCACCCGCCAGCCAACTAACCCGGCGCATTTACCCACCAGTCCCGATAAGCTGATAACCTCAGCCGACATCACCCGGAGAATTCACGGGATTCGCCCAGGCCCGGACGTGGGTTCAGATGACGTCCCCTTTCTGTTTACAGTTGCCTACGGCCACGTTCAATACCAGTCCCTAGAACCCCGACAAGTGGCTGCCACAGACTACTACGCTGCAGATTGGCCTCTCTTTTCACACGCTGTTGCATCTTTGCTCTCGCCGCTCCCTGCCCCCCCTTCCACACCAGACGAAACTGACACATTCAACGCAACAATCACAACTGCCATAAAGACAGCGATAGCTATGACCATCCCCACAAAACACATCAAATATTCCCAACAAAGACTACCCCCTCCCATACTTGTACTGATCCGTAGGAAACGTTGGTTTCGCCGTATCTTAACTAAAGACCGGCAAAACGAACTGCTCCAATCGGAATACAGAAGGCTCTCGAACGAAGTGAAAACCGCCATCAGAGAACACCGGACCACGCGTATCGACAACCTCTGTACCTCAGTACAAGACTCATTCCGTACCGACCCCGCGCAGTTCTGGAAGAAAGTGAAGCGCTTCCACAACCCTCCAAAACCAACTACCCCTATCCTGGTGGGTGACAGTCTGATCGTTAGCGATAGCGAAAAGGCGGCCGCCTTCCGGGATACTCTCCAGACGGTTCATAGCTATCCGACTAGCCCCGACTTTGACGCAGTCGCCGAACACACAATCAACACTTTCATACATAACCACAGAGAACTCTTCAAACCAGACGACAGACTAAATGGACCATATGAACATCCACTGGAGCAGCCAATAACATCTGACAACATAAAAGACAAGCTCCAACAGTGCCGCAACTCAGCACCAGGCCCTGACGGCATTCCAAACAAAGTACTGAAAGCTCTCCCCGACATAGCACTTGACGCACTATCCCAGCTTTTCACAACAAGTTTACAGCTCGGTTACGTTCCTCAAGCTTGGAAACATGCCCATGTCCTGATGTTTCCCAAACCATCGAAATCCGCCAGACTACCATCAAACTACAGACCGATATCGCTTACCCCCGCAATCTCCAGGTTATTCGAAAAAATACTAGTCGCCAGGATCCATCTGCATCTGCAAATCCACAACGTCCTACCCAGTACGCAGGGAGGTTTTCGCCCTGGGTACAATATATATGACCAGCTGGTCAGGGTGATCAACGCCATCCAGGAGAACTCTTACCTAAGACACCCAACCATCATAGCCCTTCTCGACATCCGAAAAGCCTTTGACTCCGTCTGGCATAACGGCCTCAGATTTAAAACCCTCGGATGTCACTTCCCCCCAAACATCATAAAATGGCTTTCGCAGTTCCTGGATGGCCGAACAGCTCAAGTCCGAGTAAGCCAGCATCTCTCGCCACCTTTCCAACTACACGCTGGTGTTCCCCAGGGCTCAGCCATTAGCCCGCTACTATACATCATATTTACCAAAGACACCCCCCCCGCCCGCCACAGCTAACATATCCATCGGCAGGCTTGGCCCAATATGCAGACGACACTGCATACTGGGTCTCCCATCAACGTCACCAGCGAACCATCACACACCTGCAGGATATGTTGCAGACTTTCTTTGAATACTGCAACACCTGGAGAATTACCGTAAACACGGACAAGACCCAACTTTGTGTGTTCAATCGTACAGGACGGAACATGAGTCACTTTTTTCAAAATCCAGTCCGTGTTGGCCTTTCAAATATAATTCCGAAGCGTGACTGCAAATACCTGGGAGTCACCCTTGACACCACACTGACCTGGCGCCAACACATCAAGAAAATTAATGCCCAAGCGCGAGTCCGAATCCGAGCTCTACGCACGCTTAGCACTAACGATCGCTGCTCCAGTGAACTCCTCAGCAGGATCTACACCACTTGCATCAGGCCTCAAATAACATATGCACACCCGATCCTGCTGACGACTGAGACCAACAAACTCGACGCATACAGAATCACAGAACGGCGGGCCCTGCGCCTCATCTACCGCCGTCCTCCTATCACCAAAACCCCAAATACGACCTTATATGCCCTTAATACACACTTCCCTGACCTGGACACATTCCTACATAAAATAAACTGGAAATACGCTCAGACAGTAAATACCCGACCAACATTACAACCCCTCCTCACCCCCCCCTAATAGACCAGCTCAAAACGCCCGGCGATCACACTTCCTCCTCAACCGTCTCCTGACTCTTACAGATGAACCCCCGCCCAGGTTATTGCGTAGAAAACCACGCAACAGAAGGGTCCCAGGACCCGTCTAGGGCCCTCCTGTATCGCAATAAGAATTAATAAAAAACAAAAAAAAATATATAAAAAATAAAATAAATATATATAAAAATTAAAAAATCCTGAAACAACCTGTCCTGTTTCAAAAAAAAAAAAAAAAAAAAAAAAAAAAAATCCCATCTTCCCTACATCTTCAACGTCGTCGCTACCCTTAACTAATAAAAAAAAAAAAACCATTGGTAGCCCAATAAAAAGCCCCACAACCTGTTCCTTAACCGCCCATGCCCTTGACATCCCTTCGACGCTTCTCACAAACTGTAGCGTCATTTGCTGCAAACGACACTGGCATTACAGTCCGTAAGCTTGGCACTGATTACCCCACTACCCCCTCTCCTTGAGGCTACAAACACCTATACACCAATCTCCACCTTTTTCTCTGGTAACAACACCTTCTCATCGCCTGGTCATTGCTGGCGTACGCTTCCTACCCACATTTCCTTTTCCACATGGCTGAAGGGAGCTTGCTCCAAAACAGCCCGAGTGGACCAGTTTGGTCCCCTCAAATAACACAAAAAAAAAAAAATAACCAGAAGTTCCAAACTACGCCTTATCTCTAAACTACGACATAATTAATTGCGGCCTTGACACAGTCCGCACGGCTGGCGGGTTCCAGAAAAGTCTCGCGAATGCGTCGACAATCACGTATGCCACACACATTACAGCGAGATTCTTCTGAAACATTCGACAAACATGTAGACTGTTCTGTAATGTCGTAACAGTATTTATTACTAAAGGCAGGACAATGTAAATTGAACACTCAGGTTTCGATGCACAGTAGACAAACACTTCGTTGTGAGGATAAAAAAACGTTCAGTCATTTCGCACATGTGCACAACAGTCTTGTACAGTGTTTCATAGTGTGAACATCGGCTGCAACAAGGCTGGCGAGAACGTTAGAAGCATGTGTGTGACAGAGACAGAGGTAGTACATGAGTGAGACAGTGTATTGTTATCGCGTTGTCTCCTCTCTAGTCAACTTACTATACTTGTTAGTGGTAGTAATTCATGCATTGGGTCGGCACAGATGACTGTCGGGAATCACTGTCGGGCCTATAAGAATTACATAAAAAGTGATGTTGTGTAGCATTTAAAGGAAGACGAGAATTATGATGATTCATAAGTGCCATCTGTTAATAGCTGTTCTTCATACTAACCACAAGAATTATTACTTTTTTAATGACTTATAACATATTAGTCAAAACTATTTTCTGCATATTATATTCTCATAGTGTCAAGTCCTTGACATTTTTTGTGTACAGTGCCCAGCATACGGTACATGGACTAAATATTCATAACGGTGCAGGGTAAAAAATTTGTGTGTGACTTTGAACAAATGCAGTATTCACTTGTTTCCTTTAGTGTGTGTATTTAAATTACTTCCTTTTTATTTGTGAATTATTTTGTGCAAATTACGAAATGAGTGGAGATATTTCAGATGCATGGTGTGTGTATGTGTGCATGCGAGTGCACACCCATTCAAACAGTCATTTTAATGAAGGGTTCAGATAAACGTCGGAAACTCAAATGCTACAAGCCATAGCTGGCTCTAGTAGAAGACAGGAATATTAAACATGGCAACGTTGCGTCTGAGGACTATAACCACAGTGTAATAAAATAGCTAATGTAAACATGTTTTATTTTGATTTAATTTCATAGCATTACTGAATTCATGATTAGGCCTATTTATAGCTAAATCTAAATAATAGGTCTGTGCTCACTTAGTACTGTACGTTTAAGTTGCAGAAATTAGTGAATTGGTGTTATTAGGCCTAATGAATCAATTATGTTTGAATTGTTGAATTTGTATCATATGAATGAGTTAATTATTATATTTCTTAAATAATATAACAATCTTTTACATAATAAAGTTTCAATTTGCAAACAATTGAGAATTATAAAACTGCTGTTAACCGGAAATTAAAACTGACATGATTTGATTATTGAAATACATAAATTAAGAAATCATCTATTCAGCTTCAAAATATCAGGTGGTTCCAGTGTTGCCACGTTTAATATTCTGGCCTTCTACTAGAACCGTCCATGTTCAAGCCCTCTGTTCCAGACAGGTTCTGATTACTGTTAAGTGTGGGTGTGATTGTATTTGTTTGTCTTGTTTTGGAAACAAGATAGGAATATTGTATCAGTGGACTCACTTTGTGCATGTCAGTTTTAATTCACTGTCTGGTATCCATAAGCATACAGTGTATGTAAAACGGGAAGAGAATCTTCATTAAAATGTATGATTTTGTTCAGGTTTTAGAGAAAGAAAAGAAGCGGAGGCGAAGAGACGATCACGGAGAAGGTGTAACTACAGATGAAGATACTGATTCTGAATCTCAGTCGCAGCGTTCTAAACGTTCCCGCAGAGACAGAGTATGTGTATACAGTATTTTGAATAACGTGTATCAAGGAAAATGGAATTGAAGTCTTACATAGTAATTTTGGATGTATTGAGTTGGTTTTATAATGTAACAAGAAATAATGTCCAAATGAAGGTATTTTCTTATAAGTGTAACTGTTCTGATGTTACATGTAAAAGTATTTGTATTTTTCTTTCAGTTATAAATAACCATATTCATTTATCTTATTCTTATTACGTGTTTCCGGATTGTTCTCCGATGACACAATATCTCCTTTAGATGTTCTCCGCCATTGTCCAATATGAGTTGTTTAATATTGTTTTCATCCTTTGTTGTTGAGTTGTTATTGTTGTTGTCCATATTTGTTTTCAGTCTTGGCACTCCTGGGACGTCTGTCTGGCAATCAACTAACATATGCTGTAAGGTCTCCTCATGCTGATAACATAGTAGGCAGGTAGCAGTTTGGGTCAAGTTGAATTTGTACAAGTATGACTGGGTTACGATGTGGCCAAGTCTTCCTCTGGAGCCAAAAGTTTGAACACTTCTAGGGATGTTTCTATATATGGAGGTATCTTGTATATACTGATGTGCTGTTTGTATGTTGAAAGTTTGGTGGAATTCAAAAATCCATCCTTCCATGTCTCTGTAAGTCTTCTGTTGAAATCCGAAGTGGCAGCCAGTAGCGATGTTACACTTTCCTCTGTTGGGGACAGCATAGTTGCATCCTTAGCTATCTCATCTCCTTTTTTGTTACCAGTAATATTTCCGTGACTTAGAATCCATTGTAGAGTTAACTCAATTTTGTTTCTTTCCAGTTTTTTGATTATGTGGATTTTCATTCATTTGAAGTCACTAATATTATATTTGAATCTTTTAATACGTTGGTTAAAAATAAAAGCAGTTTTTTATAAAAATTCCTGAAACAACCAAAACTAGTGCAATTTATAACTAATTTCTGCTTTGTTTTCTTCCACAGTACTACAACCCAAATTGAGCTGTGCCGTCTTGTAGCTTCTGCCTCCACTTTTGATTGCCTGTGGCCATTCACCCACCTTTAGTTTCACATTCATGTCTGGTTTGGTATCCGTGTATCGAATTAGCAAACTAACCTTTACTACGACTGACTAACCATTGGCGACAGCATTGTATTTTATAAGACTTCTACCATTGACCAGATACCATTGAGAAAACACAAAAATAACAAACCCATACCCCAAGCAGACTATAACACGCGAAAAACTTTTATAACCACCAATTACACAAATTTTATGTCAAAAAGTTTATCCTGTATACTAAATAATAACAAATTTACTGTATCATTTAAAACTAATAATAATAATTAATTTACTAAAATTACTCAGGTCAAATAAACGCACACCTTTAGAAGAGAAACAGGTACGTATAAATTGATGTGTAATGACTGTGATAGCTTCTTCTATATTGGAAAAACGGAGAGGGGTTTCCTAAAATGTTTCCGTGAACATATACCTAAGCAAATAAGGAATTACAACCATAATAATATGAAATCTAATTTTGCTTGACATTTTGATTTCATACAGTCATAATTATACAAACTTCAACTCCAATTTGATACTGTTACGCATTTGCAAAAAGAGCCGTTTCATGAATGCCTTGAGAAAGAGTTTGAGAATTATGGAGCATACACGAATGTAAAGAGTCGTGATTCTGTGTTGAATGATCAGTTGAACTTTAGACCCAATTAGTTGTACGACACAGCCTTGAACATGCTTGCTTGGATAAGGACTAACGACCGTGCAGTAGTAGATTGAGCTTACGTGGGTGCGCACCTAACACCGCGTACGATCCATATGCTAAGTTGAATTTTAATTAGTGATGACCTTGAAGGAGTGATTTAATTTATTTGAAGTTACCTGATGAAGCATATGCTCTGAAACGCGTAGGTTAGTGTGCTTTAATTTCAGTACCCAGGACATGTGTTGTTGGTTAGTACATCTTCCCATTGGTCTTAGTGGTCATCTTGTTAGTACACTTCCCTAGTGGTCTTTTACCTTATTAAAAGGTATTAAGTGCTCATTTTTGAAACCTTCCATTCCAAATCACACATTGACCAACTGCAGTCTCTGTTGTAGTAATAAACACAGCCTATCTGGTTGACTAACTCGGGGTTCTACAAGGGTGAACAAAGACTATGTGGAAAATATAATTTTTTAAATGTTACCTTGGCCCTACAATTTCGTACCGTTACACTGTATTCTAACGTTTTCTGATAGAGTTACCCAGGATTTTATTTTATTTATTTATTTTTTTTTGGGGGTACAAAGTTTAGGTAAAAATTGCTAATTTTAATGTATTAATAAAAAAATAAAAAATAAGAATAGCCAAGAAAAATAAATCTACATAGAGCAATACACGTATAAATATACATACTGGTACACGTATTGAGCATACATAGGTGTAGAAGTACACAATTCCTTTTTATTTATAATATTCAAACTGAACATATAAAACAAATTTATATTAGATTATTTGCAAAATAATATCAGGTCTTTGAGCTTTGTTTCGGGCTTGTGTATGTAGAACAGTGTCTGGATTCACGCATATATCTCTATGAACAGACATTAGAGCTAATTCATTGAGTCAATTTTCTCCTGTAGTGTTTCTCATATAATTTTTCACCCAAGAGGTGAATAAGAATGGTCACAAGTTGTCATACTTTCATTGGCAGCATTCTTTGGTGCCACTGGAATTGTGGCACCAGTTCTTAGCAATTTATTGACAGCTGGAAAAAAATATTTTTGTCACACTCATCGAGGCAGTATATTAAGTATTTTGGTATGTTTTCACATATTTTCACTTAATTTCAAAATTTAAAAAACCACATATTTCTTTCCCCTGGGTCGCCCGTGGTGGTACTATCCTAAAAAGTTTATATATTGTTATCTCATTCTCCAGATACAGGTATCTTGAATTGGTCCAAACAGTCTTTGAAGCACATCCTCTAAAAAAATTGAGTTGTTTGTCAACTTTTGTGTTTTAAGGCCCACATTTTACTACAACCAGTGATTTCTAAAATTATAGGTGCCGGAACACGTCAATTCAAAAGTTGTACAGACAGAATTATACTTATCATTTATATTAGTGTATAAGTTTACATCAGGTTATTAAACATACGTATAAACTTGTATCTTACTGATATTTCTAAAGAGCATCATCATCAGGTTAGCTGCACGACAAAACGGGTCATCCTGCAACCTCAGTCAAACTCTAAGTGATGGTTCTGTTGTTCGGACATTTTAAAAAAGTTTACACTGTTTTATCACTGTGTCATCATATTGTTTGTTTCTTGATCTTTACTTACTCTTTGTGTCCAATGCTGTATGATTGCCAGTAATCAGCCATGAATCCACGTACTTTGATGGATCAAATAAACGGAGAGGGGGTCCATTAATTTTCACAAATAAGAGGCTGTGAAACGTTCGATATTAAATGATATAATAATTTAAAATCAATGTTACTACACTCCTACTTACCATTGCGTGGCTTCAAGGTTGCGTCATACGTATGTTTGGGATGCAGACGTAATTTCTTAAGGTTGTGAGAATAATTTGCACAACACATTTATATGAAGAGAATTGAGATTTTACTTTGGATTATGTCAGTTACATTTACATATAAAAACAATGTTATACTGCTTATTGCATTTTACTCATGCTCATCTGCAACTATGGCTTACCTTAGTTTGATACTTACACAATTTGATCTATACAAATACGGAACACAATTAAAAAAAAACACACACAAAAAACACAACAGCCCAGCTTTGCTTGTACACTCTCTCATTCACAATTTAAAATACCCTCAACATTTTATTATTAATAAAACTTCCCCCACGGCAGCCACGCGGTATTCACGCACAGTCATCTTTCTATGAAATGTTATAATGTTGGTGTCCGAAATAACCCTCGGTTAGTTTCTACCGCACGGATGTATTATCGTCACATACTTTTCTCCACTGGTATTTGAATTTAAAGTGAAAATAATAGAAAAACTTTTGCGTGTAGCCTAATTCGTTCCTAGCCGGCAGGCTTCAGTAGTGGAACTGCCCTGCAAACTTTTTGTTTGTACACTGTTACTTTTTAATGACTGTTTCACACTTTCTAAGATAGGCCAAATTTGTTTTAACGGCCTATCTTGTAAACCCGAGGCCCCTGTTTTAAATTCACAATTCTATTGTCTGCTGCTGCTTACTCTCTGATACCAAACTGCACACTCTGATGACACACTGTAAACTGTGTCACAAGGCTGCTGCTATGTGATTGTGCAATGCGTCTGGCAATTGTTTTGACTGACTGTGTGTATGTTGCATTGCTGTACTGGAGGCTCCTTACAGGTGAAGTCTGGCAATTTAAAAGTGATTGAATGGGTGATCTATGTTAATATAAAATTAAACTGTGGTGGCCCCCATATATGAAATGAATTGTACACTTTTAACAAAATCAAAACCAAGATTAATAAAAAATAAAAACCTTCTAATTTGACCCATTACAATACCCCCTCGATGAGAATTCTGCTGTTCATAACAGAAGAAATCTCATCGACAAACCCCGAAGAGGACCGGTGAGGAACTGGTGCCAACAACCCCCTGGTTCTTAATCTCATGGGTACACGACCCCCCTGGCTCAGCGACTATGGACTCATCTGAACGAGATCACTGGACTTCTCCGCAAGAGATCCCAACACCGAGAAATCGAACAGACTCGCACCACCGCGCACCTCGCCTTTTAACATACTACCCCCGAAAATCCTGAATCCCTGGCTAAAATTATTCCAGCTCCTCCACCGATATGTTCCCCCTTTTTGCAAGCTGGGCTGCCTTTAGCAAATACTGGGCTCACACATACTCACATTACATATTACCATAACACATTAAAAGTGGAAAAATTGCTTTTAAAATTTATCAAAAATTTAGAAAAATCAAAATTCAAAAATTAATCGTTTATCAAAAAATTCTCTTCCTCTTTTTCTCTTTTTTCTTTAACATGACTTAATCTAGACATTTCTACGAATATAAACACATCTATTCTAACATGGAGAATCACTTATAGTCTACCCATACAACACAGCACAATAAAAGAAACATGGTTAATGCACACATAATAAAATCCTTATCTAAAATATTCCTTCGCTGGCAGGCGAAAAATCAATTTTTTTTTTCAAAAAATTTAAAAAAACTTTAAAATTCAAAAAATTTAAATTTATTCATTAAAAAAATTTTATTACATTTATTTATTAAATAACATTTATTAAAATTATCCAAATATTGTTTTGAGTTAATCAAACAAACAAATTAAAATTGGATTCCTACTATACAAGCTTAGTAGGTGTATGACCTCATCAGCTGATCGTAACTAGGTCAAGTCCAAAACCCTTGGCCTACATATGTTATCTATAAGTTCTGAAAACACATTGAACATTTGCAATATCCTCACTTGAAATACAAAACATAATAAAATACAACATTTAAAATAAACAAAATATTAATATAAATAATCGTTAACTTGACATTTAAATTATTTAAAATAAACAATTCTTGACTTTACATTATGTTCAAATTTTATCAAACTTCTGTCACTGGTTGAAAAAAATAAACAATGGTATAATCTTGATTATAAATTCCTCTCTTTAGTTAACAGTTTAATTCTACATTACTGTGGGTGTTGTAACTCATTTATTCTCATTACTGTACTAGATCTGTGTACATATATGAACTTTACCTCTCCCTATGGCTCTAATATTCATCAACTACAATTATCATGACACCCATCTCTACCAAAATCTCTACTAATCAGGACACTCTAAACCCCAACTTATCATTTAACACAATTCACCACCTTCTTTACATATAAAATACCCTCTAACCCTTTGTATAGGATACGTGTTTCCCAGCCCCCAAAAACTCAATTCCCTTATTTGGCCCCTGGTCTTTACCTAAAGCGGCCCCTTCCCCACTAAAATCTATCCCTATCCTGTCCCAACCCTTGTTGCGGACTCCTACATTACACTACCCTCTAATACAAAATTGCCATCCCCAAAATTCTCAATCTCATTACATTACTACAAATACACAAAGTAATCTCATTAATTATAAACATAAATATATCATTCAAAACTATACAATTTCTCCATTACTACTGTGTCAGCATCTATATTTCACAAAATTCTGTTACATTACATTAACTCAAAAACAACATTACATCATATTCACCTCTACTATTTCAAATTCATCTTTGATTTCAACTTGGACAGATCTACATGTCCCACAACATATTTATCACCCATGAATTATCTTTTATTAATTTGCATAAATTGTTACTTTATTTCTCATTGTAGCAAATTATTTTTATCATTACTTCAAAATATCTGTAATACATTAAACATTAATTACTTGTAACATTTACAAATCAATATACCAGTGACGTTATTGCTGATCAGCTGATATCCTAACATAATAAAAACACATCTCAAAATTGAACAAATTACATGGAATATACATATTTATTTTTATTCATTCTCCCTTCTCACCTCATTGTTTCCCATTTCTCTGATTCTGATGCTTATGTTAACCTGCCAGACGATTTACTTATTGGCTTAAACACATACACACATAATAAAATTACATATTCTTATCTAATAGACAACAATAAAATAATACACTTAAAATTATAGCATGAACACCTTAATTTACGAGTCTGAGCATATAATTATGTGGACAGAGCACAAGCATTTTTGATTGGGTTAAACCTTGAATAAGCAAAAAACTTTTACGTCATAGAATTTTAAATTCGTGACTCCTTTGCGTCACCTCCCAGCCACACACACTATTTCCGATTATGGAGGACTGTCTCGCCCTTTCGCTTCCACAGAGACTGTATATTTTGGAGTAGGTATGTCTCTCCGTGTCTCTGCTTCCGCTGTTAAGTTTTAAAGTTAGTGAACATCAACATGTTCTTGTTAATAATCATGCACCCTTAAAACGGATCTGTCACCGGTCTTGCTGTTCCTCCTCGAACAGAGTGGCAGCCGCTGTTCCCTAGTTCCGGAGATTTCCTCTAATGTCCCCCCATTGAATTTCAAATATATACCAATTTCAAGTCAGCTATGGTCAAGGGACTTGATATGGCCATAGCTGGCCGCTAGCCAAAACCACGGTTAGTGCTGGTAAGACAGTAACCGCCCGAAAAGTCGAGGAAATCTAACTTTAATTTAATTGCCTGTTACACATCACTACTATGTGCGACACGGTAGTTGGCAGTGTGTACACTTTAATTTACACTGATAAGGTGTGCCGCACATTTATCGCCCTTTTGGCCTCCGATGGAGGTAACACTCACTGTTACCCCCAACCCATTTCGCTATCTTTGAGAGCACAGGCCACCCCCTCAATAGCCACTTAATAACTAACTAATTACTTAACAATTGAAAATTAATCTTTCTACATTTGCAGTTCCACACTCCATTGTTCTATCACTTCATTTAGCACCAATCTACCCCCCAAAATCATCCCCACTTCTTGTATTGACAAGTTTACACTTTTTTTTTTTTTTTTTTTTTTTTTTTTTTTTTTTTTTTTTTTTTTTTAGTTAAAATCCTTGTTTCTATTAAATTGATTAATTTAATGGTTTTTAATGTCTCAAACTCTAAGTTACAATAATTACCTCATTATTATTTTATCAAAAATTTTCTTTAATTCTTTTATGTCACAATAGTTTTGTTATGGTCACCAAGTATGTCTGTAGGCATTAGTCACAACCTACCACTCCAACACACCTGTCTACATGAACAGTTGTGTGCCAGACTTGTTTTCATAAACAGTTATAAACATTCTCAGTTTCAGCTATCATAGACTAAACACTTTGGTTGCAACATATACTGACATATCTGCTTACTACACTTTTCAAGTTTTATAAATCTTTTAGATAACATATTTGTCTCTTACATTTTTGTTTTATGAAGTTAATGCATCAATATGTAAAATTACAATTTCCATGACTTTAATTACCATTTTCAAAATGATTCTACGTGATTAAATGGTTCAGTTTTTCTTAATATTTCAATAAGTTTTACAAACATTACATCATTGGTTCTAATCTCTCTTTAAATTCCTCCACAATCACATTCCAACTACCATTATCCCGTACTCATAACCTAACATAGCAGGTACCACAAAATAATAATTAAACCCTTTGGTTACAACTTTTACGGTGAAATATTTTCCAAAATTATTTACTTGATATTATAATTATTGTAATAATTATACTTATTATTTTTTCTTAACTACCTGTAAATAGGTTATATGTTATCTGTACCGCATTATTGTATATAGGGATGCGACTGAAGACGAACAGAACCCCACTTCTTTAGCAGTGAATATCTACCCTTATGACGGTACTGACTTCTATCCCTAGCTCCTTTTTTCCCAAATAATAAACAAACCACAACCATTAATCTACAGCCCCATCTCCATATACAACAATCCGGTTGAACTATACAAAATTTATTATTTAGTTTGTCTACTCAGCCACAAAACTTCTCCACTACCTACCTAATTAAGGGATGAGTTTACAATTCATAAATAACGCCAGTTTATTTAATTTTGAGGATTACCCTAATGTAGTATTTAGAATTAAGGCAATCAAATGGTTCCAAAAAGTGTGTCAATTTGTGGAACTATCGTTGATGTGTTTACTCTAAGGGGAGGGTTAGGGAAATCTGGAAGACAAAAGGGATAAGGATTATTAAAAGGTCACGAACTAGGACTAAAGGTAGGGGACAAAGCTTCCTCCGGAAATAAGGGTACATGGAGAAAACCAAGGCTCGCGTGGGCAGGGGCGCGTCCCTGAAATAGACGAACCCCACTGGGACAAGTGGGGATCCTCTATCCGCTACCACTAACTGTTTTATATTATTCATTTATTTATAATTATCTAACTATAGGTTTATTATAGTGGTTTAGTTATATTTAATTACAGGATTTAATGTATTATTTTGTTTTAAAATGCAAAATATTAATATTATTTTTGTCATCACAATTTCGGCTACATACATACCTTGTTTATCTAACATTTTATAATGCATACAATTAATTTCACTACACATATATTTACAATTCTTCATCAATAATTATTCAGTTATATGACACTTCAATATCAAAATCAGCTAGGTCATTACCATATATTAACATATTTGAAATTGTTCAATTGTGAATTTAAGGCTCAACCTCCATCGTCAAAAATTAATCGGGGTTTCACATAGCAATTTTCAATTTTATTACCACACAAATGACTGTTTTGTGTGTGGTAACCATACAAACTAAACTCATCCAATTTATCCACATAATCATTAAACAAGTCAACATTAAGTACATTGGTTAAGTCTCCATCAGTAATATTCGTTATCAACTCAGTTATTTTTTCTTCATAAAGTAAATTATTATTATTTAGACATGTATTATCAAAATAATCTTCACTCTCTATTTTAACAGGTAAGTTTAACATCTCTTTCAACTCATTATAATCTCTCATTAGTTTATATAATTCTATCTCTCCATTTAAATCTCTCTCATTCCATGCAGAGGGTACAAAATTATTCAACAAAATTAAACAACTCAAATCTTTCATTAATAAGGGTCTCTTGCCCAAAAATAACACTTTTGAACACTCTGGTTCATCACAAATAAAGGGAAATTTTACCCTCTGCTCTACACATTCGCTTAAACTCTCCTTACACACACTCTCCATCTCATCAACAACTATTACCTCCTCATTAACCTCTAATCCCATTAAACTCTCATTATCACTACTATCTACACTTTCATTAATGCTCTCATTATTTATTTTTTCCGTATCAGTTTCTGATACTAACTCTTCAAACACATTAACATTCTCAGTATTAAATTCATTATTTTCGACATTATTGTTATTATTTGTTAACTCTTTATCTGGCATTACAGTTTTGTACTTGTCATTACAATTTTCATTTGTTTTATTTTTCTCGGTACTCATCACATGTACTCCCATTCGCTCAACACTCTGTTCTAACTTATTCAGACTAGTTCTTATCGTTTCATGGGTATTTTTACAACGTTTATTAATTTCTTGAATGTCATATTTCAACTTATCGAATTTGTCATTCTGGATATTAAATTTAACGTCAGAGTCACTCTTTATTTCGTTAATTTGGTTCTTTAATTCATCCAAACTATTCTTTTGAACATCGAATTTTCTGTTTTGAACTTCAAACTTTGCATTAAAATCGCTACTTTGTCTATCTAATTTGATATCATTACGGTCAAAGCGACTATCAAATTTATTATTCATTTTTTCTAATAAATTAAGTACAATACTCATTGGATCATCATCCACCTTATTGTATTTTGTTGAGGTCGGGGTTGCGTGAATCCCTGAATCCTCTGTATTATCTTTTTCATTTGTGTTATCCACATTCATGTTTTTATCGTCGTGACCTACATTCGGTGTTGAATGTATTTCAGGACTACTCATCACGGCTAATTCGTCAACTTCAGCCGTTTTACTTATCACAGTCGAGTCGGACAAATCGACTCCGTTCTCTGTATTTTCCATTATTATTATTTTTAGGTATTTATTCTGTTTCTTATGTGAACAAATATTCTTTACTTACTTAGCGTAACTTAACTTTACATATGTACCTTTTGCGTATTCTCACGCAACCTCCAAATTACGATTGCATCCCATTTATAGGTATGAAATTTATTTTATTAAATTCGTCCCGTTCGTGGCGCCAATGAAACGTTCGATATTAAATGATATCATAATAATTTAAAATCAATGTTACTACACTCCTACTTACCATTGCGTGGCTTCAAGGTTGCGTCATACGTATGTTTGGGATGCAGACGTAATTTCTTAAGGTTGTGAGAATAATTTGCACAACACATTTATATGAAGAGAATTGAGATTTTACTTTGGATTATGTCAGTTACATTTACATATAAAAACAATGTTATACTGCTTATTGCATTTTACTCATGCTCATCTGCAACTATGGCTTACCTTAGTTTGATACTTACACAATTTGATCTATACAAATACGGAACACAATTAAAAAAAAACACACACAAAAAACACAACAGCCCAGCTTTGCTTGTACACTCTCTCATTCACAATTTAAAATACCCTCAACATTTTATTATTAATAAAACTTCCCCCACGGCAGCCACGCGGTATTCACGCACAGTCATCTTTCTATGAAATGTTATAATGTTGGTGTCCGAAATAACCCTCGGTTAGTTTCTACCGCACGGATGTATTATCGTCACATACTTTTCTCCACTGGTATTTGAATTTAAAGTGAAAATAATAGAAAAACTTTTGCGTGTAGCCTAATTCGTTCCTAGCCGGCAGGCTTCAGTAGTGGAACTGCCCTGCAAACTTTTTGTTTGTACACTGTTACTTTTTAATGACTGTTTCACACTTTCTAAGATAGGCCAAATTTGTTTTAACGGCCTATCTTGTAAACCCGAGGCCCCTGTTTTAAATTCAAAATTCTATTGTCTGCTGCTGCTTACTCTCTGATACCAAACTGCACACTCTGATGACACACTGTAAACTGTGTCACAAGGCTGCTGCTATGTGATTGTGCAATGCGTCTGGCAATTGTTTTGACTGACTGTGTGTATGTTGCATTGCTGTACTGGAGGCTCCTTACAGGTGAAGTCTGGCAATTTAAAAGTGATTGAATGGGTGATCTATGTTAATATAAAATTAAACTGTGGTGGCCCCCATATATGAAATGAATTGTACACTTTTAACAAAATCAAAACCAAGATTAATAAAAAATAAAAACCTTCTAATTTGACCCATTACAGCTGGATACAGTCTTTGTCTTTGGAGATGCTCGTAAACATCTAATGATTAGATTAATTTGCAAAAAAACCCCTCTCACATTCACTTGAAGATATTGCTATTGATTCAATAGCATATTTCAAGGTAGAAAGATTGCGGAAAAATTCTGGAATGCACATATTCTCAGAAGCTCATGTAGTTTTAATTTGAAGCAAGTTTTTTTTATTTCATTTTCTCCATAGGTTATAGGGACTACTACTACAAAGTAGTGTAAATTTTTGTAATAATTAGGTTTTTCTTTTCATATTTTTTTTGTAATTTATTTTTGGATCCAAGAGATTCCAGAACACCGTTCCGGCGCGTTCCCCCTGAAATGAAGCCCTGACGACAACTATCAAGTTTCTTTGTGTTTGGTGGACATTCCTTGAATGAAACACACAGGAGAGTGGAAAGTAAACTTGGCATTTAACATTCTTTTCCGTATTTCTGTTTCTTCTCTACCATGTTTTATAACTCTATTAATTATATCAATATTGACACATCAACATTGTCAACATTCGTTATTTCATTGACATCGTCATTATTCCCTGCCATTTTTTATAAGTTTATAAAATGTTACATAGGAATTTTAATCTTATCCAATATTAACTTAACCCTTTTAATATTTCACTATGTTTATGTAATTTACCAAAACGTCCTCCCTCTCAAATAACCCGTTCTGCAGCTTGATTAGGTCTGGCGAATGTAATAACAAATTACACTCGCCGTCCCTGTTCGGGCCACTGTAACTCTATTAATTAGCTTAAATAATAAAATACCCTTCGAGTCCCTAGTTCGGGGCCATTGTAACTCTATTAATTAATTCAATTTATTAAACTCTTACCTTATGGATATCTCCAAGGTTCTACAGACGAACACAGCTGCAGAAAGGATTATTTGAAGGTTATCGGTACACATATAAATACACAATTTGTTTTAAAACCAATTGCTTCTAGTTTATTAACCACATTAATTACTTCGTTTTATTTGGACATCAATTAAAAACCGGTATATTATTTTATATTATTAGTAAGTGTTAATAACGAATAACATGAAATCAAACAAATTTACAAATGAAATCTTTTTTACTTCTAACCTGTTACCAATTGTTTATATTTTACATGAACCAGTACATATTTATCTCTTTTCCCCTTGCTATTTTCTTTTACCAAAATCCCTTCCCTTAGAGATTTCAATTATTTAGGTTTACATGTATATCAGCTATCATCATTTGTTTTAAATTGATTTACATATATATGTAAAGTTGTTAAGTTACCCGTCCACCGTGTGTGTCCATATGGTTTGTTGCACGGTCTCGTTTTAACCGCTTTCGTTTTTCGGGCGCACTCACGCAATTGTTTATTAGTTTACAGTATTTACTTAGATTTTCACTGTTTTAATTCAATGTTTCCACATGTGGTAAAATAAAGTCGGCCGACATAACTTTGTTCGAACACTTGGTGTTTTATAGGCTGGCCGCGCTATGTTATTTGAACACTTTTTTATAAAGGTTTTAATGCTTTTATAGATAGGCCGTTTTACTTTATGGCCTATCTTGCACGCCCGAGGCCACCGTTTTACTTGTTACTGCACTGTATGCTGCTACTTACTACTGTTGGCTGTTAACACTCTGATGACAATCTGCATACTGTTGAAGAACTCTGCTTACTGTTATTCACAAAGCCTGCTGCTGGCAAAGTATTACGTAATGCGTCTAGTCTGGCTGTCTCCAGACCTCAGTTGTTTATGCTAACTGTGTGTTGCTGGTTAAACTGGGGCACCTCACAGGTTGATACTGACAATTAAAACTGATTTAAATTAAAACTATGGGATCACACAATTCTGTACCGTTACAGTTTATGAAGCTCAACCCCTAAATATACAAATTGCTATACTGTTGCAGTGTTGTCTTCCACAAAATTTATATCGCAACACTGTTGATATATTTCAGGTTACACAGCCGACAGTAGAAGTGGGAGGAGACGAAGATCCGTACGAATTTGATGCTTCTCCAGACCGGTCACCATCACACAGAAGGGAAAGGCGGAGGAGGAGGACAATGAGGACTGTAGATGGTGACCAGCAGCAGCCAACAAGTCCTGCTCCAGGTGAAGCTGATGCTCATGAAGTTCAGCCCGCAGCACCTCGCTCAGAACCTGCTAGTATTTCTTCAGAAAGGTTAATGTTTTAATTTTTGTACATGTATTTTTGTTTTTGCATGTTGCAAGCCATTTTCTTAGCAATGTCGTCAGAACAATGAACTGATAAATAACATATTCTGTTATTAAAAATATTTTCTTCCGGGCTGTTTGGCCGTGGTCCAGTGCTGTTCATTTCAGCAGACGTTTCAGCCGGGCCTTCACCGCCTATCTCCAGTGCTACAAACCTAGCTAAAAAACACTAATAACACAGGTGTCACGGTTAGTGACCACAGTACTGTGGTAAAGGGTAGCGGGCCCGTGAATTTTCCAAGTCCCACAAAGATGTTGTTTGGACACCACCAGCCAATCACATAGACGTAAGATACTACTGTTTTGCCACAACCTGCGTCCACAAAGTACTCAAAGAGAGGCTTTCACCCCGCCGATTCATCACAACCGCAGCATGCTTCTGAATGTGCATGGCTCTATGTGTAGGCCTTTAACTTACCAGAAACTTTTCGGAATTTCATTCACTTGTCCACACTTTGATCCACGTTTTCTTTTAATTCCCTGATTTGTATCAACTTCCCAGTTTTTAAATTTTTTCTTTATTTGCGATTGTTATTAATTTGTGTTCTTCCAACTTAAGAAATCTTCAAGTTTCTTGTAGCTTTGTAACTATAATTATTACTTTAACAATTTTTGTTTACCTTACATACCAACAAACAGGTATGTTTACCTTCGAATTCCGGACGCCATCTTGCGTTACTGCCAACTGTAAAATTTTGTAACTTACCAGAGTTCGATTAGGCGAACTGGAGAACAGAAATGGTTATTTCAATAAAACAGATTGATTACTTGTATACAGCTTTTGATCTCGTTTATTTTGCATTTATATTCCAATTCATTTTATTACAAAACAAAACAATTTAAAGTCATTTGACTCCCAGCATTTACAAACAAAATATCCCTTCTCCCTCTTCTAATTCTGATATAATGTTTTAACGATATCTATATTTAAAAAAGAAACAATATCATGATTTTCTGATTCTATATAATGAAGATTAGAAAATTAACAAAACTATTAAAAACACACCTTAAAATTAATCTTTACGCAAACCAGCGCCTCTTGTTAAATTTTTATTCACACTCACACATACACACCCCAGGCCCTTGAGATCTCATTTTTAGGGATTAACAAAAAAACATTTCCTTCAATATTAAACTTTCGTATTTGATTTTAAATTTTGTGTTACCTCGAAGGTTACTTAGCTGTTAATTTTTGATGATCCGCGACTGTCCAATCTCTTACATGTTTTTCTTTACTCGCACATTTTTTCTTCTTGTTTTCGATCTTTTCCGCCGAAATTGTTAGTTCATTTAAACCAATAATATACGTTTGTGACTTCACATATTTTACTGTTACGGGCGCCTGTATAGACGTCCGCGGACTTTTAGGATCGATCCGCACAAAGTTGTAATTTCAAACTGGGTTTATTACAAACGATCGAGCACAAGGCCCACGTCCGCCATCGTTAGATGTTAGATGACGACTGTATATTAAAAAACAGGCGAAAACTGCCCTCGTCCGTCGCCGTTAGGTGTTAGATGACGACTGTCTTTGTTAACTCAAGCGCAGAACGCTGTCGACGCTGTGGACACTCCTTACATTCCTGTGACGTCAGTTGGATTTGGCTGATGACGTCTTGTGTTGCTTTGTCTAACATGCATAGTTCACAGGTCAGATGGCTAAAAATAACTGTCTCTAGCCGTTAAACTGTTGACCTTGAGTCAGTTCATGTACGCCGTTTATAATCCCAGTAATATTTTCAAATAACCTTTACATTTTACTTATGTTTCGGGTGGGTAATATATGTACCGTTACAGCTTCTAAATGTAAACACACTCTTCCCTTCATTTTTATCTAACACGCTCCTGTATGATTACTATAATGAACCCTTTCGGTGCTCAAGTCGACTAATATGGTGTACAATATAGTATAATTCAACTATAGTCGAATTAGTCACTGAAAGGGTTAAGAGATTGTAACGTTAATTACTTTTATCAACTGTTTACCTTATTTTGTTTACATCCGCATTCCGGACGCCATCTTGAATTGTTGCCAACTGTGTCAAATACTTACCCAGAGTTCATTTGAGTGAATTTGTGAGAGCAAATAATGGTTGTTTGAAATAAACAGTTAATCTACTTATTCTCAATGAATTGGTTTTTATTAGTCATTATTATTTCCATTCTTATTTTCACTATTTATTTTACTCAAACACTTTCAATTCATATAATTCTCATTTTATAGAATTACTTTTTTTCCTCTTACCCCAGTTATCATATTCAAAACAATTCAGACAAAACATTAGTAATTAACAATAATTGATTATACATTTAATTTTTTGTAATATATATATATATATATTATATATATGTTTACCTTTTCAAAATAGAATTAAAAAAAAAAACAAGATATTTATTACACAAATTAAATTTATCTTTACCGTTGTAACAGGACAGAATTGGGGGATTTATTTTATTAAATTGTAAATGCTAAGAAAGGGAGTTATCCACACAGGGCCTCAGTTTTTAACAATCGACATTCACTTACGGAACGCCCAGTTGCATGTTTGTTCGGTCAGAAAGGGTTCATGCTATCAGGAAGATGCTGAGGAATGTGAAAGAGTGCGGGCCTGCCTGCCCGCACAGATGAATTGTCATGCATGCGGTTCGCTAGTCAGAGTGAGTTTCCAGTAATTAGCGTGGCTTAATGAGACATCACATGACGCCGTTGGGCCTATCACAAACAAGCTGGTGAGCAGGAGAACGTTTTGGCCATCTTGAAAAACGAATAATTCGGCGTCTCGCCTTAAAACTTCGGAACCGGCCGGTTCAATGTAAAAGTGTGTGAACAAAATTTTAATAAAAGTATGTAAGATTTGATTAAAACTATAACAAAACGAATAATTCGGCAGTGTAACATCAAGAAAAATGCAGTGAACAATTTGGACTCACTAAAAATATGGAGTGTGACATGGTCTGCAGGGACGCCGATAAAGACGTAACCGTATACTAAATAAACCAATTATGAGAATTTTAAATTAAAAAAGCGCTTAATTAAATGGGGTAAAAAATGAATGAAAGTATGTGTATGCAAAACTGGGTTGCCTTTGTTTAATCTAAGTAGTTAGTTATGTTAATTATAAGGAATTCAGTTTTATTTTTATTTGTCTTTACTAAAAGGGGTTTCGTACACTCAGGGTAAAAAATGTGTTTTTGAGTTA
The DNA here is from genome assembly GCA_034769895.1 of Magicicada septendecula. Lineage (NCBI taxonomy): Eukaryota > Metazoa > Arthropoda > Insecta > Hemiptera > Cicadidae > Magicicada > Magicicada septendecula. The sequence goes on from CM068370.1 coordinate 479,577,150, forward strand.
TATTTCTGAAGAAGATACGAAAGAGGAATGAAATAAATTTTATTTTATTTAAAAGAGAGAATAATAACAAGAATGTTAATAAAATTTGAGTTATGTAACAGTAAAAAAATGAGAGTCGAATTCATTGATAAAGTAAACCCTAAAACACGCTTATAGACTACGAGTTCGTGTGTAGAACCCTGGAATCCGAGAAGGTAAGATGAGACTTTATTAATTATTATGTGGTAGAGTATTTGTATAATTACAATTGGCCCCCGAACTTGGACTGTTTTTATAAAATCAATTTTATATAAACCACACCTACACATAGATATAAGCGTGATTTGGGAGTACGTATAAATTACGTGAAGATTATGTGATGTGTATACTATAGTTAAGTAATACATATAATAATAAATTAATGCTGAGTACATATAAGATTAATTTTTGTAAAATTAAAATCCCATAAATATAGTAGAGCTGGCAGGAAATAACGAAAATAATATAAGTGAAATAATTAACCTTAATGAATCAGCTGTCATGAGTGACCTGGGAGTTCATTCAACTCCGAATGTGGGTCAAGAAAATAAAATAAAAGAATTAAGTATTACAGACGAATCAAATGTCACAGATGATTCGGGAATCCAATTAACACCAATTGCAACTAAGGAAAGTAATCAACCTGAAAATAATATGATGAAATATTTGTTTAGCACGCTGTGCAGTCTAAATAATAAATTTGATAAAGTAAGCAGTGAGATCCATGAACAAAAAAAACAAAATTAAGGAAATAAAAAGTAATTTTAATGATAAATTTGATGAACAAAATAATGAGATTAAGTTGAAAAGTTGAATGAGATCAGAGATGAGATAAAACAACAAAATTTTAATTTTAGTAAGCAAATGAAGGAAATTGATACACGTTGTGATAGTATTAATGAGCAGATATTAGAATCAGTAAACCATAAGTTCGATGAACAGATTAGTGAAATCACAGAAAACCTGGAAAGTAAAATAAATTATATAACTGAACAAATGACAGATCAAATTAAAAATCAAGTTAAAGAACAGAGTGTAGAGATAGAAAGTAAGTGTATAAATAAGATTAATGAAAATAATGATGTCGTAAAAATTAAGATAATGGAGGTAGAAAATATATGTAAACAATCTATGCAAGAGAGTGTGGGGGTTATGAATAAACATAACCTTCAATACGAAAACAAATATGATAACAAATTAAGAATAATTGAACAAGACATAGTAGAAATTAAAGATGAATTACATGTGGCAGTGAGCCAAAATATAAATAATGTTGCTGAGCGAATATTATATACTCGCGAAGCAAAAGATGATATCGAACTTGAACAATTTAGTTGTGACAACTGGAGAGTACACCCGATGCAGTTCCTGAGTAGGGTAAGGGAATTTAACCGGTTTAATAGCAGTAGTTGGGAGTTAAATTATTAAAGATTTTAAAATGTTTTAAGCGGAGTTCTGAAATATGGGCTGAGGTACATAATACAGCGTGGGGTAGCTATGAGAAGTTCGAGACAGCGTTCCGGAATAAATATTGGTCTGAAGAGGACCAAGAAATATTACGTAGTAGAATCATGGGAACCGGGAATTTTGGGGGAATAAACAACGTAACCATGTATGTAATGAGAATATTTAACGAGGTGAAGTATATAGAACCGCCGTTACCATTTCGGTCATTTGTTAGACATGTTAGTAAACACCTGCCCAGGGAGGTACAAATTACACTAATGACGAGAGAGATAGCGGACATAAACGAACTGGAAAATATGTTAGATGTATTTCAAAACATTAGGGACCGTAAAATAGGTAGGCGTCCCAACCAATCAGGTACAAATAATAGAGGTAATTATATGGCACAAAGAGGATCACCACAGGGAAATGAGTACGGTAAACAAGAAAATCATAATCAAGACGGGGGTTGGAAATGCATGGGATGCTCGGGAGAGAACTATCCCGGCAGAAATTTTTGTTACAGGTGCAAGAAACCAAAGCCGGGACAGCGGAGCGGAACTACGTCGGCGCAGAACAATATACCACAGCGGGCAGGAGATGACCGCGGGGTAGCATCAAGGATTTGGGGAAATAGCAACCGGGACGAGAGGGGAAATATGCAGGACAGTACCACCGCCAGAACAGAAAACTGAGGCCGACAATGGAAGCCAGGACCACACCATTGTCCACAGATAACGACAGGGTCCAGGTAATGGACGAATATCGTAACAACGTAATACAAATGGATATGACGAAAGAGTTGTGTTGGAGGAAGACGACGCGGGAATATTGGAAACAAAAACCGGATTGACGGAGGTAATCGTCAACATAGAAGGTAAGAATTTTAAAACTTTAATAGATACAGGAAGTGAGATATCAGTAATTTCAGAAAATGTAATGGGAGAATTACAAGAAATAAATAAAAGTATTCCATCATTACCAGTTGCGGGTGTAACAGTAGTGGGGGTAACCGAAGTACGGAGTAAAAGGGTTACTAGACAAGTACAATTGAATATATGCATTAATGAAACTGAATTTGAAAATACTTTTCTAGTGGTTAAGGGACTGAGTTTAGATGTAATCTTGGGGAATGATTTTTTGGAGAGAAATAAAGCAGTAATAGATTTTAATAAAAGAATAGTAGAATTTAATAATGGGAGTGAACCAGTCAGTGTTAATTTTAAGAGGGTGCTAGATGAGATTAAAGTTATGGGAATAAAAATAATACATAAGCGAGTAGGCGATGGAGACATAGAAACAAGAGTGAATATATGTCGAGAGAGTGAGATTGTAGAGGATGATGAGAGAGAGATGCATGTGAGTAATGAGAGAGTATGGGAAAATAGGGTGGATAAATTTTTTAATGAGGGTGGAGTTGTAGGGAGTCCCCAGCGACAGGCGCTGTGGGCAGTTGTGGAACGTTTTAGAGAGGTGTTTGCGGAGTTGCCTGGAAAAGCCAGGAACTATGTATGTGAGTTGAAGGTTCGGGAACACTCACCCTACATGCAGAGGAGTTATCCAGTGCTGTTTTCAAAGAGGAGAGCAGTGCAAGAGGAGTTAGATAGAATGATGGAGGGAGATATTATTGAGAGATCGATGTCGCCGTACTCAAATCCATTGGTAGTGGTAATAAAGAAGGATGGAAAGGTAAGATTGTGTTTAGATGCTAGAAAAATTAATCAAATTATAATACCTGACCAGGAGTCACCGGAACCCATAAATGAAATTTTTCAGAAGTTCAGCGGAGTCAAGTACATGACATCTTTAGATTTGACAGCAGGATACTGGCAAGTTCCGCTAGCAGCAGAGAGCCGGAGGTATACTGCATTTCTCTTCAATGGTAAGAATTATCAGTTCAAGCATTTGCCATTTGGACTTAACACTAGTGTGGCAAGTTTTATAAAATGTCTAGATATGATATTGCAGCCTAAGGACTTAGATTTTTTAACCGTATACGTTGATGACATATTAATACCATCAAGAACATTTTCTGAACATCTAGAACATCTTGAACATCTTGAATATGTGTTAGATAAATTACAACATGGAGGTCTAACAGTTAATTGGGATAAATCCAAGTTTCTGCAAACCGAAATACGCTTTTTAGGTTTCATTATTACTCCAGAAGGAATTCTAGCGAACCCTGATAAAGTATAAGCTATTATGCGGTTTCCAGAACCAAAAAATATTAAGCAGCTACAAAGTTTTTTGGGTCTTTGTAACTTTTATAGAAAATTTCAGAAAAACTACGCACAGACGACAGCAAGATTGAGTGCCGTTCTACAGAAGATTAAACAATGGAATTGGGGAGAGAAGGAAAAAGGGATACATTCGAGGTGATAAAGAAAAAATTTTCAAATATGGTAATGATGAATCACCCTGATTTCTTGAAAACTTTCTATCTGCAGATTGACGCCAGTAACGTCGCCCTGGGAGCGGAGTTATACCAGGAGGATGGTGACAAAGAACATCAGACGATAGCCTTCGCCAGCAGATCCCTTTTGGCGGCCGAACGGAATTACATGACTACGGAAAAAGAATTGCTGAGTATCGTGTTCGCCATAGGAAAGTTCCGAACGTGCATCTTGGGCAACAGGACAGTCATCAGAACTGATCATAAAGCATTGTCATTTCTAAACACGTGCCGATTAACCCATAGCCGGCTAACCAGGTGGGTATTAACATTACAGGAGTATAATTTTTCATGGGAATATATTAAGGGGACAGATAATAAAGTACCAGACACTCTTTCCAGGGTAGATGTCATAGAAAATAAAACAGGGAGGGATCTTAAAGAGATAGAGATTTTTCGTTTAACAAGGGAAGATAGAATTTTTGGTGAGGAATTAAGGGAGATTAAGAACATGCAAAGATCAGAAAATAATTGCTAGTCTAGAAGCAGCTGTAGATGGGTCTGAATATAACACACATTTTCAAATATATCAGGGAATTCTGTTCAAGAAAGTAGAGGGGGTGAGCGTGATTGGAGGTTAGTTGTACCAGAATAGTTAATAGATAAAATTATTTGGGATTGTCGTGTAAGGTATGGGTATTTTGGGGGAAAAAAGTGTACTAATGTGTTAAAAAGAGTCATGTGTTTTTAAGAATATGGAGAGGCGAGTACGAAGATTGTTACGGGTATGCGATTTGTGTCAGAGGTCAAAAGTAGTGAATTATAGGGTAGAAGGGGAGTTGAATTATGTTAAAGTGGAAAGACCGTTTGACATAGTGGCTGTAGATTTATATGGGCCATTACCCAAGGGTAGAGGTGGAGTAATGTATGTTTTTGTTGTTTTAGACACTTTTTCTAAGTTTGTTAGGTTGTATAGTGTAAAGAGAGCGACGAGCTGGGTGCTGAGTGAAAAGATAACAAAGGATTACATGATAAATGTAGGTAAGCCGAAGATAATTTTATCCGATCACCGGCCCCAATTCATCAGCGGTAGGTGGAGACAGACTCTTGGCTGGGAAGGCATCATACCCAAGCATACGGCAGTATACCATCCACAGTCTAACCAGGCAGAACGGGTGATGAGAGAGATTGGTAGGATATTTCGGGCGTATTGTCACGCCAAGCATACTGAATGGCCATTGTACGTGAAGAAAGTAGAAGAATGGTTAAATAGTACCACCCATGAATCCACCGGGTTTACTCCGTATGAGCTAATCAAGGGAACCAGGCCACCTAGAATATTGGAACAACTTTTTGAGTATCCACCGGAAGATCAGACCATCGACAGGAATATGAAGATCCAACTAGCGAATGAGAGTTTACTCACCAAAGGGGAAAGAAGAAAGCGGAGACATGATGAAAAGGGTAAGTGGACTAAATATGAGGTAGAACAATTATTATTGTTAAGGAGACACGACTTGTCTAGCGCACAAGATAAAGAAATAAAGAAGTTTTTTCTGTTATACGAGGGACCCTATGAAATAGTAGAGGTAAAGATGAATAATGCTTATGTATTACACAACCAAGCAACGCAGGAGATAATGGGTACACAGAATGCTACGAATTTGAAGTTATATTGGTCACAATAAGTAATTGAATTTTAATATATTGTTTGTTTTCAGAAGGGACTCTCCCCCATTTTCGGGCGGTCACGGACTTACCAACCCTGTCCGTGGGTTTTGGCTGTTTGGAGACGGACCATGGTTGGCGGTAACTTCCTTCGGGTGGTGAAAACGACGATGGTCCGACTTCACAAAATTGGTACCAATTAGAAATTTAATTTTGTTTTAGAACGGGGAGGGGGACCCTTAAGGTTCGTGGGTGAAAATTAGGATAAGTAGTGCATAAGTTGGCACGGCCCCACGAACCAACGGTTGCCCGATTTTGAGCAACCTTCAAATATAAGCAGGTGGAGTTTGCGATCCGGTATCTCATACTAAACAGAATGATGGTATGATATAAAAGTTGTTGTTGGGAAGCGAATCACAAGTTACAAATTTTCAGTATATTTTAGAAAAAACATGGTTTATAGAGATGGGGTCGGAGATGGTCAGACCCCATATGTTAATGAGTATGAGCTGAAAGCACGTTTGGCAGCATTGAAGGAGCTGTACAAAGAGGCTCTAAAAATAGCCTTTGTTATAAGATGATGTAGTAAATTAGTGTATGCATTATATATTTTGTATAGGTAGGTAAATCATAGTTTAAGAAACAAACAAGTATTTTGTTGTACTCTCTATTTTGTGTTCATGAAAATCACGATAAAGAAGGTTAAGAAAGAAAATGAATGGTGCGATTACACCTAATCAATACTAGGAACTTCATGTAATGAGAATTGTAAATTTTGATTTAATTATATAACATATTATTTACTTGTGATTCCCCATTTTCAGGCGGTCACGGCGTCACCGAACCCTGACCGTGTATTTGGATTATTGGTAGCAAGTGTGGTTAGGCAGATCGTATCCTAGCCATACTTGTTATTATTTTCAAAATTGGTGAATTTAGAAATTAACTGGGGGGTAACTCAGGGGAATCACCAAATTATGGAACAGCGGCTACCATCGTAGGGGGTGGTAGTGCCGTGTTAAGGGTGTATAAGTAATATTTAGTAGGATTACTGGTGCATCGGACATCAGTAATGCCGAAGTTTTTATAATGCTGAAACAAGAACGGGGTAGGCAGCGTCTACACCCTAATTAAACTTCAGTTCTTGTGGATGCACATGGGCGCTACAGTCCACCATCAGGAAAAAATAGTGTGTGTGGAAAAGGAGCTGGCCGTTACAAGCCAGGGGCACAGATAGCGCATCTGTGCACAAGGTAAATACCTGGTCCGGTTTACCCGGCAATTTATTTACATAATTGTAACTGGGTAAAAGGGGGGAAATAATAAAATGAGGAAGTAGGAGGAGGTAGCTGAGAAATCAGTAAGAGTAACGACCGTAACAGCGGGCCAATCAAGTTTACTTACTCTAACTAGAGAGTTGGTGATTGATGACCCAGTTCCTGTTCGGTAAGGTCTACTATAAGTTTATGATTCAATGATTAGTGATGAACATTCACTTATGAGAACAAATGATTTTAAGTACTAGACTCTATGTTGTAATGATTGTATAATCAACAAGGACATGCATGTTATGAGTAAAATTGGATAATGTTGTGTATTTGTATTTAGTGTGCCTAAAGAAAGGTCATTCACCTGATAATGAGACATCAGCTGATGACTGGTGTTAAATGTATAGTCTGTTTCATGTAATCAATTCATAGGTTCTTTTATTAATTAAGTTAATTGAATAATTTTTTTTTATTAATTGTCGAAATATATTTCTGGAAATTTAAATTCAATTAATTTTGGAAAAAAAAAATTCGTTGAAGTAAAGATTATATTGTGTTTTCAGGTTCACTATATAAAGTGATGCTGTGTTAGGAATGTATCAGCTGATTCATAATGTTTATGTTATATTTTTTAACCAAGTGTAGTTGTATTTGAGTTGATGATAGAAATAAGTTGTTTATTTTACAATGATTGTTAACATGTAATTATGAGGAGTTATTAGGAAAATTAAATTCATTTGAAGATTTTGGGATTTTGAAAGTTGCAATTAAAAGGATTAATTAAAAGAGATGATGTAAATTAACTTAAATGTGAATCTTTGGTAATGAACTTAGAGTTATTTCACTACATGAAGGACATTTAAATGATTTATTTTGATTTGAAATGATAGTATCAAACAAACCATTAAATGTTGAGAAATGGGAGTGAATTTTATTTAAAGGTAAGTATAAAATGTTTATGTGAATTTGACATTCATGATGAATATTTAGAGATCTTGTATTTAAGATAGTAATGAACATGTGTACGCACCCAATACTTTGCTAAAGGCAATCCAGTATTTATAAGGGGAGATATATCGGTCGAGGATGTGGTTTGGTACAAGGCCAGTTATTGATTTTATCTGGAATGTTACAAAGTTAGGTGATACTGTGGTGAGTGCCTGTCTGATTTTACGGCATTGGGATCTCGAACAGGGAAGTCCAGTAGAGTCATTCAGGTGCAGCCATGGTCGCCGAACTAGGGGGGTAGATTACCCATGATTTATTAAGGAATTAAGAGGGTTGTTGGCACCATAACCTTGCTGGTCCTCTTAGGTAAGCAATGAGAGTTTTTCTGTTACGGCAAATAATCTCTCATTGGGGGGGGGGGTATTGTAACGGGACAGAATTGGGGGATTGATTTTATTAAATTGTAAATGCTAAGAAAGGGAGTTACCCACACAGGGCCTCAGTTTTTAACAATCGACATTCACTTACGGAAAGCCCAGTTGCATGTTTGTTCGGTCAGAAAGGGTTCATGCTGCAATTCCTGATGCTGAGGAATGTGAAAGAGTGCGGGCCTGCCTGCCCGCACAGATGAATTGTCACGTATGCGGTTCGCTAGTCAGCCAGAGCGAGTTTCCAGTAATTAGCGTGGCTTAATGAGACATCACGTGACGCCATTGGACCTATCACAAACAAGCTGTGAGCAGGAGAACGTTTTGGCCATCTTGAAAAACGAATAATTCGGCGTCTCGCCTTAAAACTTCGGAACCGGCCGGTTCAATGTAAAAGTGAACAAAATTTTAATAAAAGTATGTAAGATTTGATTAAAACTATAACAAAACAAAATAATTCGGCAGTGTAACATCAAGAAAAATGCAGTGAACAATTTGGACGAACTAAAAATACGGAGTGCGACGTGGTCTGCAGGGACGCCGATAAAGACATAACCATATACTAAATCAACCAATTATGAGAATTTTAAATTAAAAAAGCGCTTAATTAAATAGCGTAAAAATGAATGAAAGTATGTGTGTGCAAAACTGGGTTGCATTTGTTTAATCTAAGTAGTTAGTTATGTTAATTATAAGGAATTCAGTTTTATTTTTATTTGTCTTTACTAAAAGGGGTTTCGTACACTCAGGGTAAAAAATGTGTTTTTGAGTTATATTTCTGAAGAAGATACGAAAGAGGAATGAAATAAATTTTATTTTATTTAAAAGAGAGAATAATAACAAGAATGTTAATAAAAGTTGAGTTATGTAACAGTAAAAAAATTAGAGTCGAATTCATTGATAAAGTAAACCCTAAAACATGCTTATAGACTACGAGTTCGTGTGTAGAACCCTGGAATCCGAGAAGGTAAGATGAGTCTTTATTAATTATTATGTGGTAGAGTATTTGTATAATTACACTGCAAACCAGCGCTTCATTCACACACACATATACACCCCAAGACTTTAGGAGACCTCCATCAAAATTAAAAGAACGAAATTGAAAATTATAGTGGACCCTTGTTACAATTTTTTGGTTTTACCCTCCTCAGTGTTACTTAGCTTGAAAATGTCCAGAAGACGTCACCTCGTTTCACACGCACTATATCGATGATTCCATATTTTCACTGATCTTACATGTTTTGAAAAAGATTTAACTGTTATTAATTAATAAATCCATTCTAATTAAGTTTATATCTTGCTGTTTCACATTTTACGCCTTCTGGCGTTGGGCATTAGAAAACTGTGCTTAGCCGGCGGGCGAGCAGACTTCCCGCGTCCGTCGTCGTTAGATGTTGTTTGCCGACTGCTGTTACGCCAAGCGTAGCTTGTTGACGCCGTCCCGGCCAGTTAGCCGACATTCCCCGCATTCCTGTGTGACGTCTGCTTGGTTTGGCTTCTGACGTATTATGGCGTGACCCCAACTGTGCATAGTTCAGAAGTCAGATGGCTAAAAATAACTGCCTCCAGCGGCTTGATCGCCCGACCTTGACACTAATTCGTGTACATTGTTTTCCCCATTAACATTTTCAAATAAAATCTTTATTATTACCAAAATATTCCTGGGTGGGTTTACTTGTCCCGTTACAAGATATGATAACTACAGTATAAATTAAGAGAGTGCTTGAGCATCCAGGTTTTTGATCAATTCAATGTTGCAGACACTTTAAGTGTTTATATTGTTGAACTTATTTACACACTATTGTGTGATTAAATAAGTACACTGTAAATTACAAAAATGCCTGACATCATGTGAACACCTTATGATAAAATGCTACAACTGTTTAAACATTACAGACACTAACTATACAACTGATTCTTAAACTTGATAGCAGGCAAACCATTATATACAGCTAAGTCATTTACTTCTTTCTTGTGTTAGGACAGATATAAAAACCACTTGAATTTTCTTAGAAATTTGTATTACCAAACTAATCAGTGGTACACTACCATATTCCAGATCACTGAAGGTCTAAAAGTTCGCCTTTTAAGCAAGTGAACAGTCCTGTTATAAGCTGGCTACTGATCAGGGGAGGAGGTGGCCATTTAATAAAGAGAAAATTTACATTGATGTTATGGAAAGTAAAATCCATTCTTCAGAAACGTGTCTATTCAAAAAGGTGTCTGTTATTCATTTTGTTTTAATTGTCTCCAAGTCACATTACTAACTATTTAGAATTAATATTAGGAAATTACCTGTATTAACTTCCGTCTTGACTTTTGGGGGGGGGGAACCAAATAAGTCACAAGACGGAAGTTAATACAGGTAATTGCCTAATATTAATTTTAAATAGTTAGGTGTCTGTTAGGTCAGGTTTTACTGTATTTGTGTGCCTGTACCCCTGTTGCACGTATCTAGTAAGCTTGGGTCAGATCCTTTATATTTATTATAGTTTTTTTTTTATATTTATTATAAATCCTTAAATTCATAGTGACCGTGAATCAATGTATTTTTTTAGTGAGGGGTTTGTGAGGATCAGTCAAAAAGTATAACGCAAATTTTAAATTATTTGTGTCGACATTTTTATAATATTTATTGTCATCATCAGGACAATTGTTGCTGAGCTGTTATGACACCAAACACACACTCTTGGCATCGTAACAGCTCAGCAACAACTGTCCTGATGATGACAATAAATATTGTTGACACAAATAATTCAAAAATTTGTGTTATACTTTTTGACCGATCCTCACAAACCCCTCACTTATAAAAATCCTTATTATAGTTTATTTTGTGTATAGGCCTAGTAACTAATTTTAGATGTTTAGACGTGATATGAAAAAAATAATTGGTCTAGTCTGTTAATTCCGAAAATATGCATCTCTAACTGTTTTTATGTAAAAAGTAAAGTAATTATTTAATTACAAAAAATGTCTCTCTCTCTCTCTCTCTCTCTCTCTCTCTCTCTCTCTCCCCCGCGCATGTACATGAAGTACCATTATTTGGAGAACAAAGTAGGCTACCAACTAACAAGTAGAATAAACTGGAAATCAGTAGGGAAAAAGGTAATACGCAACACCAGTGTTACCTAATCCCCTTCCCAGGTTTAATTTACAGCGTTGGCTCTTACGGGAGCTATCGCACTCTGTCATTCCAATGTTGGCATTCATACTAAATGTGAAGTACAAATTTTAAAGAGTTTTAAATTTTATTGATGTTCTACATGCTGTGCTGAACATTTATGAATAAACTACATGTCTGTAACACAATTACCGTCTTGATAAAAAAATGTTTTATAAATTGATGTTTACTTGTAGGTGTTAGAGCAACGTTTCAATCAACCAGTGACTGTTACCCTATTATTAAATTTATGGAGTTACTTTTAACCGCATTTTATTTACAATAAATTTCCTTTGTTATTAGCACATTTTAAAAGCCAAAGCGCAATAAATATAATTTTTGCTGATTTTTTAACTCTATAATTAATTAATGTCGTCCATGTGTGTATCAAAATTTTGGGTCTGTGAGGAAATTTTTTATTTCTTGAGATAGACATGCAATGGCGAAGCGTCCATATACGCTATGTAAGCGGCACTTACAATTTGAAAATAGTTGATAAAAATAAACTTTTTTTGCTAAAACCATGGACTTCTCTATAATAAATGTTAAATCCGAGAGCTTCCTGTATGAACAAAATGAGGTAAATATAGCGGATGCAAAGCGCGTTTTACGTAAGCGGCGATTCGAGTGTGTATATTCGTTGTCCATATACGCTGCTGACTGTCGCGTGTTGGCTGCTACGGCGGTCATTGCTCCCGACCACTGCCCTGCATAGACAGCCGAGTGATACTGGTGGAGGGGGAAGCTTGCTTCCACACACTCGCTAATACGCTACAATAGTAGTCGCGTGTTCGCTGTTAGCATTTGTTAGTTGTGTTAAAACCGTTGTAGTGTTTGTTTCTGCGATATCTGCTTCTACCGCTCCTTGTGATTCAGTTGCAGGAACTTCTTTCTCATGCATGAGTGAGTGTAATTGTATTATTGAAGAATTATTAGTAGAGCCATTCAGTGCTAGATCTTTTACAGACAAACTGACCATAGTGTCGAAATGTAGACCTACACCCTTGATGCCTAATTTAAAATCCAAAGCCAAAAATTTCACTCGGCATTTGAAACAACAGAATTACGTTTCGTTCATGTGGCTGTGTGGTTTAAAAAACTGACAAAATTGTACTGTTGGCCATGTCTTCTTTTCTCGACAGAAAGGTCTACCATTTGGACTAAGTCTGGTTTTACCGACTTAAGTAGCCTGCACAATGTAGGAAAAAGGCATGAATTGTCACAAAGCCATATTGCTTCCCAAGTAGCTCTAAAAAAGTTTGGAAAAACAACTAGAATTGAGTTTTCTTTAAGCGAGCAGCACAGAATTAACATAGAGAAACACAATGAGCAAGTTAAAATTAACAGGCATATTGTAGGTCGTTTAATTGATGTTACTTGCTTTTTAGCTGAACATGAACTTACGTTTCGAGGACACAATGAATCTGAAGATTGCAGTAACCGCGGAAACTACATAGGACTGATAAATTTACTTAGAGGATATGATGATAAAATAAATTCCCATCTTGAACGTTCAACAGTATTTTGTGGATTATCCAGCGACATTCAAAATGATTTAATTGAATGCGTTTCAAAGACTGTTTTATCATAAATAAAATTAAATTAAGGAAGCATCGTTTGTAGCCCTCATAATGGACGAAACTACGGACATAACTAATAAGTGTCAAGTTTCCACGGTGTTAAGATACGTTAATAAGCTGGGTGATATTCATGAACGGTTTCTTGGATTTGCTGATTTGAGCAATGATCGCAGGGCAAAGGCATTAGCTGAACATGTTTTCAAAACTTTAGATGCATACCAGTGTGAGGAAAATTTGGTTTTCTGCATGCAAATGGACTCTCTGCACTTTCAGTGATTTCGATTGAAAAGAACCTTCTATCGGTAATGAAACAGCAGCCGAACTTTCACGACAACGTGATCTTCTTATTTGCTAAGAAATCGAGACGTCTGGAACTCACATTCACACATTAAAAAGGAGATGCAGCCATGTTGTTACAATTGATTCTTATTAAAATTGTATTATTTATTGTATATTAGAATTTTGTATTTTCCTTATGGTCATAAAAGATTTTACGTACACTGGCTACTATGTTTAATATTTTAAAACCAGATTATTTTTTTTAAATAAAAATTGTGTTTGTTAATTCACAGTTGCATGATTTCAAATATAATGGAATGGAAACCGGCACAGCCAGTAGGATAAGAAGGTTTAGGTTCACAGTGGCGTAGCTAGGCTTTTTGGCGCCCGGGGCAAGGAGAGCCTCGGCCGCCTCACCTTCACAATTAAAGGGCGACAAAAGAGCAAAAATTAAGGCTCATCCAGTAAACAAAGTATTTAATAAATCCAAATGTGTAGATTTATTTGAATGAAAGCACGTCAAGCAAACGTCTCAACAATATTTGTTAAGTCAAAATTAAGAAATTACATTTTACAATATTACTGCTATTCAGTTTGTATACATTTATTACTAACAAATATAGATTATAAAAACCTAATAATATAAAAAATGTATAACCTAAAAATGATATAATAAACAACGCTTCGTCAAAACAATATCCTAAAGCAACATAAAGTTACACTAAACAAAAAATTACATTAGAAGTAATAAAATAAGTCACCAGTACTGGTTAATGGTTCCGTATTCTGTTAATAAACACTAATATTTATTTTTAATATTTAATAAATATTTAAAATGAAACATTTAAAAATGGAACTTTCCTGGTCTTAATTGCTGCAAAGTGGGTTATTAGATCACTATAATCTAAAGACGAAGCAATGTCATTTTCAATTGAAAGTATCGCTAGATCTGATACCCTGTCTTGAGATATTGTGGATCGTAGGTACGATTTAATCAATTTGAGCTTACTAAACAATCATTCGCAAGAAGACACAGACGGTGGTAAAGTTAACAAAATTTTTAAAGCTGTTGTTAGTGTTTCTTAGGCTTCTAATCTCATTGAAGAAATGTATTGTAGCAGTTCCTGAGGGAGGTGTTAAGTCTTTTTGTTCTCCGTTCACTTTATCCCTTTTAAATAAAAGTATGACGTCTTTCAAGTCACTGAACAATTCTTCACTGTTTAGGTCATGTGAATACAGTTTTTGAAGCACTGTGCACTGAATATTGATTTGGGAAAGCTGTTCCTTAAAATGTATATCCCCATCATTTACGTATGCCTCAAATTTACAAGGGAACCCAAAGGGTTTTTCTAACTCTTTTATGTTAGAGAAACGGCTTGAAATTTCAACTGACAGTTTGTTCAAATTTCTATTAGAGAACGTCGCATTTCTTGCCGAACGGTTAATGCAGAATCATCTACATACTCCCCTGGCAATGTACGATTCTTCTTATCCTTTTTATTATACTGACACTCCTTCATTACATACCTACTCTGGCTCAGTAACGACATTGTCACACAGTTCATTCCTCCAAACTTTTAATTTGTCCGTTAGCGTCTCCAGAAATGGGAATGCTTTATTTATCCAAAGCATAACAAAGTAACACGTTATGTACAAAGTATATTTTTATATGTTAAAAATGTATCCAAGTATTTTAACAAAGCCAGAAAATTTCCAGGACTTGGATCTTTAGTAATTGACTCTCGATGTCCTATCAGTGGCAGATTTTGTACTGTGGCAATGACCCGTTCGAGGATTTCTTTCCATGTCTTAACTGCTTAACTGATTTGTTTCTGAGGCAGATCATCAATAAGTCCCCCTTTGTTTAAAGAACATCCCAATTCCTTCCATTCAAAAAACGCAGCATTCTTTCGTGATCCTGAATACGGGGATTTAACTTTCAACACGACGAAAACCCATTTTTAGTATTGAAATGGCTTCTTTGACATTTTTTTGTGGAAATAACATGTGGCAAAAGCAGAATAGAGATTTTTTTAGTTCCCTATTCACCATTATATCTCGGAAGGATTGGATTTCTCGCTGGCCAAGCTCCCATAACTTATAGAGCAGCACCGGGAACATGGTCTTCATTGTTGCTAGTAATTTTCTGTCCTTCGTCAACTGTTCTGTTTTCAAGCCTGCACGATGCAACATCAACCATGGTACTAGAAACAACTGAATCTTGTAACTGCACTTTGACACTTTCACAGTTTGAAGTACTCACATCATTAACTTTACTGTATTTATCAACTGCCTCGTCGCTAATACCGTCCATTTTATGATCGCAAGTTGATTCCTTGTTAATTGTAATATTTCGACATTCAGGGTTCGATTTTCCTTTGTATAAAAGACTTCTTAAACTCTTCTCGGAACTTGTAGTTCTTAATTTTAATTAAGAAAATCTTATATTCCTATAGTTCTAAAAATAGATGTACAGGAGCTACAATACATCGTGGCTAAAGTTGAGTCAATGTTGAATTGTGGTGGTGGGGGGGGGGAGACCAGGTGCTTTCTGGCCGCTTACATATCACGGAAGTCCACACTTCGCCACTGTAGACATGTAGTATAAACGTAAAAGTTGTAGTAAATAGTCTAAAGTTAATTTTAATTCAAATTGTAATGTTCAACTTAAGGTGGTTTGGACCATATATACAATTATTTGTAATCATTATAGCGGAGGCTTCGGGAGACACGCGCGCCAAGCCTTGTCGCCACCTTATTCACATTAACTCGTCTTGCTTATGGATTGTTTGCGTTAGTAATAAAAACGTTTATACAAATTGCATATCCAGCTTACATATACAAATTTCGTATCCATGGGATACAGCTATTTTTCTTACCCAAAACGCTGACTAAAAACGTAAGTTTCACAATTTACTAAACAACTCATTCTGTGTGGTGGAACATACTTTTAAACGAGCTTAATCACAAACAAACAATACCAAACGCAAATGTTTACATTTCTCTATTTCATTAACACCTCCTTTTCATAGTATATATAAATATACTATAACAAAATATTGTGCCTTACAAATTGTTGTTTATTAGTAGTACAGTAGTATGTGGATGTTGTGATGTGTATTGAAGATTTTATTTGGTTTTAAATGGCGATTACTAACATTACTTTTATATTTCATATTTTACATTATATTACTAAAGCATTGTGTGTGTGCGCGCGCGCACACAGAATGCAACATAAAAGATGTCCTCACTATACATACTCGAATTTATGCGTCAGTATAAGAAAAAAGTTCCTATTAACCTTTGGCCAAAAAAGTCTCTCTTCCCTCTGTCTCTCCGTCATTTTGTGTTTTTAAGGAAAACTTTATATCTAAAGAGGTGATAGAAGTTAGGGTGGGATGAAAAACTTTTTATTTGATTTGCTATACCGCGGAAAACTTGCCCCTAGGGCACATAAGTAAAAAATAAAAAATCAGTTAATATCTTTCGGTCACGCATCACCCCATAAATCATAAAAGCTGATCAATTTTAACAAATTTTCATACTTAAAAAAAAAACTGTTTTTATGTAAGTCAAATGGTAGGCCTACAGCTTTAGATAAGTAAACAATAGCAAAGGGAAGATAAATAAATTTAAAAAGCATAGATATTTCAACTTTTATTAGTTGTGCATTGCACCTGAAAAACACATTTTTAACATTAAAATTGCAATTTTATACTTTGACATAAAATAGTTAATGATAATTGTTACGAGCTATGGGATTATGTCAATAGCCTTTTACTCATTCTTTTTGGTACTAGCTATTTTAAACTCCGATTTGTGCAAAAAACGTGGCATGATGGATCGTGAAAGAACCATCGTTCTGATGAACCCATCTCTGGACTTAACGATTTTGTTTGTAACGCTTCTGTCACCACCTTCATACACCTCTCCACTGCTTGTGTATGACATGGAAACTTGTCAAAATTCCATTTAGCTACTCTTCCTGATTTTATTACAGACGAATCTCCACAAAAGATTAAAGCAGTACTATCTACAAAGCATAGGCGTCAAGCAAAATGTTGACTATGAACAGAGACGGGCATTTTGTTTACTTTTCTACACAAAATTGCAATTGATCCGCACTTATTTTGTCCCTGATATATTCACTGATGAAGAAATCTTACATGAAATGGAATTATTAATGTCCATGATAACCATTACTGGGCAGAAAAAACCCCATCACACAAGTGTTTTTAAATTTGTTAGAAGTTATTAATTCTAATTTCACTAAAAACAAGCGCTTACTTTGTTATAAACTACTATTAGTGAGGCTGTTTTAAAAAGTTGTAATAACTTTAAATAAATTTTTCTTATACTGAAGGAACCGTAGTCCTAATTATGAAATTCATTAACTTCCATTAATGTAAACATATGTGCCAGACTTCATTAAGATATCTTTGTTACCCCTTGATATAAAAAGTTTTCTTTAAAAAGTGCAAAATGACGGCCAGACTGAAAATAAAGTTTCCGGACCTGTGTGTATGCGAACTTTTGTATTGACACAAAAAATTTGAATCTGTATAGTGAGAACACCTTTTACGTTACACCCTGGCATGTATGTGTGCGCACGCGCATGTGTGTGTGTGTAATCTTATAGCATATAGTATAAATTTTATATTACTTTTAACGTCATGTATTTTTTTAAGAGTATAATATTTTGCACGTTTACAATTCACAATTATTATTTCAGATAATTGCTTTTCCTGTAATACAAATGTTTAGTCCTTGCTTAGTTACATGATATTTTATATTGATTGTCTGCACCGTGTAACGTTAATTATTACTTATTTACACTTTTATTTTTACATTTGTTTATTGTGCTTCTAGACTACTTTGAGACGCCATCTTGAATTGTTGCCAACCTCGTAATTTTTACTTACCGGTCCAGAGTTCGTTTGAGTGAGTTTTGTGAGAGCAGAAATGGTTGATTTTTGTAAATTACTCAAATTTTTTCACATGATATTCTCTTTTATTTTAACTGCTTCATGGCTACAGTAAACTTTTAATTATACATTTATTGAAACCAACTATATAAACCCAACACAAGTATTTGATAAATTTGATATTTTTACATATATCATTTAAAACGTTTATTATTCATACCCATACAAACGAAACTATATTGAACAGAAACAATTATAATCCTAACTAACGCAAACCAGCGCTTCATTCACACACACATATACACCCCAAGACTTTAGGAGATCTCCATCAAAATTAAAAAGAATAAAATTGAAATTATGGTGGGCCCTTGTTACAATTTGTTGTTTTACCCTCCCCAGTGTTACTTAGCTGATATGTGAGTCCAGAAGAATTCATAGTACTCCTCACACACTACATAGGCTATCCCGCAATTTTCACCGATTCTACACCGAAACTGTTACTTCACTCTAATTTAGGTTTATACTTTGCTGATTCACATTTTTTACCCTTTTTTTATTTAAAACCAAACTGTTATTTTGATATAATTACATTATTTTGTACAGGCGCTCGTAAATTTGTCCGCGGATTATTGTGATTTCAACTCAGTTTATATGAAACGGGCGAGTACACGACCCGCGTCCGCCGTCGCTAGATGTTGGATGACGACTGCTGTTACGCCAAGCGTAGATTGTTGACGGTGATCCGTCAGGTTGACGAACACTCCCCGCATTCGTGTGTGACGTCTGCTGGGTTTGGCTTCTGACGTATTATGTTGCTTTGTTTAACATACAAAGTTCATAGGTCAGTCGGCTAAAAATAACTGCCTCCTGCTGTTAAACCGCTGACGTTGAGTCCAATTCGTGTACGATGTTTTTACCTCATACTGTTAACACGTAAATATTTACATCATAAGTTGTTAAATTACATATTAATGACAAAATAATATTTATTAAAAAAGACACATTTCCACATTTCTTGTCTTGGGTCCCAGGGTCTTCACGTGAACTCGTGACCTATAAGTGTGATTTAGGGTTGCGTTCTTTAATAAATTCGACTCTCATTTATAGTATTATATAGTTGTTTTATTTAGCATTTCTTCTCTTTATCTTTTCTTTTTGTTTTAATTTCTTTATTAAAAATCCTGTTTGGTTTTATCTCTGTACATTTCTTAGAAGTTGTTTAATAACAACTGGTTGACCTGACTAAATAGAATATGGCTTACGATTCAATAAACAGTAGGAATTAATGCATATTATATCTTAACTACTATATTACATATATAACGGCAACCCAGCATTTGCTCACACACACTTTCATATCTTTTTCCCCTTTTAATTTATTTAGCGCTTTTTTACATGGATATATTTTTTAATTGATTTTGAAGCAGTTACTTTCCTGGTTGTATCCGATACGTGGTGGTAACACTCCCGAATTTTGTCTCTTGATCACATTATCTGCCGAAAGATGTTTTCCCGGGTTAAATTTTGAGCACTGACGACTTGTTACTGTTTCACTGTTTTTAAGTTGTTTTAGACCATTTTACTTTGTAGTTTACTCACATTATTACCACTTTTAATAGATTTTTGGCTCCCGAGCCTTTTACACTAAACCGGCCGGTTTCGAGAAGTGACGCTAAGTGGCTCCGGTCGATTAAAGATTCTTTTACTGTTATAGTTAATACATTTTCACGATTCCGGCCAGTCGGTCTACATTGTTTAATGTATTTTAGGTGGACCGTGCACTAACGCCTCTGCGCGGATCCAAAGTTATATGCCGACTGACGCCGAATTCGGGTTTTCAAGATGGCCAAAACGTCTTCCTGCTCGTCAACTTGCTCCCTCATTGGTCAATGATAATTACTGTAGACTTGCGCCTGCTGAGCCGCGAAAATATACGTGACGTTCACTCTGTGCGGACAGGCATACGCGCGCTCTTACACATTCCAAAGCACCTGGATTTGGCGTATGTGGCCTATCTGACAGAACAAACGTGCAACTGGGTGTTTCGAAAGTTACACACTGCTTTAAAATTGAAACTCTGGGCGATTCCCCGTTATTACCATTTATAATTAATAAAATAAAACCCCATAATTCTGTACCATTACAAAGTAAAACACTACAATAATGTGTAGTCCTTCAATGATAAAATTCACTCCATGTAGCAGTAAATCGATGTTGCTGTTCAGGAGAAATACATTTCAAACGCCTTCAGTGCGCCGAATAGGCATTTCCACACACGAAACCCGGCAACAGTGTAGCCCATATAACCAATGCTGTAAACTAAATGTGAGAAGGCCATTAGATATGCCGTCTGTGGGGACTGCACAATGTTAAAAACACAAAGGTTGCAAACTGTTAATTAACAAGACAATTTAAGTTTTTCTTAATAGTTGTTTTTGTAAACGTGTAATTTGATTCTTGAACTGGTCTGTTACAGGTTTCAGACTTTCAAGAGTAGCGTTGTGAACGTGTTCCGCACTGAGAGGGCACAGTCACTCAGTCTTACACGAGTCGTTGAGTATGCAAACGGTGAACAGCATGGTAACCCGTACTCTGGCAGTGAAGTTGCAGCAGCTGTCGAACGACTGTCTGAAGCTAACCAGATCATGGTCGCTGATGGAATTGTTTTTCTTATTTAAGTGGAAGATTTTATACGATGTGCTTGTTTATTATGATATTTAACAAGCAACTCACTAAAATGTACTTACTTCAAAATTTGTGAGAGCTGGAATGCCAACATTTCTCAAGCCCTTAGCAAGTGGACTGCAAAAATGAGAAAGTTTCAGACAGTTAGTAATTTGAAATTTGGAACTGTGTATTTGGTTAGATACGGTATAGTGTAGAGTTATTTCTGTAAACATCATATGTATTGTTTTAATAACATTTTATTTTAATAATCTTTATATAGCTTAAATATTTTTTCTGTATAAATATTGTTAGATACACGTGTTTGTCTCTTGTTTTATTTATAATTTTAATATTGAGTTTTAGTGTCTAAATTTTGCGAACGTTATTAAGTCGCATGTCGGACGCGTTCAGTGTGATAAAAGCGTCGTGTAGCCTGTGTGTCCTTACCTGTCCCTTCTCACTCTTTACTTCTTCCCGATAGGCGCCAAATTGTTTTGCCAGAAAACAATTAAAAGATTCTATCTTAGTTGTTTTACGGTATGGTAGTGTTGATTCGAATTGTTCGCCAACTGGCTGGAGCTCGAATCTCGCTTGAGTGGGGGAACGTGTTACCAACGTAAAATAATGTTGGTTAATTCTATTCGCTGCTACAAAACACAACATACATAATATTTTGAAAATAATTATTGGACAGTTAGTAACAATTCACACTTTTTTATTTGGCTTCAGAACTTGTTAATCTTCATTAACGCTTATACAACATGTGATTAATATAATATGTTTTAGCCTCGGCAATAAATAATCGTTCACTCAGCGGAAGGCTGGGTTGGCAATACAATGTTTTTCTGTCGTCACGATAGACGGCGTTTATTATTTATACACAATAAATTTGCCAATGAATCCTTTTAAGTACGACAAAGAAGTTTTAAAACAAGATACAGTACAGTCCCGTTTAACCGAATTTCCGGGTCAACCGAATCACCGAAAATACTTTTGTATTACCATATTTTATACTGCTTTCATACAGGGACTGTACACAAACATTCGGCCGGCGCGCGAGAACTCGTAGCGTTGACTGTCCGCTGACTCAGCCCCCCCCACCAGCGTCTATTTTTAGCACGCCTACTAACACTATTGTCGCTGTCCAAGGACACCTGTCAGTTATGTTTTGAATTCTGTCTGATGTGGCTGGCTCATGATAATTTTTGTACATTAGTAGTGTATTGTTTGTCGCGTTGTGTTTAGTGTGTCAATATTGTTTAGTGATCTGCAGTGATTATGGCAGAAAAGAGAAAACGAGTTGTTGTGACAATGCAAAAAAACTGGAGGCTATTAATCGTCTGGACAAGGGTGAGTCAGTAAAAAACATTTCTATTGAATATGGAGTTGGGGCAGCAACAGTTTGTGACTGGAAAAAAAATAGAAGTCAAATTGAAGATGTTTGCGCTAAAATGGTTAGTCAAGACTTTAGGGAATCGGTCCACTATAAAGAAACCTAAAAATGAATCCTTAGACGAGGCACTTTTAATGTGGTTTGAACAACAACGTGAGCGCGGCATGCCTATATCCGGACTGATACTTAAGGAAAAGGCATTGAGTTTAAACCAAAAGTTGGGTGGAGATCCATGCTTCACTGCCAGTATTGGATGGCTCAGTAGGTGGAAAGATCGACATGGGGTGAGGCAGCTGACGATAACTGGGGAAAGTCTTTCAGGCGCTGTTCTTGATGCTGAAGAGTTTAAGAAGAAGTTTGAAAAAATTGTTAAGGACGAAAAATTAAGTCCTGCTCAGATATACAATGCCGATGAAATTGGGCTGAACTACAAAATGTTGCCTACAAAAACATTGGCATCAACACTAGACGAGGCAGCTCGTGGTCATAAGAAAAATAAAGAAAGAGTTACGTTACTGGTTTGTAGCAACGCTTCAGGCACCCATAAACTGCCACTTGTTTTGATAGGGAAGTCAACCAACCCAAGGGCTTTAAAGAATGTCAAGCGTAGTGCATTGCCTCTACATTATGCGTCTGAAAAATCCGCCTGGATGTCATAAAATATCTTTAAGGACTGGTTTTTTCACCACTTTGTTCGGGCAGTAAAAATATTTTTGACAAAGGAAGGGTTGCCTCTAAAAGCCATTCTCCTCATAGACAACGCTCCCACCCACCCTGGAGCAGATGAGTTGAAATATGGTGACATACGAGTGCAGTTTTTACCTGCAAACGTCACAGCTCTTATACAGCCGATGGATCAAGCTGCGATCGAAACTTTGAAGAGACTATACAGGAGGAAACTGCTCAGTAAAATCATTGATAATGATGAATATGAAGAGCCTAATGACATCATATCCACGTTGAAACAAATAACGATCAAGGACGTGATCTACATGACAGCTGCAGCATGGGAGGAGGAAACGGCAGTTGCTCTAAACAAAACTTGGAGGAAACTCTGGCCCAACATGCCTACAACAGTGTCGCAGAATGAAAATGAACCTGATGTTCCCGTGGAGTGTAGTGACGAGAACTTCGTATCACAGCTAAACAGTCTGGTAGGCGGATCAGAGATTCAAATAAACGATATAGCGGAATGGATACAAGGTGATGAAGAACCACATCCAATTCTTAGTGAAGATGACATTGTTGCCGCATGTTCAAGTCACCAGCCAGGTGAGCTCAGCTCCGATGATGATGATGGTCCATCCCTTCAAGAAAAGAAAGGGCCAAACCATTCAGAAGCAACTAGGATGTTTGAAGACCTCATGGTGTACCTTGAACAACAAGAGGAAACATCTCCTGCTGAGCTGCTTCTCATTAAACGCCTTAGAGATCGAGCTGCAAAGAAACGTTCTTCTCATATGAAGCAAAAGAAAATATCACATTTTTTTACTTCCTCGATTTAATTTTGCATTCCATCGTGCAGGAATGTTTTTATGTGTTTTTAGAAATTTCATATTTTTATTCATTCTATGCCGCACATTTTCGCTACATTAAATTTTGTTTTACTGTACTGTATTCCACCATAATTCTTTCATGTTTTATTATTCATGTGCGTACGTTTTTATTTCCTACATAGAGTACTGTATAAATTTTTCACTGTACTATTGTATTTCACTACAATTTTTTATGTTTGTTACGACTACTGTACTTTTCCAAAATGTCTCATTCATGTAAAATAAAATATGTATTATTTCACTGCATTTTTAGCGTACTCTATTTATAAATTAATACCTGTAGAGTGTTGTGATGCATTCGTTTGTAATAGGCCTATTGTAATGTGCCTTGCTATTGTAGGCCTTGCTCACCCATGGGCCGTGACCCCGTGAACAACACAACTATCTGGTCTGAGATATGAAAATACATATTTTCCGGTTTAACCGAATTTTCGTTTAACCGAAGCCTTATGGGTCCCATCAAATTCGGTTAAACGGTGTAACTAATGGCTTTTTATCGTTTTATTAGTTACCATAAAAATTGTGCATTTGTATGTACTAGTAAATGAATATCACTTTTAAAACCGGACGCCATGTTGTAAGATTGGACATCACACAAATTTACTTTTCGGGCCAGGATTCGGGCAACACGAACCCGATTTGTGAAATATACTACCTGAAATAATTGTACTCAGATTAACATATTAAGTTACATTTATATTTAAACTTGAATATCAATACATATTGAAAAAATGACTCGACCCCACATATTACGCCACGGACGTTTGAAAACAATTTTACCCTCCAAAATACACATATAATACATACTTATGCAATTATGTTACATTATATAATAGATTATTTAATATATTTCAAATGATATATTTAATATATAAATGATTATTGAACATATTTTAATACTTCGCACAACCCAGCACTTAGAGAAATTAAAACACTCTCTCTCTCTCACACCCTGGTACAATTGATTTCTTTAATGAGCTCATTTTTTGAAATTTTAAAGACTTAGTTTCATTTTAATAGTGTGTGACTTTCGCCTTGGTCATTATTTTGAATTATGTGAAAAATAGAAATGATGTTGGAACGTTCTCACCAATTTGTTGGATAAGCCTCACCGCACTTCTAGGGTCGTATTCTTCGTGCACAATCTGTATTTTTTACTTCGTTCTAATAGCCCACACCGTCGTGTCTGCCCACGCAAAACTCCTCGGACAGATTCTATACGCACTACGTGATTAACGATCCATCGGCCGGTGACACCTGTCCAAGTACTTTACCGCCCCAACATTTTAGATGTTTTATTCAGTTAGTAAACCACTTTTAGTGGTGAAAAATTAAACTTCACACTTGGTGAACGGTTTTGCCGGCCGGCTGCATCCACGCGTTTTAATGAAATGACCAAGATCCTTTGTCCCATATTACGTAGGTGGGGCTCAAACTACGTCATCAAGTTATTGTTTGTCTGTTTACAGTTTCAACAACACATTCCTCGTCGCTGGCGTCATCAGGGATCGTCGCCTTATCTCAGTATGCGACACGGTTTTTTGCTGGTTTTCATGTTTTTTGCTATGAAACAGTTAGAATCCTGGCAATTCTCTTCTGCGTTCACAAAACCTTTGTATAGTCCACTCACCGAAACTTTACAGGGATTATTAAATGTTTTATTAATTATGATCAAATTGTTAAAAAAACGAAGGAATACAATATTTATGGTTTTTTATACCATGTTTTGTTAATTCAAGATTGTACCAGGATTGTACCATCACAAAACCCCCTCAATGAAAGATTTTGTGCCGAAGCATTAAAAACTTTCATTGACCTTTTCATACTTCCTAAAGGGATCAGCCAGGATAGGTCGCCACAACCCCCTTACAATTTATAGAAAAGAAAACAATAACTCACCCGTGGTCTGATGATGATGACAGTACCTGCATGACCTGGACTTCTCCTTCGAGATCCCAACACCATAAGGCCACTTAGGCGCGTAACGCCCCTGCTCTGACGCTCTGGTCAGCTCAGGACCACCGTCATATCACCAAACACTGAAACAATAAATGAAAAATATCAAAATAGCGGCTTGGTAAATTACTCTATCCTTAACTGATCTGGTTCCCCTTAGCTAGGTGCTGGTTTGTGCTAATAAGCACTGGGTTTGCTTGTATTACTAGAATATAATTACCAAAAATGTAACTCACAAGAATTATCTAGAATTTCCATCCTCATTATGAATTATTAAATTGTTTCGATTCCCATCGATAATAATTAACCCTTTCTGTTTTATAATTATTATAATTATAAAAGAAACACATATTGATATAAAAGAATTCAATTATAACTGAAAATATGGAACTTCCCATAGAAATCTCCCAAATATTCAAACATGGAGAAAAACAAACTATAGAGAAACAAAAATAATTAATAACATCTTATTGAAATTAAACTTATTATTAAAATCATTACTATCGTTATTAACAGGTAATAATTGTTATTGACAGCGCCAATTATATTTACCCCTCTTTCTCCTCCACACACACTATTTCTATAAATCATGTTAAAATTTCATTACATAATACATGATAATACATTGATACATTTAATCAACATTGAAATAGTTTTGTAATTACATTACATATTTAATCTTGATTAAGATTTGCATTAAAATTTGCATATTCTATTTAAAGTTGCATTTAAATTATAAAATTTACAATTGCAATTAATTAATTAATTAGACATCAATTATTTATTATAATTATAAATTTATTTCAAATTTATTATTAATATTCAGATTATATTATTATTATTTCATTATTCATTTTTCATTACCTTTCTATTCTGAACTTTCTACCTACCTAACTACCTAACCTTTCACCTTCTATCAGTGTTTAGTCTGGGTGACTCCTGTATTCACTATGTTTTTACTTATTGTAATCTTACTCACCTTCTTCTAACTGACAACCAGATTTACCTATCATGACACCAATATCTCAATTATAAACACCTTTACTAATTTCATTTAAATCCTATGGTACCGCTCGTCTTTGTACAGAGATGGGTGTTCCCTAACTGGCTATATACATTCATAATATTTTTTGCCCTTCAAAAAATTCGGCAAACACTCCCTTAAGCTACGCTATTACCTGCCACAACGCTATACGTTGGCTACTCCTTATCACCTCACCCCCACTACAAAATATCATCAACAACAAATATATGTTTATACCAATTTCTTTACTTACCTCTACAAATAATCACTAACTACTGTGTCCGTAAATATTTAATACTTTCTTTAAAATTTCTTAACTATCTAACTCCATTTACTTCAATTAATTAACTCACCTGCTTTTATCTATACCCAGGCACTATCCCTGTTTAAACATTTTACCTTACTATAATCATTGACACTTGTCTTATAAAATTCATCTCTCACCTACTCATAACAATACCTCTCAAAATTCAAATATATATATTCTTACTTAATCATTTATTTAATTATTCATTACAAATTACCTTCATTACAAATAAATAATTATTTAACTTCTATGACAATTAATAATTTACTCCTGTTACAAAGATAGTACAACTTTCTTTTGTACTATTTTAATTCAGTAATAAAGAATAATTACTCTTTTATTAAATATTATTCAACTATTTAAAAAATTTTTACTTGTTTAATTAAACAAAACATGTTAATTATTAAAATACATAATAACTGGTGTACACAAAATATACCTGTAATACAACATCAAAAATACATAAATACATTGACATATAAAACAATGAAAAATATACACTCCAACTCATTATTTTATTATTTGTCAAACTCAGTCCATAGCAGTCCAATTCAATACCACTTTTCACATATATTTAATGTTCATTACACAATGGAAACACTCTATCCTCCATCGTTGAATAACATCCGAATCTTAGTTCTATTTATCTTATTGTCTAACAAATAAATTTTATGGTTAGAAACATTATATTCATATTCATATATCAAACAATTATCAAACAAATATATCAAGTCACGATCGAGTAGGGTTCTGTTTATCTCAGTAAGATCATAGGTTATAATCTTGTTATTCATCCTGTAATTATCATCATAATTTTCTACCACAGGTAAGTACTTAATACCATTATTCTCATCATTTATTGTTATTTCAATTTCACTGTTACTACAAGGTAAGTATTCATTATTTTCATCCACCGTATCTACCCCTAACCTTTCTACCAATTCTCTGTACTTTCTATTAACTTTAAAAATTTCTATTACTTTCTTTCTCTCACTATATCTCTCTATACTTTCTTTCTTAATATTTTTCTCACCATAACACCAAGTTACACTCTCTCTCTTTAAATATGCAGGGGTCCCTAACTTAAAATTACTGCACCACTTATGAGGTACACAAAAATACCAAGAAACTTTATTTGTAGACCTATTGTCTCCCAAATATAAATTGAAGGAACTCTTGTCCTTATAAAAAATACGTGAAGACTTTTCTTCACCCCCTAACACAACATCAAAAGAAAATTCTACCCCCTGCACCCCTTGTACAAAAATACTTTCTCCAAACTCTCTTTCTGACTCAATACACTCAAACACCTCATTATCATTCATAATACTTTCATTATCATTTTCTAATATTTTCTTACTACCTGTAAATTCATTATTCACGTTATCACTGTTAATTACTTTGTTAGTCAGTACTTCGTTTTTCGTACTGTTTTCACTACTATTTACCTTCTGTTTTTCTAGTTGAATTAAATTCTCATCCAATTTTTTAATGACCTTGTCACACTGCTTAATGAGATTATCGTTACCGTTTTTAATTTCATTCTTTAATTCATTAAATTGTTTATCAAATTTGTCATTCAAATTTGTAA
This sequence comes from Magicicada septendecula, assembly GCA_034769895.1. Taxonomy (NCBI): domain Eukaryota; kingdom Metazoa; phylum Arthropoda; class Insecta; order Hemiptera; family Cicadidae; genus Magicicada; species Magicicada septendecula. The sequence goes on from CM068370.1 coordinate 479,605,759, forward strand.
ATTTTTCATCAAATTTTACACTCTGTTCATCAAATTTATTTAATAACAGCTGCATCAAAACAGCTGTACTATCTGATTTACTTTCTGACATAGTTGAAATGGATGTATTGACTTTCGTTGTCTCTACAGACACAACAGATACGGGCGTACTTGCCTAGTCAGTTTGACTAGTTTGAGTTGGTTGAATATCCATCTCACCAGTCAAATTTACATCAGCTGTACTGATTTCTATTGTAATATTATCATTGGTACTCATATTTACTATTTGATGTTGCTAAAAACATATGTTTATAACCTAAAAAATTTAACCTTACCTTGCGCACGTGTTACGTACTTTAGCACTATTACCCCAGGTAGCTATTTCACATTCAGGTAAGTATACTCCACATAAAATTAGGTTTTATGTCGAGTCCCTGGACGGCATGCGCCATTTGTAACTAATGGCTTTTTATCGTTTTATTAGTTACAATAAAATTTGTACATTTGTATGTACTAGTAAATGAATATCACTTTTAAAACCGGACGCCATGTTGTAAGATTAGACAACATCACACAAATTTACTTTTCGGGCAACACGAACTCGATTTGTGAAACATACTACCTGAAATAATTGTACTCAGATTAACATATATAAGTTACTTTTATTTTTAAACTTGAATATCAATACATATTGAAAAATTGACTCGACCCCACATATTACGCCACGGACGTTTGCAAAACAATTTTACCCTCCAAAATACACATATGATACATAACTTATGCAATTAGGTTACATTATATAATAGATTATTTAATATATTTCAAATGATATATTTAATATATAAATGATTATTGAACATATTTTAATACTTCGCACAACCCAGCACTTAGAGAAATTAAAACACTCTCTCTCTCTCACACTCTCTCTCACACCCTGGTACAATTGATTTCTTTAATGAGCTCATTTTTTGAAATTTTAAAGACACTTTCATTTTAATAGTGTGTGACTTTCGCCTTGGTCATTATTTTGACTTATGTGAAAAATAGAAATGATGTTTGAACGTTCTCACCAATTTGTTGGATAAGCCTCACCGCATTTCTAGGGTCGTATTCTTCGTGCACAATCTGTATTTTTTACTTCGTTCTAATAGCCCACACCGTCGTGTCTGCCCACGAAAACGCCTCGGACAGATTCTATACGCACTACGTGATTAACGATCCATCGGCCGGTGACGCCTGTCCAAGTACTTTACCGCCCCAACATTTTAGATGTTTTATTCAGTTAATAAACCACTTTTAGTGGTGAAAAATTAAACTTCACACTTGGTGAACGGATTTGCCGGCCGGCTGCATCCACGCGTTTAAATGAAATGACCAAGATCCTTTGTCCCATATTACGTAGGTGGGGCTCAAACTACGTCATCAAGTTATTGTTTGTCTGTTTACAGTTTCAACAACACATTCCTCGTCGCTGGCGTCATCAGGGATCGTCGCCTTATCTCAGTATGTGACATACGGTTTTTTGCTGGTTTTCATGTTTTTTGCTATGAAACAGTTAGAATCCTGGCAATTCTCTTCTGTGTTCACAAAACCTTTGTATAGTTCACTCACCGAAACTTTACAGGGATTATTAAATGTTTTATTAATTATGACCAAATTGTTAAAAAAATGAAGGAATACAATATTTATGGTTTTTTATACCATGTTTTGTTAATTCAAGATTGTACCAGGATTGTACCATCACAACGGGACTGTAGTGTAATTAATTACAATATATCACTTTATAATCGTGATAATTAAAATTGAACAAGGTTTACATTAGATTCAAAGTTGTGGTGTCAAGGTGTGTGACGGTGTCATTCGTGTAGTACATAGGTTATAATCAGTTAGTTAGTATGCATAAAATATGTTTTATTTATCAATCTTTGAAAAAATAATACCTTCAGTTATAGTGAGAGTTCACGGTTTAGTTAGAAAGTTGAAAGAGAATTTATTTCAGATATTTAATTAATTCAGCAATACTTATCATCAGTTGCTTGGAAGTGTAGTGTCAAATAGTTAATGTAGGTTGGGTTCATCGATGTTGGTTCTTTGTTCTTCAAATATCTTGGGCTTCAGGTACGCCTTGCGTCTTTTTCTTGTTAGTTGACTTATTTTAATACATCTGGATTTAATTAAGCTGGTCCTTGGTCTGGGTTGAATGTGTCATTCCCTCATCAGTTAGTTCGGTCCTTCACTTCATGAAATAAGGTCACTTTTACTATTTTTAAATCAAATTTGGGCCCTTTACGGCGTGGCATCTCTCCTCGTAAGCGTCACTATAAGATCCCAACGTTCCTAACTGAAAATCGTCAATATCCTGCTGTTGTCATGGTAACTCAAAGATTCTGATTGGTTAAACTCGACTTAAGACCATTGTTAGAAGATTTGAATTTTTATTCAAAAAGGTTACATATCTTCTGATTGCTATTAATCTTCAGTATTCTTTTTTTAAGTATTAAATATCATCACCACTGTTTGTATTTTGTTTCAAAGATTAATTTAACATCCCATAAGGTTGGGTTTACTGATGTATTAACATTTGGACAGTTATGTTGATATTATTTAAATACACTGTTTTCTTATTTTACATGATTACTTTAACATTTCTTTCTTAATATGATTACCTAATTGTCCTTTATTGTTTACTTGCCTTAGTTTTGCTAATGTTACAGTTTAATTCTTAAAATTTGTAGTTTTTGTTGTTTTAAAGTTAGGCATTTGCCTAGGCCTAAACAGCAATTGGCTATTTTTCTTAATTTACACTGATTACATTTTATTTTCCCCTTGTATAGGTTCTGATTTGTTTTATACATGATTTGTTCATTTGTTGAATGGTTTTATGACTGTTCTATAGTAATTGTATGTTATTTTATTAGTTTCCATATTCTGGCTTGTCTATTGTTATTATTGCTTTTTCAGTATCATTATATTTGTCTGAATTTATTTTGTTTCTTATTTTACTGCTTTTGTTTGTAATTGAATTATTATTTATTATTCTCTATTACTTAAAATATAACATTTAGGCTTATGGTCTACATAACTCTCACAGCCATTTTCCTATTCATTAAACATAATTATTATTGCATGTCATTACTCACAATGTTCATTCTCTTCGTCTCCTCATACTCTTTGGTGAGTTATAATTATTACATAATATAAAAGATAAAAACAAACATTAATTAAACATATGAACACAATGATATTTTCTTATAACTAATTCCAAATGACATCAGGTCATTAAAATGAAACATTAACAACAGTTTACTATATGATATTAAAATCTTTTTAACGATCACATTATTATTAAATGTCCTTCCATATCATTTTAAATTAATAATATTGGGTTTTACCTCTGTACATCAGAAATCATATATGCTGTGTATTAGCACACTAATAGTCATTTTTTCTTAAATACATTGGTAATAATATGAATTGCCAACTTAGAATACTAATGGCTCACAAATTATAATATGATAGGTAGTCAATACTACTCCTATCTGAACTCTATTAATTACCTAGTTTACTGCACTTTGGTTCAGTTTGTTGTGTACACTTGTGTTCACTGATAATTGCTGTTAATTGCCACAGTCTGTAACTCTAACTTTAATTGTTTAATTACTTAGTTACATTTATATTGTGTGTACTATTAATAATCACTTTCACTTTCAAAATCGGGCGCCATGTTGTCACACTGCACAACAAAATACAAACTTACCTTTAGGGCCAGAATTTGGGTAACACGAACCAGGGTTGTGGAATATATTACCTGAAATAATCGTACTCAAGATAAAACGTACCATTGACCTTTTATTTTTAAGATGACTCTAAATACATATTGAAAATGACTCTAGCTGTACCAAACACATACATATTACGCCAGGGGGCGTTTAGCAAACATCAAACCCTTAGAACATTTTAACCCTCCAAAACAAACATGTGTTATAATATTAACCTAATAAACATGATATATATATTTGTTATTAAAATATTGGCACAACCCAGCACTTATTAATATTGAATCATTTTGTATTAAGTATCCACTCTCTCACTTTCATTCTTTGGTATAATTTTGGCTGGTTAAAATGAGCTCATTTGAATAAATTGAATTTAGTATTTTATATAAAAACCATTTGATCGGTTTTGGCAGCAGTTTTTTTTTGTTTAGATATTACTTAGCTGCATTATATGTGAAGATGTCCCATCTTTGCAGAACGCGCACTCTCGCCTGATGTTTTCGGAGAACTGTTTTAATAATACTGCACTTTCACATTTTTTATTTTCCTGTAGCTACTATTTAAATTTTGGTTTACATTTTTTGATGTAGTTGTAAGAGTTAGATAATGTAAAGTTTAGGGTATGCCGGCCGACGTGGAACCCTGTTGAGACGAAACTGGCAGCGGTTAGTAGCTTTGCAATGCGGAGGTGGGGCAAACTACGTCACTAGTCCTTTGTTCGAAACGGCCAAATTCCGTTGTTTACAGATGTATTTATTGCGTATCGCATTCCTGTAGCTGATGTCATCGTGGGTTAGGCTTGTTTACACTTTAATGTGACGAACTGTTTTTTGCTATTACTGTGATTTTACCCTGACCTCGACACAAATCCTGTCCGCTCAATATTACGTCGTTGAAAACTTTTGGAAAACTTTACTCTGTTTTCTTTATAGGGCTTTAAAAACCAATTATAACAATTATACTTTATAACGATTATTTCCCAAAATATTATAGGACCATAATTGTACCGTTACAAAACCCCCTCAAGGAGAGGTTTTATACCAAAGTATAAAAACTCTCATTGACACATTCGTACTTCCTAAAGGGATCAGCTAGGATATGTCGCCACAACCCCCTTACTATTTATTTGAAAAGAATACAATAACTCACCCGTGGTCCGATGATGGTGACAGTACCTGCATGACCTTACTGGACTTCTACGAGATCCCAACACCATAAGGCCAATCAGGCTCTTTACGCTCCTGCTCTGACGCACTGGCCAGCTCATGACCGCCGTCACAACATCACCAAACACTGAAACAATAAATCAAAAATATCAAAATAGTGGCTTGGTATAATGCTATATCCCTAACTGATCTGTTTCCCCTTAGCTATGTGCTGGTTTGTGTTAAGAAGCACTGGGTTTGCTTCAACTCAACAAGAATTATATAGAAGTGCCATTCTCTTCATTGACTACCCTTAACATTATAAAATTTTTTTCGATTCCCATCGATAATAATTAACCCTTTTTTGTTTTCATAATTAATATAATTATAAGAAGAAACACAAATCTTTATACCACAATTGAAACATATAATCCAAAATTTATGGATACAATTACCAAAATCTCCCTCTTCCTAAAACATTTTATAAAAAAAATGTACTATTATTAATATTATCATTAACAGTAAGTAATCTGGCGCTTTTACCAATATTTACCCCTCTTTCTCCTCCATACACACTATTTCCCCCCCTGAACTGTTGCGTTCAGTTGCCTCCACAAGGACTGAGGCAGAAGGAGTGAGCACTTTTTTCTTTTCTCTCTCTCCCATCCTTGCTTCGGCGTTACAGAAACTTTAAGGTCAATACCCCTACTTATTATTTTATTACACGCCCCTAAGGTCTACCACCCATATTTAGGTGAAAATAGCCTATGCAAACAAATAATCTTAGATTCCCCTGAATCTCCCATTAAATTTCTAAGTTGAACCAATTTCATAGGCAACCAACTATGGTCAGGTTTTACAAATTCTGCCCACCGCTGGTTGTCGTCCAAAACCACGATTAGTGCTGGTAATACAGTAATCGCCTAAAATATGGGGAATCGCAGTAGTTTCACACGTTATGTCATATGCAGTTACATTTGTAACTACCCTAAAACTAACAATTTCTACATACATATACTTCATGTTCAAATTCCTATGCCAATACATAATAAACATAATACATAATGATACACTCATCATTAACATTTCAAGTATTACATTAAAACAAACAACTCACATTTAACTTTGATTACAATTTACGCACCCTACATCTTTAAATTTACGTATATAATTATACCATTACATTTTAATTAATTGATTAATTAATTAATACTTTTAATTATTAAACTTTTATTAATTAGCCATCAATTATTTATCATTTACTACCATTTAATTCTTCACAATTTCAAATTTATTATTAACATTCATTTTACATTATATTTCATCTCTTATTACCTTTCTACTATGAATTTTCTACTTAACCCTTCACATTTTTATCATTGATTAGTCTGGGTGACTCCTGTATTTACTATGATTTGACTTATTATATAGGCACTAACATTTATAATCTTACTCACCTTTCTTTCTACTAACCACTACTAACAACCAGATTTACATATTATGACACCAATCTCTCAATTATAATCCACTTCACTAATCCCACTTAAATCCTCTGGCACTGCTCGTCTTTGTACTAGGATGTGTGTTCCAAACCTGGCCATATACATGCCTAACCATTTGCCCTCCAAAATATCAGCAAACACTCCCTTAAACTACTCTATCATTTGCCACAACGCCGCACGCTGATCACTCCTTACACCACTACCCTGACTACAAAATATCATCATCAACAAATATATTTACCCTTCACCTTACTCACCTCTCTACATATAATCACTACTACTGTGTCCCTAAAATATCTAACACTCTCTTTGTGTGTTACTGGTATTTCAAAATTCTTATTTATCTAACTCCCATTAACTTTAGTTGACTAACTCAAATGCCTTTATTTTAATAATTCTCACCCAAACCTTTTTACAACATTTCACCTTGACATAACACTAGAAAATTCATCACTTCTCTCCTTATAATAATATACCTCAATTTGAACATATTATCTGTTTAATCATCTACTAATCATAAAATCATTTAACTTCATTATCAAACTTTCTTTTGTACAACCTTAATTAAGTAATTAATTTTCAATTATTTAACTCAATTATTTAAAATTTCATCATTATTTTCATCACTTGTTTAGTCAAAACAAAAACATGTTAATTGTTATTATTAAATCATTTAAACTATAATTTACTGTTACATACATGGTGTACATAAAATTTACCTGTAATACACAACATCAAAATACACAAATACATTGACATTAATACACAAAAAAAAATATACAATCCAACTTATTATTTTATCATTGACCAAGATCAGCTCATAAGCAGTCCATTTCAAAACCACTGTTCACATATATTAATGTTCATACACAATAAAACAATCTATCCTCCATCATTAAACAACAGTCGAATCTTAGGTCTATACAACTTATTTTTTATTAAGTATCTGATATTATTATTATCAATATAATATTTATCTAAATTTTTATATTCTTCCACAATCTCGTTTGAATTAATAGGTTTATTCCATATCAATTTATCATGTACCATGTCATCATCGGGTATGGTTCTGTCTACCTCAGTATTATCTGTCATAATCATGTAAGTCATATAGTCATTACTATCGTCCTCATAATTATCTACTAATACACCCGTTATTTCACAAGGTAAGTACGTAACTCTAACTTTAATTGTTTAATTACTTAGTTACATTTATGTTGTGTGTACTATTAATAATCACTTTCACTTTCAAAATCGGGCGCCATGTTGTCACACTGCACAACAAAATACAAACTTACCTTTAGGGCCAGAATTCGGGTAACACGAACCAGGGTTGTGGAATATATTACCTGAAATAATCGTACTCAAGATAAAACGTACCATTGACCTTTTATTTTTAAGATGACTCTAAATACATATTGAAAATGACTCTAGCTGTACCAAACACATACATATTACGCCAGGGGGCGTTTAGCAAACATCAAACCCTTAGAACATTTTAACCCTCCAAAACAAACATGTGTTATAATATTAACCTAATAAACATGATATATATATTTGTTATTAAAATATTGGCACAACCCAGCACTTATTAATATTGAATCATTTTGTATTAAGTATCCACTCTCTCACTTTCATTCTTTGGTACAATTTTGACTGGTTAAAATGAGCTCATTTGAATAAATTGAATTTAGTATTTTATATAAAAACCATTTGATCGGTTTTGGCAGCAGTTTTTTTGTTGTTTAGATATTACTTAGCTGCATTATATGTGAAGATGTCCCATCTTTGCAGATCGCGCACTCTCGCCTGATGTTTTTGGAGAACTATTTTAATAATACTGCACTTTTACATTTTTTATTTTCCTGTTGCTACTATTTAAATTTTGGTTTACATTTTTTGATGTAGTTGTAAGAGTTAGATAATGTAAAGTTTAGGGTATGCCGGCCGACGTGGAACCCTGTTGAGACGAAACTGGCAGCGGTTAGTAGCTTTGCAATGTGGAGGTGGGGCAAACTACGTCACTAGTCCTTTGTTCGAAACGGTCAGATCCCGTTGTTTACAGATGTATTTATTGCGTATCGCATTCCTGTAGCTGATGTCATCATGGGTTAGGCTTGTTTACACTTTAATGTGACGTACTGTTTTTTGCTATCACTGTGATTTTACCCTGACCTCGACACCAATCCTGTCCACTCAATATTACGTCGTTGAAAACTTTTGGAAAACTTTACTCTGTTTTCTTTATAGGGCTTTAAAAACCAATTATAACAATTATACTTTATAACAATTATTTCCCAAAATATTATAGGACCAGAATTGTACCGTTACAAGTCCTTTCTGTGTTTAGCAATGATTAGCTTTCACTCATTTTTACTACTCACTCTTAAATCTTTTTCACTGATTTATTAGTGTCTATCCCTATCAATGGGGTTCTATTTAAATTGGGTATTTTAACACTATCACCTTGCACTCTCTATGTTTGATTTAAGTGTTATTAGTGGGTATTGCTTACTTAAATTCTCTTTCTCATTTTACAAAATGTTCATTATTACTCTAATTCCCTATCTCTCACTTTACCAGGTTCATTTATACCGTTAACAAGTTTATGTCGTATTAGATCGATTTATCATAGTTATTCTCTATTCATTTGGTTAGTGTACCCTTCTAAATTTAAGTTATTAAAATTTAACACTTCTCATTTACATTGCTTGTTTGGGTTTACATTAATAATTATTATTTACAATTATTATTCATAGGATTCTTTTTATTTGGTCTATCACTGGAGTTCTGGCTGGTTCTACTTATTCACTTCATTTGTTATAATTTATATACCCTTATGTTAATGTTGGGGCTAGTTCTACTTTCTCACTTACCATCTATTGGGTTATTAGGTTAAATCGCCATGTATCATTGTTTTCAACGTTTCGGTCCGTTGCTTGTTACTTTTCTCTTCTCATAGGTTACTTTTATGATTACTTTCATATGATTGATCGTATTATTATTTTAATTACCCATTTTTTTATCTCTGACTCATCCCTTTTAATCATAGTGTTAAGTATTGTAGCGTGACAGAAAATCCACTACTTATTAATTCATATAAGATAATAAACAATAATTGCATTACATATACTAATATAATATCGAATGAAATTTAATGAATTCAAAGGAATAAACCACAATAAAATAAAAATCCTCATTACATTATAAGCATTACCACTATTAAAAATCAAAGAAATAATTAAGACTAACTCATATTATAAAATCAGGAATTTACCCAGGAAGTTAGGAGCAGTAAACAAAATAGATACCACAATATCAAGAAGAAAGAATCAGTTTAGGAGTGGTGAAACACCAACATGCCCCAAACACAAGAAGAAGGAAGAATAAAATTTATGATCAGGAAGTAAACAATACCCTGAAACCTTTAGCGAAGAGCAAAGTCAGTATCAGAAAATAAATTAGATACTCCAAACCAAACATCAGTCAAGATAACACGAAGTACCTTGGTTTACCCAAGAGTGAAGACAAGAAGAAAGGAAGAAATAGTAAGGAAGAAACACCATTATAAAACCTATTATTAACTACCATGAACCCCAAACCCATAGAGACAATTAAAGAAAGTATAACATCCCGAAACCCTATAAATTGTAATTATTGATAAACCAAAAGTGTTGTATAGTATTATAAGAAGTGAGCCAACTAAAGTTATTGTGTGATAAAAAAAAATAAACAAGTCTTAACAGTCCATGATGACTAAAGGTCTGGTCTGAGATAATAAGACTCAATATATCAGAACCACAAGTAATAGTGAACTAGTGTAAGTGTTTTTGGAAATATGATAAACTTAAAGTTGTAGTGATACTATGACTTAACAATGTGCTATATAACAACTTTTATATATTTAATAATTCACAAATCATAAAATAATAAAATGAAAGATTTCCAATATTTTATTATTTTAATGTCACTTTGTTATTACAAGACATTTGTAGAAATGACAGTAACTGAAGTATGGGTGGAAATGTTTATACAATAAGGGGATAATAAATAATAATAGTTATACCAGAAAGGACTGGAATTAATTTAAATGTTCATAGGTTTAAAATGGCTATTTGTTCACAGCCATGAACTCAATATATTTGTAAGAGTTCTTAGTTAATAAGATTTGTATGTGTTTAGAATAGATTATATTTTGTTAAATAACAGCATAAATACCATTTAAAATGTTACAGTAGGTATGCTGTGTTAATTAAAAAAGGAGTTAAATGTAAGTTTTCAAACAATGTCAGCAATATGTCCAATTGTACAGAATGCTAAGTAATGTTCATTATTATTTTTATATAACAGTAGTATTAATTAGATGTTACACATCACAATAAGTTTATAAACCATTTTATTTTTATGTTATAATAACTGTTTAAGGTCAGAGGAGGAGTAGGATTAAATTTATTTGAGAAAGCCAGAAATGTAAAATTCTAAACTCTAGGCCATTTAATGAATTCACAAAACTAAATAAAAACCAGTTATTTCACTTATAAATCCTGTAAACTGGCAAGATTTAGGTAAGGTAAATCAGTTAACAGCTACTGTGAATGAACCTATGAGTTAAAATGATAATATGGAAATATACCTTAAATTATTGTAAATTTTTGAAATACATAAATTAATTATTTTTAAAGAGGAGTGTTAAATTCAGAGATATCACAAAAAACCAGTTCAAAGGTTCAATTTATATGTATTTAAGGAAAGGAAGAGAAATATGACCATTTGAAATTTATTATAATGGTATTAATAACAATTAAAATGGCAGAAAAATTATATGAAGGTGGAAACCAGTTTTTGAGCCTAGATTTCCAAAAAGAAAGAAATTTGGTAATTTCCACAAAAATGTCAACAGATATGGACTATAATATGTCAATTTAAATAGAATGAGATAATTATAATAAAATGAAAGATTTCCAATATTTTATTATTTTAATGTCACTTTGTTATTACAAGACATTTGTAGAAATGACAGTAACTGAAGTATGGGTGGAAATGTTTATACAATAAGGGGATAATAAATAATAATAGTTATACCAGAAAGGACTGGAATTAATTTAAATGTTCATAGGTTTAAAATGGCTATTTGTTCACAGCCATGAACTCAATATATTTGCAAGAGTTCTTAGTTAATAAGATTTGTATGTGTTTAGAATAGATTATATTTTGTTAAATAACAGCATAAATACCATTTAAAATGTTACAGTAGGTATGCTGTGTTAATTAAAAAAGGAGTTAAATGTAAGTTTTCAAACAATGTCAGCAATATGTCCAATTGTACAGAATGCTAAGTAATGTTCATTATTATTTTTATATAACAGTAGTATTAATTAGATGTTACACATCATAATAAGTTTATAAACCATTTTATTTTTATGTTATAATAACTGTTTAAGGTCAGAGGAGGAGTAGGATTAAATTTATTTGAGAAAGCCAGAAATGTAAAATTCTAAACTCTAGGCCATTTAATGAATTCACAAAACTAAATAAAAACCAGTTATTTCACTTATAAATCCTGTAAACTGGCAAGATTTAGGTAAGGTAAATCAGTTAACAGCTACTGTGAATGAACCTATGAGTTAAAATGATAATATGGAAATATACCTTAAATTATTGTAAATTTTTGAAATACATAAATTAATTATTTTTAAAGAGGAGTGTTAAATTCAGAGATATTGTGAATTTAAGAAACTAATAAGTCACTGTGAGGGCGGCAATTGTGAATACACTCACTCTTATCAATAATATTAGCACATATATTTAGTAAGGTATAGATAACAAATACCATAATTTGGTATTAATGATACTCACCAATTTCATTATTTGCCGGGCTCGTTTTCTTCCTTTATAACTTGTTTTCTACCTAAGGGGTACCAGGGTTCAGGTACAGGAAGATTTTGAAACACAGTTGACGACACAAATGATAACCAGATATTCTTGAAATTAACCATCAAATTTAATTCAATCTAAGGTAGTACACATACAACCATGCGGTCAAAATAGTGACGTCATATGATATGACACAAAACAAAATGGTGGCTAACTTTCCTATCTCTTTTGATTCTCTCTATTTCTTTATCTGTTGAATTAATATCAATGTACACTTTATAGCTGCAGCTTTAAATCATTTATTAATAGTTAATTAGTTACTGCACAAACCAATGCCTTCGGTTTATGTGTTATGGCCATACATTCACGCATTCATTCTCACACATTCAACTTCAGACCCGTACATTCTTTTTTATTATCGATTTGATATTAATGAGCTCATTAACTATAAAAATGACAAAAGGAACTTCTCTGCTTGTTAGGTGGTGGTGTCCATCCGTTGTTGGTGTGAGACTCCCATGGTGATGGTCGGTGTTCGCCTTTAATTCCGCTGAGTTTAATTAGATAGATGTGTGCACTGAATTTACATTCTTTATATATTTATACTGTAAACAAGATGAGCCTTTATTGCTCCACTACTGTTGGTAACATTTTTGTTAGTTGAATTAAAGTATTGTTAAAAAGTTATACACACAACGATACATCGCTGTGGCTCCTCTGAAGAATGGCGTTGAAATGAGAGCGAGGCAAGTGTAATTTCTTGCTTGTGTGTGTGTAGTTCTTACGTCATCCCGCTTTGTCTTGCTGGACAACGCCTCGTTGCACACATTGTACTCAGTGCGTCATTGTTCTTAGCGATGACGGACTAGTGTTATAGCCCAATCATAATACATATTGTGGCACTTCGTCATAAACACCGCCATGGTATATTTTGCTGTTTTCACGTCCACCGGAGACCTTGGTGTTTTACTCTGGCCGAATTTACGTTGTTCCGTTTTCCAGAGGGACAATGTACCTAACCATTCTGTATGTTTAAAAAATACATAATAAAACAATGAAAATACCCATAATTCCCATAATTCTGGTACTGGGTCAGTCTGTACTGTTACAAACCCCCTCAAGGAAAATTTTTTGTGTCGAAACATAAAAAAATTTCCTTGACTCATTCACACTCTCCTAAAAGGATCAGTCTAGATACGTCACCACAACCCCCTGTAACGTTACACAAAAAAAATTTTATCATCACTTACCCTTGGTCCTATGATGCTGGTCGCACCCTCTGACCTTACTGGACTTCTCCTGAGAGATCCCTACACCATAAGGCCATGAGGCACTATACACTCCTGTTCTGACGCTCCAGCCAGCCCAGGACTGCGGTCACAACACCACAAAACTCTGAAACATCCAATACAAAATTTCAAAATAGTGGTATAGTACACTTACATATCTACAACTGATATGTCCCCTTTTAGACGCATTGGTTTGTGTTCGGGCATTGGTTTGTTTTTTTAATTCAAAAGTGTCACTTAACCACAACAAGACTTAAAATACATTGATTTCTTACCACCACCAAATTCAACTACTTCCTTGTAAGAAAATAAACAACATATATAGGCAACTACATATAACACAATATATCAATCATTCTTTATTATACCCCAAAATACCTTCACCTAATTATTTCTATAAATTCAACTTACAACTATCATGGCAGACACTTTTCCTTTAAACTTTGTTGCTCAACTTATAATCATTTATCTATTTTGTAAATGGCAGCTTACTAGAATATTTTATTTAACTTCATTTTTTAACTTTATATTTTCAACTTTAAAATATACTATCTCTTAACACTTATTATCGTCATTACCCCTGTAACGACCTCCTAGCCACACACTCTATTGCCCTCAACATAATAAAACATCATAAAACATTGAACATTACATATTAACATTGTTACATTTACCTTACATTAAACAATTTAAACTTACATGATTTGTACCAAACTTTATCACATTACTACTTCAACAATTTTCTATTAACTTTTAATTATTTGACCTTCATTAGATTCTATACAACAATTTCAATTTTATCCTTACCCTTCTGTTACAATTACCTTCCTATCATGAATTCTCCTTTTCTAACCCTTCTATACTTACTCGTTTGGGTGACTCTCAATTATTCATTTTTCTCTGTCTTATTTTGGCATCTGTCAACCTAACCTTACTACCCCTTTTTTTCTACACTAGCCGCTTCTAACCATTAATATATTTTGACACCAATATCTCTTAATAACCCCCTTCACAAATCCCATTTAAACCTCTGGCACCGCACCTTTTTGTACTAGTATGTGTGTATTCCCTCTAACCAACTCATTCCCTTATCGGTTTCTGACCCTTTCAGATAACCCTTTCCGGCACACAACGATCCACTCCCGTCTCAACATCTCTCGTTGGACTCCTACACCAATACCCTAATTACAAAATATCACCATCAACAACAAATATAATTATCACTCACATCACTCAACTCTACATATAATTACTAACCACTGTGTCCCTAAAATATCTAACACCTCTTTATATTTTATCAGCATCTCAACACTTTATTTTTCCTAACTCCCATTAACTCTAACTAACTAATTCCCATGCCTCTATTTTATCCTTATTCCCAAACTCTTTTATAACATTTCAACTTAATACACCATTAGAAATTCATCACTTATCTGCTAACAACACCTTTCATATCCAAATACATAATCATCTACTAACCATTAGAATCTGAATTCTCATAATATCCTTTAAAATCATTATTAACTTCCTCCAATTATTTAAAATTGTACAATACATGTTTACATAAAAATTACATAAAATACACAACAGTAAAAATACACAAATACATAGACATCAATACACAAAAATATACAATTCACATAATCACTAAATCATTTGCCATAATCAGTCCGAATCAGTCCATTTTTAAAAAAACACTGTCCACACAATTAAATGTTCATAACACAATAAACAATTACCCCATATCGTCGAACAATAGTCTTATCTTATATCTATATACATTGCTTATTATTGAATCTCTTATATTAACATCATAAATGCATATACCATTCAAATTTTCATTATTGTCCACAAACTCATTTAATCTGTCATGATTGGTCATTGTCCTGTCACCTCCAGTATAATTCGTCACAATCAGATAAGTTACTAAGTCATTATTTTCATTATCATCTCCTACTACTATATCAACTTCCTTACAAGGTAAGTATTTCATATTTTTATTATATATCATCTCTATACCTAACCTTTTCATAAACTCTTCATCATTTTTCTTTACTTTATATATCTCAATTTCTCTCTTTCTCTCTCTCTCAAAACCTTTCTCACCATCATACCAAGCTACACACTCTCTCTCCATATATGCAGGGGACTCTACTGCTTTATCACTGCACCACCTGTGAAGTGCACAAAAAAAACCAGGGACCACTTTATTTGTAGACCTTCTGTCTTCCAAATACGCATTGAAGGCACTCTCGTCCTTCCTAAACACACGTGAAGTCTTTACTTCACCCCCTACTACAACATTACGGGAAAAATTTATCCCCTGCAACCCCTTTATCTGTAAATTCTCTCTATACTTTCTCTCTAATTCATCAACACTTTTTATCACTTCATTATCAAATTCTACTCCCATTATACTTTTATCACCACTCTCAATACTCACACAATTATTTTCTAACACCATATTTGTAATTCTATTATAATTCTCACCACTACTTACCTTGTCTTTATTTCTATCTGATTTGTCTACCTTGTCCATGTTACAATTTTGTTTCTGTATTTCGTTTTTAAATTTTTCTAATCTCTCTTCTAATTGGTTCAATTTTACATCTTGCACATTATTTTGTTTTTTCAATTCATTTTTGAGGCTATCAAACTTCTCGTCAATCTCTTTTAACACACTATTTTGTGTTTTAATCAATGCGAACAGGTCTTCTAATGATATTTTATTTTCGGCTACTTTAGGTGTTGAGCTAATGTGTCTTTCCCGTAAAATAGATTCTGTCTCTGAATTTTCTATTTCTATGCTATTGTTATTTTCTGCCATTTTGTATTTTAGTATTTAAATGGTTATTTATCTCTATTTGTATTTGACTACGCAATATACTCAACTCGTATTTAACTATTTACCTCTAACAACATAACCTCTCATTCATTATATATCGTCTTCTGTGTTTCTCCATCTATCTGTTTTATATAAATTAATTTTATACAAAGTCCACTGTGAGGGCGACCAATTGTGAATATACTAACTTATATACAATAATATGATAATATTACAATATAAATGTATTTATATTTGTTTTTAACAATACTACCTTTGTCAATAAACTTTAAATACATAAATAAGGTTATCTTACCCATAATGATAATTTATCAAGTCCCTGTTCGGGCGCCAATTGTGAATTTAAGAAACTAATAAGTCACTGTGAGGGCGGCAATTGTGAATACACTCACTCTTATCAATAATATTAGCACATATATTTAGTAAGGTATAGATAACAAATACCATAATTCGGTATTAATGATACTCACCAATTTCATTATTTGCCGGGCTCGTTTTCTTCCTTTATAACTTGTTTTCTACCTAAGGGGTACCAGGGTTCGGGTACAGGAAGATTTTGAAACACAGTTGACGACACAAATGATAACCAGATATTCTTGAAATTAACCATAAAATTTAATTCAATCTAAGGTAGTACACATACAACCATGCGGTCAAAATAGTGACGTCATATGATATGACACAAAACAAAATGGTGGCTAACTTTCCTATCTCTTTTGATTCTCTCTATTTCTTTATCTGTTGAATTAATATCAATGTACACTTTATAGCTGCAGCTTTAAATCATTTATTAATAGTTAATTAGTTACTGCACAAACCAATGCCTTCGGTTTATGTGTTATGGCCATACATTCACGCATTCATTCTCACACATTCAACTTCAGACCCGTACATTCTTTTTTATTATCGATTTGATATTAATGAGCTCATTAACTATAAAAATGACAAAAGGAACTTCTCTGCTTGTTAGGTGGTGGTGTCCATCCGTTGTTGGTGTGAGACTCCCATGGTGATGGTCGGTGTTCGCCTTTAATTCCGCTGAGTTTAATTAGATAGATGTGTGCACTGAATTTACATTCTTTATATATTTATACTGTAAACAAGATGAGCCTTTATTGCTCCACTACTGTTGGTAACATTTTTGTTAGTTGAATTAAAGTATTGTTAAAAAGTTATACACACAACGATACATCGCTGTGGCTCCTCTGAAGAATGGCGTTGAAATGAGAGCGAGGCAAGTGTAATTTCTTGCTTGTGTGTGTGTAGTTCTTACGTCATCCCGCTTTGTCTTGCTGGACAACGCCTCGTTGCACACATTGTACTCAGTGCGTCATTGTTCTTAGCGATGACGGACTAGTGTTATAGCCCAATCATAATACATATTGTGGCACTTCGTCATAAACACCGCCATGGTATATTTTGCTGTTTTCACGTCCACCGGAGACCTTGGTGTTTTACTCTGGCCGAATTTACGTTGTTCCGTTTTTCAGAGGGACAATGTACCTAACCATTCTGTATGTTTAAAAAATACATAATAAAACAATGAAAATACCCATAATTCCCATAATTCTGGTACTGGGTCAGTCTGTACTGTTACAATATCACAAAAAACCAGTTCAAAGGTTCAATTTATATGTATTTAAGGAAAGGAAGAGAAATATGACCATTTGAAATTTATTATAATGGTATTAATAACAATTAAAATGGCAGAAAAATTATATGAAGGCGGAAACCAGTTTTTGAGCCTAGATTTCCAAAAAGAAAGAAATTTGGTAATTTCCACAAAAATGTCAACAGATATGGACTATAATATATCAATTTAAATAGAATGAGATAATTAAACCAATGATGAGGTTCATAATTCATGAAGGTGACGAATAAACTAAATAAATTCCATATATAATGTATTTTTGTATCAGTTGTATGGGAAGTCGAAATTATCTTAACAATACTTTTCAAAGATTAACTGGGCCAGATTTTGACTAACGTGAAGGAAGTTAGTTAGTTCTTTGTTAATGATCAAGCTGAGCAGTTTATGTGATATTACGTTCCTTGAAACCGAGAAAAATGGTGTACTAAGGTTACCCAATAAAATCATACGAAACGGGAGTTACGTAATTTAAACACTTTTCCAACTAAAACTACAGAAAACTTTAACCACAATAGTGAAAACAACATCAACACTACACAATACCAGTGCATAAAAACAGTAACACGACATATTTGTGATAATTTACTCTTCAACAGTATAACCGTTTTTTGCATAGCGAACAAAGAGAAGTGAACACCAAAAACCTATAACATAATTAACACCAGTGATCACTAAACACTATTCCAGAATACACCAAACAACATATTAGACAGATTACACCAGTTCGGGGACATTTAAAACATATATGAAGGTAATATTGCTGTGAGATTTTAATGTGATGACATCGCAGGTAACCTCGTCATATTTGTGAGCGGCCATCTTAGAAATGCCGAGCAGTGCCAACTACATTGACTTCAGCGCTTACAGTATCGGTCTGACAAATCAACAATATTACTTATTTTATAAAATTTATTCACTTTTTGTTAGATAATAGTTATTGAAAACACTTTATTTGTAAATGTTATACTTTCTCGTTTACCCTTCTCTGACTATTAATAATATAATCGCTCCAAGAACCTTTTTTATAATACTTGTAATAATTTTTCAACTGTATGAACAAATCGATTATTTCCTGAGACGGAGTCGACAATTGCTCACAATCGATTAAACATCGATCATTTCTTAATTTTGTTAATAAATCCATTTATTTCAATTGTTTGTATCTATAACTTATTTCACATGCTAATTTAAGGTTTATTTATTAATGCAACGAGACTTCCAGAAGAAGAAAATATTTTTTTTAAAGTGAGATATTGGACCAGCACGAAAAATCATAAATCGATTGCTGACCGGAGTTAATCTGATTAACTCCGGACTTTGTTAAGATCTTCAAGAAGTGCTAAATAATTAATAAATACCTTATTAATTATTAAAATTTTTACCAAAACATTAAAACTGAATTATTTCTCAATTACCGACATCAATTAAAACATAAACAAAATTTTTTTTGAAAATTTTTTTTAAATAAAATTTTTTCTTTATTATCTTTATTTGTAAAGACAGGGTCTGTTTCAAATTGACGCTCTCAACAGTGGGGCTTAAAAGAGTCAAACAGCGACTTGATACCAAGCGACACTACCCACAGCGGAGCGAAACCTTACTAGCGTGGAGGTTTATTTAAACGAACCTCTGATCTTATTTTTAATTGTAACGGACGGTTACAAATTGGCTAGCCCAAACAGTGGGGCTCGAGATTAAAGGAAGAAGATCAGAAAACAGAATATCAGAATTTGTAAATCGTGTTATAGTATTTAATAATTTATTCTTATCATGTTTCTTCATTAGTGTTTGTTGAAGATATGTACCATTACATATTGCCCTGCCACTAAAATTGATTATTTCAGCAAATATTGTTCAGGTTTTTGATTGAAATTATCAATCATTATTTCAATTTTATTTTCTTAATCACTGGTTAGTTTTGAGCTATTGGTTCTTACTATTTTATTGAGTGTCAGTATTCTTCTTGGTTTTTGTATTATATTTTTGTTTAATGTTTTTATCCCTTTGATATCTAATTCGCTAACATTTCTTCCCTAACATTATATTGAATCGGTTCGGAGGGGTACTTTTGACTCCATTGCTCCGCCGTCAATTATACATATGATTGCTGGACTTATCTACAGTCAATCATTAATAAAATTATATAAGTAGTCTTAGTGCGACTATAAAATAAATATCATTTGTGGGATTCTCCACATTATTATCATTTAGTTTATACAATACATTATTTCAAATTATAATCTTTTTCTCTTATTCACATTCTTTAGCTCTTAGCGATGCGATATTATTAGTGGGTATGATACACATGATCTTTTTATTATTTGTTTTGTTTATTTTTCTTCCTTTTTTAACACTAGCTATTTATTAATTGGTTTCAGGATGTTTTTTCTTGCATTTAATAATACTTTTTCATAAAGGATTGGTTGGTTATATGTCCCCTTTCTTCTTTGGGTCTACGATCTCATATGTGTTATTTTGATTGTCTTTACTTACTACATAGGGTCCTGTGTAAAGTAGTAATAGCTTCTTGGCTATCCCTTCCATGGTGGTTGGTAATCTTCTGTTTCTAAGTAGTATTTGCTCTTCAATCTGATATTGTATGGGTTTCGGTTGCATTTGCTTATATTTTTGTCTGATCTTGTCCGTCTTCTCTAGTATCTTATGGTGAAATTGCACGTTATCGAACTGATATTCTTCTCCATTGGGAAATTGAATTAAAGAAGTAATTTCTCTTGGTGGTGGTCTTTGGAACATTGCTGTATATGGTGTTGTTTCAATAAATTGGTGGTGCGATAAATTTATAAAGTTTTCAGCTGCTGGTATGTATTTAGACCACTCACTGTGCTGATCGTAACAATATGTATGGAGGATTCTCCCCACTTCTCTCAAGACTCGCTCTGCAGGGTTGCTGCTTGGATGGTACACTGATGTCTTGTACGTTTTTACAATTTTCTGGGTAGTGGCACGATTGATGGGGTAAAGCTTTGTGAACCTTGTGTAGTGGTCGAACACAATAATGAGGTATTTGTATTGATGCTTTCCTCCACTACACGGAAATGGTCCGCATATGTCAACGAAGACTTTCTCCAATTTACAAGAGGTGGTTATCGGTATCATGGTGCCCTCCTTTTTGTCATTGTTGACCTTCACTAGTTGGCAGATGTGACATTGTTTTATGCATTTCCGTACCTTTCTGTTGGCATCTTTTATGTATACATGCTCTTGTAAGGCCCTTACCACTTTTAATGTGCCCATATCTCTCATGATAATCGAGAATTAGGTCTTTCTCTGTGGCTTGAGGTATTGCTATTTTCCAGGTGTTGAATTTATATTGTGTTTTAATGAAAAGTATTCCTTGGTGTTTGCAGTAAAATTGGGATACGTGGTCGTCTTTTTCTGTTAAGCGTTGTAGAATTTTGCTTAGTTTGGGATCTTGTTCTTGTTGCCATTCCATTTCTTTCATGATGTTGGCCAAGTCAGTTCTGCTCTTAATTATGCGGTATATTTTGATAATGGTTTCCTTTCTCCTTCGTACGTCTGGTCTTTAATGTTTACTCTGGACAGAGTATCTGCTACATTTTTCTTGCCTGGGATGTATTCCCAATTTAAATTGTATTCCTGTAATACCAAACTCCATCTAGTCAATCTTCCATGACTTAACTTACAATTTCTGAGGAATGATATGGACTTGTGGTCAGTCCTTACTGTAATCGGGTACCCCAATATGTAGGTTCTAAATTTTCCACATGAAAATACAACGCTCAGCAATTCCTTCTCCGTGATATAATTTCTCTCACTGCTG